>CM031244.1:740980338-741580338 GCA_018340775.1 Taxus wallichiana var. yunnanensis
GCCGGAATGAAAGAGGCATAGTTCAGCCGCCAAGAGGGATGAGAATAATGCTGGCCCTTCTCCGCCTCGCTGGCACTTAGATCCATCGAAGAAGAGGGTCATTTGATACGACTCTTCTCCGAGCGAAAGAGTGGCGATGAGTTCGTCGGGAAGGTAAAATTGGTAAATTGTTCCCGTGCAGTAGGGGCCTCTAAGTTGGTCTCATGCAAGAGTTTTCCTTTGATTGATTTCTGTTGTATAAACTCAAGGTCAAGGTCGGCGAGCATGAGCCATCGAGCGTGCGTTGGTTTAGGTGTGGTTTAGCGTACATATAATGAATGGGGTCTGTGTTGGTGATGACGAAAGTTTTGTGATTCGGAGGTAATGTCGGAGTTTGGTGGCGACGAATGATAGGGCCGTGCACAATTTTTCTACATGTGTATACCTAGTCTCGTAATCCACGAGGTACGACTTATATAATAAACGGCCCGCTTCTCGGCGTGCGAAGTCTCGATGTGCGAGCATAGCTCTATATGCAAGATGGTGGCGGAAAGATAAAGGTAGAAAGGGCGGTCGTCCTGGGGTGGGATAAGCACGGGTGGCTGCAAGAGATACGTTTTGAGAGCTTCGAAGGCTTGGTGACACTCCTCACTCCATTGAAAGGCAACGTCCTTTTTTAGAAGGTGATGAAAAGGGTGACATCGATCCGAGAGTTGGGAGATGAAACGCCGGATGGATTGAAGTTTACCCTGCAAACTACGCAATTGTTTGAGGTTTTGGGTGGGGGCATTTCTAGGATAGCTTTTACTTTAGATGGATCGACCTCAATGCCACGCAAAGAGACGATAAAGCCAAGAAGTTTTCCCGAAAGAACACCAAAGACACATTTCTTCGGTTGAAGGCGGACAGAATATTGTAACAGGTGATCAAAAATAATGGTTAAAACATCGAGATGTTCACTACGATGTTTAGACTTGCCGAGAAGATCGTCGACATAGTCTTCAAGGATAGTGTGCATAATGTCATGAAAAATGTAGGTCATAGCATTACGATAGGTAGCACTCAGCATTCTTAAGGCCAAATGGCATGACACGATAACCGAAGGTTCCCAAGGAGTTATGAAGGCGATTTTTGTGTTGATCGGCGAAGCGGCAACCAAAATTTGGTCAGATCTGAAAAGCCATCCATGAGAGAAAGCATTTCATGGCCCGCAGTGAGATCAACAAGTTGATCAATACTTGGGAGGGGGAAGTCATCCTTGGGGCAAGCAAGGTTAAGATCCCGGAAATCTGTGCATATCAAGAAGTCCCCTGCCGCTTTAGTGACAGTACGATGTTAGAAACCATGAGGATAGTCAATAGGCAAGATAGAAGGAAGCGAGAAAGGAGTCGGTTGGAGCTCTCTTTCGACCAAGAGAGCAATGCGTGGATGCATTTTCTCAATTTCTGTTTGACTGGTTTGGAATCGGGGTTTATGGTGATGTTATGGGACGGCAATGGTAGGATCAATTCTGGCATGTCGCGATAAGACCATGCGTAAAGCTTGGTGCATGAGCACGGAGAAAGGTAGAAAAGGCGGCTTGTTCGATGTGTTAAGGGATTGTCCAATCTTCACTATGTGAGGATCTTCCTCCGTGTGGATGTTGATTTTCTATAGTAGATTCGATTCGGCATAGTTTGGGTTTCAGGATGGTAAGGCGTTGAATATAAGAATCATCCGCCCGAGTAAGTGAGGATGGAGTCGTCATCCTCGGCATTCAACAACATTAATCAAAGGCGAATCCTCTTCGATCATGTCCGGATACGAAGGGGAAGAGAAGATGGGTCCTCATTATCGTGTTGATAAGTGAGAGGACCTATGAAGATGGTATTTATGAAAAAAAAAGTTAGGAGGGATAGATTGGGGTCCATCGATTCGTGGGAGATGATGGCAAAGTGGGTGATGATGGTTGGTAGGGGCGGCGTCTTCTTCTTCCGGAGATACTGGTGATAGAGGTGTCTCTGTGTAGGTGTTTCGGAAAACCGAGACCACTTCGATCATTATGTTTGCGTGTGGTCACGGGAATGAGTGTATGTCGGCCTTGTTCGTAAAGGCCAAAACCAAAGCCTTTCCATGCGCTGGCGAGTCAAGAAGGTGAGAGAGGCGGCGACGATTCACGTATTGAAAATCGGATTGGAAGGGAACCACCCAAGAGGAGGTTGGGGTAATGGAGGATGCGCCAACACCCCATACGTTAGGTTAGTGCGACAATGGGGTGGTCCGTAAGAGATTACCTCCCCACGCGACGGTCGTAGGTGGGATGCGCATGTAATTGTCCGTACTCTGCCCGGGGTAGGGAAAGAACTAACGTTATATAGGCGGTACTCCCCAGCGGAGGCGATGAAAAACATCTACTAAGGGTCGGAGGTTGGGATGTTAGCTGCGGGAAGAGAAGTGGTTTGTGCGACGGTGGTTTCATCACCAAGGCATAGGTGCAGGTTGAGGTGGATGGTTGAGGTACATTTGAAGAGGATGGTCAGTTGAATGTATGGGTGTCTTAATGGTATAAGCACATCGTTTGGGCGGTATAACATATCTGCAAGTTTTGAAGGGGGAGGATCAGCTTTTACAAAGGTGTAGGACTTCCCTCGTACTCAAATTTTATGCATCGATGTAATGTTGAGGGAACGCATCCCATGGCTCGGATCCAAGGACGACCCATGCAATATATTATATGGAACTCTCCTTGAGGACATAGAAGAGTTCGGGTAAAGTCACGGGCCTACACAATGTTGAGGATCACGGTGCCTAAGGTAAGTAATAATAAGCGTCATTGAATGATCGCAACATGATGGGGTTGGCACACATGCAACTAGAAGGGATGTTCATTTGATGGAAGGCTTTTGAAGAGATGATGTTTAGGCTAAGCGCCCCGCCAATCATAACCGGCGTACTCGAATGTCTCGAGACGTAGCGAAGAAATGAAAAAGCGAAGTGGTCGGGTCTTCTGCACCAAAGTCGATAATTTCATCTTCCGAGAAACTAACCGCAGCGGCTTGTTGTTTTGAGACAGAAGTGGTGGGGGAGATGGATTGTTTGGTGAGAGAGGAAACGTGATTGGGTGTTAGAATGGAGGCCACGGGCAGGGTTTCGTTGGGTAAAACCTCTATCCCTTGAAGGATCTCAACGAGAGCTTGTCGATGAGATTCAGAAGTCTGAATGAGATCATATAGTGTCATTTTTACGGGCGATTGATGAAGCTGTTTGATCATGGTTCGGTGGGCAACTCCATTAGAGACGGGATAGGCGGGTCCGCGAATAACCACTTTAGGTGGTGGTGTAATCGGGATGGTTGAAGGAGAAAGAGATGCCGCAGGTGTGTTTTCTTTCGCTTTCCCATTGTTTTTCTGTCCTCGAGTAGCGACACTAATCATATTAATCTCGTAGATCTGAGATGAGGAAGATGGTTGGGATAATTCATGGTCTTCAAGAGGTGGGGTTGTAATAATGATAGATCTTGGTGAGGCGGGGATAGATGATATAGTAGAGGGAATTGACGCTAGAGGTCTCTCCCTTCGTAAGTTGTCTTTCTTAATCTTTCTATCCGGAGAGAGGTGGACCATTTGACGAAGGATGGTTTTAGAGTTTGCATCCCTCCACATCATGTCCCTGGTGTGCGGTGATAAGCGCAGATTTTAGACTCATCGTAACCCATAGGTCGGGGTTTAGACGGGTCATAAGGTCTAAGTGGAGGTAGGAAATGGTCGCATTCTCCACCAACATAGCAAGGATTTTGGCGTAAGATCCTTTGAGGGGTCAAAATCGGATGAGGGTATTGGTTGTGCGGGTTTTGTAATGTTTGGGCGTGGTTGGTTCTGCATACAGGTGGTGGTTTAGCCAAGGGTGTGACACATATGTTTTTCACTAAACGTGGTTTCTTGGACACGAAGTTACGTTGCCCAAAATTGGTTAGATGATGAGGTTGAGATGGCGTGGTAGCAATGTGGGAAACAACCACGAGAGAAGGGAGTGAGCAGTAAAATAAATCCTTTGATGATGGGATTGGTTTAGGGTTGATAGGTGGACCGGATACGCGGGATGTAACGATGTTGTGATACCCTTTGATCTCTGTATAGGTGTAGAAGGCGTAGGTCGTTTTGAAGAAAACAAAGGAGGTATGATATATTGATGTAAGGTGGAGGGATGAGGTCCCAATATGGAAGGTGGGTGTGACGATGAGGGTTTTGATTGTGATAGAGGCACTGGTTGCGCTTCGTCTCTAGGTGGCGGGCGGGTTTATTTTTGGATAAATCGAAGTCGCAAGCGGGTGTGTTAGACTCGGGCATTGGTAAGGTCCCCAGCGTAGGGGAAGATTTGGCTAATTTAATAGAAGTGGAAGGGGCATTTAGTAGAGGTGAGGGGGGTGAAGGTGAGAACATGGGCATTTTAAGCTTTTGTAGGCACTTCGGGTATATGGTGGAGACATCAGGATCAGTCATTTGCATTTGAGTAGAAAAAGGGGTACTCAAACGTTCCCATAGGGCCTGTCTATCTTCTGTGGAATGACAGTCTCCAGGTGTGATTTGTAATTTTGGTACGGAAGAAAGGTGGGTTGTAATTCCAGTCCACTGTGGGAGTGATACAGGGGGTAGATGAGGCACTGTATCAATAGATGTTAAGAGGTCGACTGGTCGTTGAAAAGATTTAGGTGATGAGGGACTAATAGGCAGAAGGGCATGTTGGAGAGGGTCTGTCACGGCTAAAGAATTTAGTGATGTCGGTGCAAGAGATTTCTCGTCTAAGGATGTCAAAGGGAGTGGCGTACCTTCCTCTTGTGCGGCAAGAGTGGTAGAAGGAGACGTCTGGGAAATGGATAGATTAGACAACATCCGCTCGCAATCTTGTAGGGATGTGGTGTAAGAAGACTCATTGATGGGAAGGGAAGCCTGGGCAGTTAACTCTTCTATGGGTAAAGGAACGATTTCGCTTTGGCTTGATGGTGGTAAAGGAGGTTCGGGCTCCTGTGTTAGTGAAGAGGCTTGATTCAAAATTTTCTCGATAGAGGCTTTTGGCTGGGTATCGAATACTGCATGGATCTCATGAACACTCTCCTCGGCTAAGATATCCTGGTTGACGTTACTGTTGGACGAGTGATTCGGGAATGGCTTGTTGAAAATTTTCAAATTTCGGTTAGCAGGGGCGTTAGGATTATCGAGGGCTATATCCCCCGCATCAACCATTTCCTGCACTATGTTTTTCAACATCTTGCAGTTTTCATGACTGTGTCCCTTCACGCGGTGGAAGTTACAAAAGTCATTTTCTTTGTACCAGGAAGGTATGGCGCGAGTGGAATCAAACCCAGAATGAGGTTTAACAGGAGGTAAGGTAATGGCTCCTGCTTTGAGCAATTTTTCCAAGATGACACCATAGGTTTCTCCCAAGGGAGTGTAGTTGATGGGTTCGGCTTTGTATTTATAGGTGGTTTTTGGTGGAGTATTGGACGGTGGTTGGGATTTGACCATCACCGCGTGGACAGCTCCTTTTGATTTAGAAGAGGTGGACGCGTGAGGAGTGGTGGTATTTGGTTTATTGGTAGAATCAGGAGTTCGGAAAGTGGAGTTCTTGTTGCGCAACCGCAATTTCTCTTCCTCTAAGGCTCGAATTTCTAATTTTCGAGCCATAGTAAAGGCCTCGTCGAATGTACGGAAAGTTTGGATTTGGAGGGTAGGGGAGATGTGCTTAGCGCAGGCCCGCGTAAAGAGTTCGATAAGTTCGGTTTGAGGCAAGGCATACGTAAGTTGGTTGATAAGGCCCCGCCATCGTCCAACGAAATCTGCGATAGATTCGTCCTCAAATTGTCGGATGGCATAAAGGTCGGTGATAGATACTTTCTTAGCAATGTTAAATGGGTAGGGCGAGGCCTTGGGTCGGGCCAAGTTGTTGGGTGGCGGCTTTGGGTCGGGTCGGATGGGTAGGGTGAGGCCTTGGGTCGGGCCAAATGGGTAGGTTGAGGCCTCAGGGTCGGGCCAAATGGGTGGCGAGGCCTTGGGTAAGGCCAAATAGGTAGGTTGAGGCCTTGGGTCGGGCCAAATGGGTAGGTTGAGGCCTTGGGTCGGGCCAAATGGGTAGGTTGAGGCCTTGGCCTGGCCAAATGGGATAGGTTGAGGCCTTGGGTCGGGCCAAATGGGTAGGCGAGGCCTTGGGTCGGGCCAAGTTGTTGGGTGGCGGCTTTGGGTCGGGTCGGATGGGTAGGGTGAGGCCTTGGGTCGGGCCAAATGGGTAGGTTGAGGCCTTGGGTCGTGCCAAATAGGTAGAGTTGAGGCCCAGGTCGGGCCAAATGGGTAAACAAATGGTGTTCAAAGAAAGGTGGATATAGGCGATATGTGGTTAAAAAGGGGCAAATGGTAAATAGGGGAAAAAAATTGGGGAAAGTTGGCAAATGATAAATGAGGACAGAGAGGCTGGCAAGAGGGTCAACGATCACGATCATCACCTAGTTCGGGATGAGGCGTGAGGGTCTAAATAAATGTTAGCAAGGTATAAGAATAAATAAGAGTACCGACCTGCGTGTCGATGATAGAGAAGATGTATTTGTTTAACATCTAAATAAAACGAGATATGTATGTTGATTTGAGTTATAATAATAAGAACGTTATCGTTTTGACTTTCTGTGTTTTTTGAAAAAGGATAAAGAGGAATGTGATTAAATAGAAATACACAAAAATATTTATATTTACCACACATGATAGGTTATGGTAGGGGATGGTCGAGCTAACCTTGGGAGACCCCATGTCTCCGAAGTGCTGCCTACATAGCCCATTGCACAAAGCAAGGAAGGGCCTCAGACCGATGTAGTTCTCCCTTAGGATCAGGGAGGGGTGAATTTAGGCAATTTGGTATGGTTTAGGCAATTTGTCATTTGGTAAAAATTTGATGTTGGTAGGGTAATGTTGTTGGTGCTGGTAGGATAATGTTGTTGGTGTAGGTATAGGTAAAGCAAAGGTTAGCATACCTAAGTAAGTAGGAATAGTGTCCCGATTAAGATCAACACACAATTCTAGATGCGAGGCAAAGCGGAAAGAGTGCTCCGTAGGTGAAAAGAGCTAAACAAACCACGTAACGTAGAACGAGCCTCGAAGCCCTAAGTGCCGTGTATAGACGAGAAGTCCATAGTTGAAAAGAGTTGATGATCACAATATATCGGTGTGCACGTTACGTCCCTTGAGTTGAAACAAATGGTGAGGTGATGTGGATGATATAGCTGAGGTACAAAGAACTTGTTACAACGAAAGAGAACCTACCCTAAATAGACAAGTCCATGACCCAAAAAGTTCTTTTGAATGAGGCTTTTATTTTATCAATGTAAGACCGATCGATGCGGGAAGTCTACAAGGATATTGATTGTTTTATTCTTGAGGTCTTCACGAAGCTGATCAATGCGAGAAGCTTCTGATAAAGGCTGACTGTGTATAGCTGTCCTTCGGGGGAGCAGTCTATTTATAGTAGCAGAGATGATTTTAGTGCATAGCTGTCCTTCAGGGGAGCAGTCTATTTATAGTAGCAGCAATAGTTTGGCATATAGAGTTTGTCCTTCGAGGAGCAACTATATTTAAATTTAGATGACTAGATGTTCTTTTGGCGTGAAGCATCTAGTTTAGTAGGAAGTTTGACTCAAGAAAATCCCATAAGAATACGGCTTATTTTAATACTTTGAAGTCATGGACTAGACTAAAAAAGGGGAAGGCATTATCAAGGGGAGGTGCGAAGTGATTTCGATTTTATTTAGAGATATAGAAAACAAAGTGTATGTAGCGGTAAATGAGCTCAAGGGACGAGCAGTAGGTAGATAAGAAGTGATATAACACTAGATTCAACAGTAGAATGGGCGAAGATGTAAGGCATTAGGGGTTGAGCTCAAAGTTTACCATTGCGAAGCTAAACGATAAGTGCCTGATCCATAGGTGTGAGTGATTATATAAGGCCCAATCCAATTGGGAGCAAATTTTCCACGTTTGCTCTTTTCTAGTTTGGTGACATGTTGATTCTCTTTGAGGACAAGATCACCAACCTTAAAGGTACGCTCATGAAGTCGCTTATCATAAGCACGCTTGATGCGTTTTTGATAGATTTGAAGGTGATCGAGAGCTGTAAGACGTCGTTCGTCAAGAAGCTCCAATTGGGCTAACCGCTCTTGGCGGAAATCATCGTTGGTGAGAATATCCTGAAGAGATATTCTAAGGGAGGGTATTTGTATTTCGAGAGGCAAAACAATTTCTGCAGACCGTATACCAAAGAAAAAGGTGTGGCATTAGTAGAGGTACGAATGCTAGTACGATAAGCCCAAAGGGCAAAGGGGATGTGATCGTGCCAATTTCTTCCAGATTCATTGACAACTTTCATGAGGATTTTGGTTAGAGTTTTATTAGAAGATTCAGCCTGACCATTGGCCTGCGGATAGTAAGGCGATGAGAAACTAAGTTTGATACCAAAGTTGTCACAAAGGTTTTGTAACAACTTGTTTTTGAAAGATTTACCATTATCTGTTATTAGGCGATGAGGAATACCAAAACGACAGATAATGTGATGGTTAATGAATTCGACAATTTTTTCTTTTTTGATTGAAATGAGTGGGATGGCCTCCACCCATTTTGTGTAATATTCGGTCGCTGTGATTATCCAACGGTGACGTTGTGAAGAGGTCGGGTGAATCTCACCAATAAGGTCTAAACCCCATTGTGAGAAAGGCCAAAGATCACGAGCGACTCAGTAGCGGGTGGCTAGGAGTATGTTGAAGATTGGCATGTTGTTGACACATGACACAGCGCTTAACATATTCGTAGCAGTCGTTATTGAGAGTAGGCCAATAATAACCTAGGCGAAGGATTCGTTTAGCCACGGCAAGGCCACTAAAATGTCCACCACAAATCCCATCGTGTACTTGTTGGATGGTATAGGTGACCTCTGCGCCGGTTAGACAGCGAAGGAGGATGCCATCAAAGCCACGTTTATAGAGGAGTCCTCCCATGACAACATAACGCGAAACACTTTTAAGAAAAGCACGTTTTCCGTTACTAGTAAGGTCAGGTGGGAGAACCGAGATTGTAAGGTAGTCGTGAAATTGGTGGTACCAGGTATCCTGCGAATTAGTAGACACAGTATTTATCATGCAAACTACCGGGGTTGAATAGGATGGTGCAAAAAGTTGCTGGACCACAACGAATAATTCAGAGTCAGTTGGTGCGGCGGGAATCTGCGAGGCTAAGCAAGCCATAGTATCTGCAAATTTGTTAGTGGAGCGGGGAATGGTTTGGATAGAATAGTGAGTAAATAAGGTTAGAAGTGATTCCACGTGGTGTTTGTACTTCTGAAGTTCCTCGTTTTTACATTGGTAGATGCCCATAACTTGATTGACTACCAATTGAGAGTCACCAAAGATATTGATAGATTTAATGCCTAAGTGTATCGCAACTTGGAGACCCAGAACAAGGGCCTCGTATTCCGCTGTATTATTAGTGCAGGGGAAATCAAGCCGGAATGAAAGAGGCATAGGTTCAGCGTCAAGAGGGATGAGAACAACGCCGGCTCCTCCGCCGCGCTGGCACTTAGATCCATCGAAGAAGAGGGTCATTTGATACGACTCTTCTCCGAGCGAAAGAGTGGCGATGAGTTCGTCGGGGAAGGTAAAATTGGTAAATTGTTCCCCAGGTAGAGGGGCCTCCATAAGTTGGTTGCGCAAGAGTTTGTCCTTTGATTGATTTCTGTTGTATAAACTCAAGGTCAAGGTCGGCGAGGAGCATGAGCCATCGAGCGATGCGTTGGTTTAGGTGTGGTTTGGCGTACATATAATGAATGGGGTCTGTGTTGGTGATGACGAAAGTTTTGTGATTCAGGAGGTAATGTCGGAGTTTGGTGGCGACGAATGATAGGGCCAGGCACAATTTTTCTACATGTGTATACCTAGTCTCGTAATCCACGAGGGTACGACTTATATAATAAACGGCCTGCTCTCGGCGTGCCGAGTCTCGATGTGCGAGCATAGCTCCTATAGCATGGTCAGTGGCGGAAAGATAAAGGTAGAAAGGGCGGTCGTCCTGGGGTGGGATAAGCACGGGTGGCTGCAAGAGATACGTTTTGAGAGCTTCGAAGGCTTGGTGACACTCCTCACTCCATTGAAAGGCAACGTCCTTTTTTAGAAGGTGATGAAAAGGGTGACATCGATCCGAGAGTTGGGAGATGAAACGCCGGATGGATTGAAGTTTACCGCAAAACTACGAATTGTTCGAGGTTTTGGGTGGGGCATTTCTAGGATAGCTTTTACTTTAGATGGATCGACCTCAATGCCACGCAAAGAGACGATAAAGCCAAGAAGTTTTCCGAAAGAACACCAAAGACACATTTCTTCTGGCCAAGGCGATGATGTAATATTGTAACAAAGTATCAAAAATAATGGTTAAAACATTGAGATGTTCACTACGATGTTTAGACTTTCCGAGAAGATCGTCGACATAGTCTTCAAGGATAGTGTGCATAATGTCATGAAAATGTAGGTCATAGCCATACGATAGGTGAAGCACCAGCATTCTTAAGGCCAAATGGCATGACACGATAAATGTGAAGGTTCCCAAGGAGTTATGAAGGCGCTTTGTGTTGATCGGCGAGGCAACCAAAATTTGGTCAGATCTGAAAAGCCATCCAGCAGAGAAAGCATTTCATGGCCGCAGTGAGATCAACAAGTTGATCAATACTTGGGAGGGGGAAGTCATCCTCGGGGCAAGCAAGGTTAAGATCCTGAAATCTGTGCATATCCGAAGTCCCCCCCGCCGCTTTAAAGGACAGTACGATGTTAGAAATCCATTGAGGATAGTCAATAGCAAGATGAAGGAAACAGAAGGAGTCGCTGGAGCTCCCTTTCGACCAAGAGAGCAATGCGTGGATGCATTTTTCTCAATTTCTGTTTGACTGCCTGGTTTGGAATCGGGGTTTATGGTGATGTTATGGACAGCAATGGTAGGATCAATTCCCGGCATGTCAAAGATAAGACCATGCGTAAAGCTTGTTGAAAGCACGGAGAAAGGTAGAAAAGGCGGCTTGTTCGATGTGTTAAGGGATTGTCCAATCTTCACTATGTGAGGATCTTCCTCCGTGTGGATGTTGATTTCTATAGTAGATCTGTTCAAAGCATAGTTTGGGTTTCGATGGTAAGGCGCGGCGTTGAATATAAGAATCATCCGCGCCTAGGTAAGTGAGGATGGAGTCGTCATCCTGGCATTCAACAACATTAATCAAAGGTGAATCCTCTTCGATCATGTCTGGATACAGAAGGGGAAGAGAAGATGGGTCCTCATTATCGCGTTGATAAGTGAGAGGACCTATGAAGATGGTATTTATGAAAAAAAAAAGTTAGGAGGGATAGATTCAGGGTCCATCGATTCTGTGGGAGATGATGGCAAAGTGGGTGATGATGGTTCGGTAGGGGCGACGTCTTCTTCTTCCAGGATACAGCTGATAGGAGGTGTCTCCTGTGTAGGTGTTTCGGAAAAACCGAGACCACTTCGATCATTATGTTTGCGTGTGGTCACGGGAATGAGTGTATGTCGGCCTTGTTCGTAAAGGCCAAAACCAAAGCCTTTCCATGCACAATGAGTCAAGAAGGTGAGAGAGCGAAGCGGCTTGACTTGCGATTTCGGTATTGAAAATCGGATTGGAAGGGAACCACCCCAAGAGGAGGTTCAGGGGTAATGGAGGATGCGTCAACACCCCCATACGTTAGGTTAGTGCGACAATGGGGTGGTCCGTAAGAGATTACCTCCCCCACGCGACGGTCGTAGGTGGGATGCGCATGTAATTGTCCGTACTCTCGCGGGTAGGAAAGAACTAACGCGATATAGCGGTACTCCCCAGCGTGAGGCGATGAAAAACATCTACTAAGGGGTCGGAGGTTGGGATGTTAGGCCATGGGAAGAGAAGTGGTTTGTGCGACGGTGGTTTCATCACCAAGGCGTAGGTGCGGTTGAGGTGGATGGTTGAGGTACATTCAAGAGGATGGTTGGGTTGAATGTATGGGTGTCTTAATTGGTATAAGCACATCGTTTGGGCGGTATAACATATTGCAAGTTTTGAAGGGGGGAGGATCAGCTTTTACAGTGTAGGACTTCCCCTCGTACTCAAATTTTATGCATCGATGTAATGTTGAGGGAACGCATCCCATGGCTCGGATCCAAGGACGACCCAACAATATATTATATTGGAACTCTCCTTCAAGGACATAGAAGAGTTCGGGTAAAGTACGTGGGCCTACGCGAATGTTGAGGATCACGGTGCCTAAGGTAGAAGTAATAGCGTCATTGAATGATCGCAACATGATGGGGTTGGCACACATGCAACTAGAAGGGATGTTCATTTGTTGGAAGGCTTTTGAAGAGATGATGTTTAGGCTAGCGCCCCCGTCAATCATAACCCGACGTACTCGAATGTCTCGGACGTAAGCGGAAATGAAAAGGGCGGTGGTCGGGGTCTTCGCACTAAAGTCGATAATTTCATCTTCGAGAAACTAACTATGCACGGCTTGTTGTTTTGAGACGAAGTGGTGGGGAGATGGATTGTTTGGTGAGAGAGGAAACGTGATTGGGTGTTAGAATGGAGGCCACGGGCGGGTTTCGTTGGGTAAAACCTCTATCCTCAAGGATCTCAACGAGAGCTTGTCGATGAGATTCAGAAGTCTGAATGAGATCATATAGTGTCATTTTTACGGGCGATTGATGAAGCTGTTTGATCATGGTTCGGTGGGCAACTCCATTAGAGATGGGATAGGCGGGTCCGCGAATAACCACTTTAGGTGGTGGTGTAATCGGGATGGTTGAAGGAGAAAGAGATGCCGCAGGTGTGTTTTCTTTCGCTTTCCCATTGTTTTTCTGTCCTCGAGTAGCGACACTAATCATATTAATCTCGTAGATCTGAGATGAGGAAGATGGTTGGGATAATTCATGGTCTTCAAGAGGTGGGGTTGTAATAATGATAGATCTTGGTGAGGCGGGGATAGATGATATAGTAGAGGGAATTGACGCTAGAGGTCTCTCCCTTCGTAAGTTGTCTTTCTTAATCTTTCTATCCGGGAGAGGTGACTGACGAAGGATGGTTTTTAGAGCTTTGCATCCCTCCACATCATGTCCTGGTGTGCGGTGATAAGCGCAGATTTTAGACTCATCGTAACCCATAGGTCGGGGTTTAGACGGGTCATAAGGTCTAAGTGGAGGTAGGGAAATGGTCGCATTCTCCACCAACATAGCAAGGATTTTGGCGTAAGATCCTTTGAGGGGGTCAAAATCGGATGAGGGTATTGGTTGTGCGGGTTTTGGTAATGTTTGGGCGTGGTTGGTTCGTACAGGTGGTGGTTTAGCCGAGGGGTGCTGACACATGTTTTTCACTAAACGTGGTTTCTTGGACACAGAAGTTACGTTCAGCTGGTTAGATGATGAGGCTACAGATGGCGTGGTAGCGGGAAACAACCACGGAGAAAGGGGAGTGACAGAAAATAAATCCTTTGATGATGGGATTGGTTTAGGGTTGATAGGTGGACCGGATACGCGGGGTAACGATGTTGTTATACCCTTTGATCTCTGTATAGGTGTAGAAGGCGTAGGTCGTTTTGAAGAAAACGAAGGAGGTATGATATATTGATGTAAGGTGGAGGGATGAGGTCCCAATATGGAAGGTGGGTGTGACGATGAGGGTTTTGATTGTGATAGAGGCACGGATTGCGTTCGTCTCCTAGGTGGCGGGGCGGGTTTATTTTTGGATAAATCGAGTCGCTTAGGCGGGTGTGTTAGACTGGGCATTGGTGAGGTCCCAAGCGTAGGGGAAGATTTGGCTAAGTTAATAGAAGTGGAAGGGGCATTTGGTAGAGGTGAGGGGGGTGAAGGTGAGAACATGGGCATTTTAAGCTTTTGTAGGCACTTCGGGTATATGGTGGAGGCATCAGGATCGTCATTTGCATTTGAGTAGAATACGGCGTACTCAAACGTTCCCATAGGGCTCGTCTTCATCTTCCGGAGACTGACAGTCTCCAGGTGTGATTTGTAATTTTGGTACGGAAGAAAGGTGGGTTGTAATTCCAGTCCACTGTGGGAGTGATACAGGGGGTAGATGAGGCACTGTATCAATAGATGTTAAGAGGTCGACTGGTCGTTGAAAAGATTTAGGTGATGAGGGACTAATAGGCAGAAGGGCATGTTGGAGAGGGTCTGTCACGGCTAAAGAATTTAGTGATGTCGGTGCAAGAGATTTCTCGTCTAAGGATGTCAAAGGGAGTGGCGTACCTTCCTCTTGTGCGGCAAGAGTGGTAGAAGGAGACGTCTGGGAAATGGATAGATTAGACAACATCCGCTCGCAATCTTGTAGGGATGTGGTGTAAGAAGACTCATTGATGGGAAGGGAAGCCTAGGCAGTTAACTCTTCTATGGGTAAAGGAACGATTTCGCTTTGGCTTGATGGTGGTAAAGGAGGTTCGGGCTCCTGTGTTAGTGAAGAGGCTTGATTCAAAATTTTCTCGATAGAGGCTTTTGGCTGGGTATCGAATACTGCATGGATCTCATGAACACTCTCCTCGGCTAAGATATCCTGGTTGACGTTACTGTTGGACGAGTGATTCGGGAATGGCTTGTTGAAAATTTTCAAATTTCGGTTAGCAGGGGCGTTAGGATTATCGAGGGCTATATCCCCCGCATCAACCATTTTCGCACTATGTTTTTCAACATCTTGCAATTTTCATGACATGTCCCTTCACGCCGTGGAAGTTACAAAAGTCATTTTCTTTGTACCAGGAAGGTATGGCGCGAGTGGAATCAAACCCAGAATGAGGTTTAACAGGAGGTAAGGTAATGGCTCCTGCTTTTAGCAATTTTTCCAAGATGACACCATAGGTTTCTCCCAAGGGAGTGTAGTTGATGGGTTCGGCTTTGTATTTATAGGTGGTTTTTGGTGGAGTATTGGACGGTGGTTGGGATTTGACCATCACCGCGTGGACAGCTCCTTTTGATTTAGAAGAGGTGGACGCGTGAGGAGTGGTGGTATTTGGTTTATTGGTAGAATCAGGAGTTCAGAAAGTGGAGTTCTTGTTGCGCAACCGCAATTTCTCTTCCTCTAAGGCTCGAATTTCTAATTTTCGAGCCATAGTAAAGGCCTCGTCGAATGTACGGAAAGTTTGGATTTGGAGGGTAGGGGAGATGTGCTTAGCTTGAAGGCAGCCCGCAGTAAAGAGTTCGATAAGTTCGGTTTGAGGCAAGGCATACGTAAGTTGGTTGATAAGGCCCCGCCATCGTCCAACGAAATCTGCGATAGATTCGTCCTCAAATTGTCGGATGGCATAAAGGTCGGTGATAGATACTTTCTTAGCAATGTTAATGGAGAAATGATCCAAGAAAGATTGGGCTAGTTGGTTAAAAGAGAAGATCGAGGTGGTTAAAGCCTGTACTCACTCAGGCGGGTCCTGATAAGGACATAGGGAAGGTGCGGAGTAACAAGGCGTCATTATGGGCAATCAAATAACAAGCATGTCTAAATGATCGCAAGTGTTGTTGAGGATCCTCTTTACTATTAAAACGAGTAAATTTCGGCAACTCCCATTGAGGAGGATATGAATGAAGGGGGACAGAAGGGTGAATGGGCTCCCGACAAACTTGTTCGTATGTCAAGGCACCGCGACTTCAAACCGAAGCCTCCAAATTTTGCATTTTGTCCATCATTTGTTTGATGAAATCAGTGGTTGGATGAGATGATGGTGCACCAGAATAGGGATGTCCCATATAAGGTGTTGAGGTTACTGGATACGTGTATGGGAATGAAAAGGTAGGCGGAGCTTGAGAAGGAAAGCTCGTGTGGATAGGTGGCAGAGAGCAAGTCATGAATGGAGCAGTCTGCAAAAGAGATGAGGTAGGGGCAGTTGGTGGTAACGAAACGTGGGGTCCAAGATTAACAAAAGGAAAGCTAATCGGGGTCGTATGAACCTCTGCAGCTGTCGGATTGGGAGACGGGGCTAGAGATGCAGGAAGCAAGGCGGTATTATCAGGAGGAGTGGGAGCTAAATGAGCAGCTATACTGATAGGCATACCTACAAGGAGCTGACCATCAGGTGTACGGTCAGGGGTATGAGACAAATAGTATTGTACAGCGCTGGAATTAGCATCCAGAAACTTGGCAAAGTCCTTATCTCCCACCGGAATTTTAGGAACCTCACTGGTATCAGTAGGATTCCCCACAGAAGGTGAAGGGGGTGATTCAGGCAAAGAAACAGAGCAAGCGTGTGAAACCATGGCGGCGGCTTGCTTTCGAGTGATAACAACCATGGACAGCAGTTCACAGTAAAGTTTCAATCTATCAAGAACAAAAACAACCTCAGAATGATGAATTTGGCAATTCTTTGGTTTGTCTGTGGTCGATGGAGACGATGTGAATCGATATCGGTTTACTAACCGCTGTCGGTCACAGGGGAAACGACGTCGGTCCCTTAACCGATGCCGGTGTCAAAAATCTAGGATAAGAAGATACAAAGGGCTGCTAATTTGATTTTTAGCAACGTTGAGTATATTTATCAACTTATTGATCACAAAAGACAGAGTATGACAGAGAAAACAGAACAGCAAACAAGCAAGATGCACACGCAAATCCAGAGATTAACCTTAGGGTTAATTTTAATTATTGTGGGCTTATGCCTTTAGACGTAGAATGATGTCAGAATCCTAAACAAGAGACTTAGGGGAAATGTCAAGTTGTTTTGGCTTATAAGGTTACCTCAATCATAAGGAGGAATACGCGGAAAAGGGGGATGTTTGAGCTGTTGTGTTAATTGTGAAGTGATTCGGTATGTGTTGTGCAGTGAATGTAAGATTAATTTCCTGTCAATACCGTGGATATCACCCCCACGTGTACGACCTGTTACTTAATCTATGTTCACTAGAATTGAAAAACAACAGGCAGGAATGCAATGCATGTGTTTTAAAACCCAAATCGAAAGTGATATTCGATGAAGCAAAAGAGATGACTTTTACTAATGCAAGATGCAAAAACAAAGCAAGTTCTTTTACCAGAATAATAAAATACCTTGTGAATATCTCTAGAAGAAGAAAACAGCAAGTATGCTCCCTATATGAAAGCAAGCAAGAAATAAAGATAAACCCAAAATGGGTCCCACCGGGCGTGCCAAAATGTTTCACTCGGAAATGCTTCGTTCCTTTTAGAAACAGATAAGGTTAGGGTTAGGAGGAATACCTGTAGAATGTCGAGATGATGTGCGCGTACCGTAGAGAAAGATCAGGTTGACTGCGGAGAACTCCTTTTTGTCTGGGAAGGACTACCTGCAAATAAGAACACAAGACCACAAGATTTGATTAAACAATAAATGAGGAAACTGCCTTGGGCCCAGGAAATGTAAAACTTCCTTTCGAAGGTGGTCAGTTTCCCTGCTAACGTGAATTAACACAAAAGACTGTAAAATATCAATTAAATTGCTTGGCTGAACTGGGTAGGGGAAAGGCTGTTTTTCCTGGTTTTTGATCAAAGGAACCGATGCCGGTTACCTATAACCGATGCCGGTTACTGATAACCGATACCGGTGGGTTCTAGGATCTTCTGGGCTGGTTGTGGTGTTTGTAATGGCTGGTTTTTGGATAGTATTAGGAAATGGGATGGTTAGAAGCAAAAGAATGACAGTTAGAGGCAATGGTACGTTGGATAATGGATTCAGAAACGGATTTGGGAGGACTGTAATTCCAAAAGCATAAGAAATGTTATAATGGAGGACATGCAAGATGTAACTTACTGGTTTTTACGAAGGTGCAAGTTGATCTCCTTTGCTGTAAACACGTCTAGTATTTTCACTCGTCTCTGCTTGGTCAAGTGAAGATCTGGACTCTGTTCCTCGCTCGCAATGCTCTCTGTTGATCCAGAAATCCTTCGACTGATCTCCAAAATGAAATTCTGATCCGTTGTTTTGGTTTGGGGAGCCCATTTACAGGGAACCGATGGCGGTTGCGTAACCGACGGCGGTCGAGTAGGAACCGGCATCGGTTAGGAAAAAGTAGGCTATTTTTAGTAAAATAGCCCACCTTCCCTGCTTTTCTCCCAAGAGATCGGATTGCGGGCTTGGTCAAGTGGCTAGAAGGTCGGCTTTTGGTGCGAGTAAGGAGGCATTAGTTATGGATGTGAGTCTGACCAAGTCATGGGTCTTAATTAGGTTAGTTTAGGGTTAGGGCTAGTCGCGATGAGGTGGCAAAGTGAGGTGGCGGTAAGGTGATGTGGATTTATCAATTATAAGGTAATTAATAAATAATTGTGTAAGGTTTAGGTGATGAGGTTAGATTGCGAGATGAGATGCGGGTCACAAGGGTCGTAAGACACAAATTTGGTGTCTACACATATTCCTTAAGGAAAATTTTATCTTTGTAGGTGGGAACCTCACAATCATTACATCCAATTCCTTCTTATTTACCTATTGGAATAAGTTTAAGAGTCCATAGGTGTTACTTGTACATCCTCCATCCCCTTCTATGTGGTCTACCTAGCTATCCCCAAATCTTCCATAAGAATTCATAATCTATTGGATGCTTTTTTAAAAATATATCTTACTCAAATGAAAATAGATTGCTCCCTCGAAATACAATTATCCATAAAACAAAAAAATCAAAAATAATATAATGATCCATCAAGGACAACTCTCATCCATATATTTATAAAATAAAATTCAAAAATAAAAAGGAAAGTATAGACCACTCCCTTGAAGGATGGCTACCATCTCATGGTAGTGAAGGATTCCTACATTGATCAACCTCTATATAGTCAAAATTAAAAGCATAAAGTTCAAAAGCATGCATCCTATGAAATATTCTCATATCGATCAAATTTCTCATCTACCACAAATTTCCCGCATTGATCAGTTTTTACCATATTTCTCGAGCTCAGTAAATAGACCAAGGAACTACCACCTAAGGAGAACCTATTTTCTTTCATACGAGTCACATCTAAACCCCATTTTGTGTCGAAAATTAGGTTCAAGCTCACCTTAAATATTTTTCTCATGATCCTTGGAATAACTAACTATCATTGGTTATGTGTGAACACATACTATTGGTCAGTAAGTGCATTACATTTTATTGTTTCCTTTTCATGTTTAATTTCAATCCAGCTTCAAAGCATCGATGGAATACGCGCACTCCTTACTATGAGATAATTTCATTTAGTCACTTCTTATCAAGTCACATCTTTTCTCTCACCTTCTCACATTTCATCCACTCTCATCCAATCTATTTCATCTTAAGCCCACCTTTGTGGCCATATTTGCGTTCCCTCTCGACGAACCATATTTCATCATAAGTCCACCTTTATATCCATCTTTTTCTTCCCTCTCTGGGAACCATATATCATCTTAAGTCTACCTTCAGTGGCCATTTTTCATCTTCATCCCACCCAAACACATGTTTTCTCGATTCCTAATATATGAAGGATATCACATGGTTTTCTCCCATCCTTGTCAAAGCTTTTTCTTAACCATCCTCGCATTTTCTTGTGCATATTTTTTATGTCTTCCTTTGACCCATTGGTCTCATGGCTTGCACATAAATTTGAGATGATTCCCTTTAGATTCCCTCCATATTGTAGTGGGTTTTTCCAACTCACAGGTCCATAGGACATTTATGTCATCTCCATTGAGGCCATACTTTTTCCCTACCATAGTGATACCAAAATCACGGCCATATTTTTGTTTAAGTTTTAGTTTTTATTTATCCTCGTCTCGGGATATCATATCTCATCATTTTAATTTTCTTATTTTTCCACCTTTTCTTCCTTAATATATCTCTTTAAACTCGTGATCAACTTCACTTCATGTCATTGATCCCTAGTTTAAGGGGGAACACCTCATCAATCATCTTTTCATCCCTTCTCATTTTTGCCTCATGGTATTCCCAACACAGACCAATTGAAAAAAAGGGGCAAATGTAGACACCTATTTTTAGTATCGTTATACCTCACCCCACATTTTCTATCTTTTATCATCATGACCATCCATTTGAATTCACTTACCATCCTAAATTCAATTTATCCATTTAATTTTCATTAACCACCTTTAGTCCCCATCTTCATCATCCCATTATTTTATCCTCTATAAATCATTTCTAATTACCTCTAATCATCATTAATTAATCCTAATCCATCTCTAATCCATAAATCATATTTTTATCATCTCTAGGCCCACATTTAATAAATTCACCTCCCCTTTTCCTTTATTTAATTTTTTTACGCTCTCCTCCTACTCATTTATCCATCCTAAGAAACCGTAAGTCATCTTCACCCTTCAAAATACTAATCTAACCTCATATGGTATATTTTTATCAATCTCGTCACCTTTCCACCACAAAAATGGATGGATCTATGCAATTGGCAGTGACCCATATAGGTTGTTTTCGACCTCATAAATCCATCCTACCCCTCCTTTTCCCAAGATGTAATTTTGGAGACTTCAAGTTTTATTGTGATCATTCCTTCATTTGTTGATGTATCTTGAAGCTTCCATCATCACTTTGGAGATCTTGTGCTTAAATTTTGGAAAATTTTAGATATTTTTATCTCTTGCATGCTTGGGTCTACCATTGCAATTATATCATCATATTGCTCATTAGATCTTTTTCAAGTTCAAAATCATCGAGGAGCCTTGTCTCTACCTTCTTAGATATTTATTTTCCATCTATAGATTTCCAATCTTATCTATCCTTTTCCATCAAACCATGGCTCATGCCCAATCACCTTTATCGACCTCGCCCGGTCATCATCAACTTGGGTGTAATTTTGTGGAATTTTCTGTCATTCAGTTTTTCAACCATCCCTTTTCTAATCCCACGGTCCTTCAAATTTTAGATCTTCTCATTTTGTCTTTTCTAATACTTCAGATACATAATGTCACCTCTAGTCTCCATCAAGTAGACCAATATTCATTGCATTCACCTTCATATTTCATAATTTTCTTACATCCTTTATGTCAAATTCAATTCCATATCTCTTATAAGCTCGTGTTTGTTCATCTTAGTTCATCGCCAGCTCCATATCTTCCTCTAAGGCCTTCATATTTGCATTTTCTATCACTATTTCACTTGATCATCTCCATTTTCTATCGATGGTCCTTGCAGTCATCGGTTTCCATCGACCCACATAGGTTTGGTTTGATTTGTTTAGATCAGATTTTATTTTTATCATCTTTATTTCATTTCGTGTTTCTGTTATAATTTAGATTTTTCTACATCCAATTTAATAATCATTATTTTATCTTATCTTTATTAAATCATGGGTTGGCATCCATCCTAACAAGTTTTCACTTCTTGGGACTGGCATTGTCGGAAACCCGCCTATTTATCTATTAATCCATTTTTTGTGTTGATTTCCCTTAATTTTTTGGACATATAGCTTGCTCGAGGAGGGTATATCTCATTTTTGCATGTATCCATTTTCATGCCATTAAGAGGTACCATAAACCCTATCATAATTAGAGTTTCTAGATTTCTTATTATGATTTGATAATCTAAAATAGGTAGCGAGGAAACTTGTTCAAATATATATACACTACTTTAACCATTATGGGTGGCTTTTCACTGTGGATCACAGAGGAATAATCCACTAAACATTTGTGCTAGGAGGTGGTGGAGGAAATGTGTGTGTATGGAGAGAGGGAGAGAAAGTGAGAAGGGGTTTTACTTAATAAATATCGGGATGGGTTTATTGACATAAAAAAAAATATTTCCAAGTTAACAATGAGAAGACACCATGTCAAGGAAAGAGGAACACAACACAAGTAAATCCAATTTTATTCACATAATATTTCATAAGTAACCATGCTCATGGAGTAACATTGAGATCGATAAGAAAACATAGCAAAAGGAGATAGAAGAATTTTAGTTTCTTTCTTGTAGTAATACAATGGGAGCTATCAACTAAGAAAAATAACCCTTTAGGATGGACAAGCCATTCCATTTTATAGATTTACAAACGATCTCTTCATCTACTCTGCATGACATTTCATAGTCCCACCATTTGTGACCTTTCACATTCCTCTAGGAATTAAAAAGAAACCCCTTTCTTATTAATCAAAAGGGTACTTTTACAATGAAAACTTACAATTGTCACTTAAGTGAATAGGACGAAAGATCTATAATGTAAAATTTACAATGGATAATTAGAAAGTCAAGTGATAATTTCCAAAGAAGATATGTGAAATGAAGAGTCTTCGAGTTACATTGTAGATATCCACTCCGGTGAAATCATGTTACTTTGGCCACTTCTTGAACTTGATAAAGCATCTTAGTGCACTAATTATTTCACAAACATCCTCTTTAGGTAATCCTTTGAATGATCAACTTCAAGTATCCGATCGGTACTCTTTGATAAGGGGTGAGAACCCATGATCAATAGACCACTTAAAACAAGAGAAAAACTTATTCAGTTTGAAACAACCTTCCAATATTTGAAACATTGTCATGTCTCTCTAATATTTCTTACATTTGATGCACCTGGTGTACACAATTAATGAACTTGATTACATGGGGTGATCTTGGTGATTATGTTACTAAATGAGCATGGTGACCTTCAAGATACAATGAAGTACAAGACTAAATCCTTTGATCTTAGATGGGTGAAGGAGAGAGACTAAATGAAGAATGATTCCAACTTTTGATCAATCCATCTAATGATACGAGAATCACTTTGAGACTAAATTTTAGGAACCTGTGAGGGCTTCCTTCCATTTGAGCCAAAATCAACTTTCGATCCTTTTACAAGAATAAAATTTTCCATGTCCATTCCCGTGAGGAAAGCTACTAAGAGGTGATCACCACATTGTTAAAGGTGGGGATTTTACAGAATTTAGAAATACCACTTGGAATGAGGATTTTGAATTGGACTTTAGTTTTCTAGAGATGTTTTTAGAATTTAGTCATAATGTGGTGCACAAGATAGAACTAGCTTTGTGTTATGAAACATGTGACCATTTTCTCTACATAGTATATTTGAGAAGAATTCCTGCATTTACAGTTCCATGAGGTTCAATCCACACTCATGCTCTCAATTTTTCAAATTCACTATGAGACACATCATGTTTCCTACATTCAAAATGTGGGAATTAGATTGTAAACTGAGTATCTGATCTTTACCATGACTAGAACTAGTGAGATGGGAAGGAGATGAACATGACCAATTTGAGATCAATCTGAACACTTACTATTTTTAGCAATTAGGGCTTAAGAAGGCTTACTATTTTTTTAGAAATGGGTCTTCCTAGTATCAAAATGGAACGAAAGAGGTTTTTAAAGTTTTTTTATTTCACAAGGAGGTTTTGCTCCAATTTTTAGAGGATTTCAATCACCATGTTTCCATAAATCTAAGAAATCATATTTTTTTGAATGAATATATCAAATTGTTGTAGAAAATGATATAGAGAATCAATGAAGGAATGAAAATATATGTCTTAAAGAAAATTTTCAAGGAAGCTACTACAAAATCTCATGGCAAATGAACATGTGGCTTGGGAGATATGAGAAATAAAATTTTGGCATGGAGGATGTATAAAGAAATTTTGGTAGCATAAAAACATAACAACAGAAATCAAGAAGAGAAAATCACAATGAAATGCAAAAATGGCTAAGTATGGAGTTATGTATCTTTCAAATTCATTTTCCCTCTCACTAGCTCCATTTAACTCACCTTAAACCCAAACTAGATAACCCAGGTTTAGTGGAGGTTAGAGGTGTGGTTGCACCCTAAAAATAGGGGAAAGGGATAAAGGGACATCAACCTCTCCAAAAAGCACCGAGGGTGAGCTTTTCATGAGGAGGTGGCTAGATTTTATGATAATAGTGAGTTGTTATCACTTCTCTAATACCCAAGTTATCATTTTGAGTGTCAAAAAGTTTCCTCCATATGGGGAGTGAATGTTTTTGTCCCTCAAGTCCCATTATCTGTTGGGATAAAGGTAAAAAGTGACATCAAGCATCCAAAAATTTTCCATCGCTATAGATGTCATGAAAAAGTGGTCAAACAAGTAAAGTGAGTTTATAACATCTTCCAACCAATTAACTTGTCACTTTAAACAACGAAACCAAATCCTCCATAGGTGAGCACATTTTGGTATCCATGTGTCCCCCTAAACCAAGGGACAAAGGGAAAAGGTACATCCATGATCCAAAACTTCACTCAAAGTTGATTAGTTGTGGTGATGTCATCAAACTCAACATGGAAATAGACTAAGGAGTGTATTTTCAATCCCAAGAGCAAGACATGGATTTCATAGAGCCAAAGTTATATTATTTTGACTCTAAATGACCCACTAAGTCCGTTCACACTAGTTTAAAGAGATTATTCAGCTTTCCATTAACCTTTTCAGTCCACTTTCCACTCTTTCCTACACATGCGTGCCAACAAGAAGAGTTTCAACAAGAGTCTAGAATGAGTATGAAAAACTCTAACACATGTACTATGAGGAGGGTCCAATATAATCCAATTTTATGTTTGGTTAGGCTCCTAAATTTTTTTACCGAGGTGTTCGAATCCTTTTAAGAAAGTTTAACCTTATATAAAGACTATTATAATACACTAATAGACATGTTTCCATATGTTAATATTCCAATAATTTTAACTTGGTTCTTGCACCATGAAGTAGGATTTGTTATCTTTCTGATTCATGTGATCTCCCTTCCCAATAAATCTTGAGGCATATAAAACCATTCAAACAATGTGACTAGCTTGTTTGAAACATGCATGTCCTAGTGCCTTGCCAAAAAAGACCTTTTTTTGCTTGAAAGTTTCCTGACCTGGCATCGATCTACAAAAACTTCCTAAACTTCATTGGATAATTCTATTAGTCTCCCAAAACACCTCTAGATTGTTTTTTCTCTTGTATTTAGCTTCTAGAGAATGTCCTCATGCGACAAGAAGACCAAAAATAACCCATTTGAAACCTTCGACAACATTTTTCTTTCTTAGATCTCAGTACCATCATCATGAATCAAGCTAGGTACATTATCTCGTAAATGAAACACTCTTGAAATCATGTTAGCATGTTCCTCTCATCCAAAATGAGGATGAAACCATTGAAATTATAGTCGGAGGAAAGGTTTACATTGACTAGGAAAGCAGATTTCAAGTGTGGGATTGGTCGTCATGACCAAAATTTAAAATTTGCATGCTAGACATTTATCATGACAACAAACATATTTTTCTAATATTTGTTGCTGAATTCATGGGGAATGTTTATGCTTCACATGTAGCCTAAACATAGTATTTGTAACTTAAATATTTATATTGTTTTTTTCCAATAATTTTTTCTTCCCTAATCTTGGTAAAAACAAATATGTTAATATGATATTAATTCTCTCGTATGATAGAGGAATCAAACTCTTGGGCTATTGATGAGTTACAAGTAGTTTGTGATCATCAACCCAAGTTATATTCCCATTGATTCCATTGGAAATTTTTAATAAGTAGCTATGGGGACACATTGAGGTAGCGGTCAAACTTCTCTATGTGGACAAAGTAGAACACCGCGAGGAACTCGAATGTGGATTGCTTGGCGAAATTAAGAACCCATGACCACCTCCATGTCCCACTTAGATAAATTTCTCCTCCACCACTCCAGTTCATAGCTTTGGTATAGTAAAATCATTTACCATCCAATGATTATCCCCATGGTTGTCTCATTTGAATTTTGTCAATGGCTTTGACCACCTAGGTCTTGAGTTTGATTCCTAATTAAAGTACGATACATGGTATGGGGCCTTTTTAGTATTGCCAAAGGTTATAAGGGGTTCTCTCCCCATTATTTCATTGAGGTTAATGCTCTGAAATACATACAACACTACTCGGGGGTCACAAGGATCACTAATTCCTCGTTATAAAAAAATCATTGTATGATAGCAATAGAAATAATACCATGCGGACCAACTAGAGGGCCATGGGCTCTAGCTATACCCTTAAATGAACTTCCTAGTGGATCAAGGAATTTTCTTCTAAAATATAAAGGTGATGGAAAAAGCACCCATATGAACACATTTCAACCTTCTTTGTTGTATGTGGGGTTATGGGTCTTAAACATGAAGATGCCTCTATCATATTTTTTTGGAAACACTAAGAGATGCAACAAATAAGTGGTTCTATCATTTAGTGGGCATTTGATCACCAACTTGGCTTCCAGAAGATGAAGTTTGAATAAATATTTCAATTAGTAGAACATTTTCATGCTCTCCTAACACAATTAACAAAAATGAAATTTAAGAGGTGCATGAACCTATGAGAGATTTTGTTTCGAATTCAAACTTTTACATAGGATACCTCAAACATCTACACTCACATAAAAATCAAAGGCTATTTTTCATCGATGCTCATCTCCCTAAAGTTAGCTTTATCTTGAGCAGTTCACAAGTTTTAGACTTATATGTTTCCAAATCATTTTCCATGAAAGTTTAAGATCTAATATTGGATGGAAATATGAAAAATAAATCATGTAAAACATAAGGGTAAAATGTCAAATCATTATACTATAGAATATATGGTTGAGAAGTTTGAAAATGGCATTAATGCCTTAAAAAGAAGTTATTTCAAAATTTACCCATTCATTCATATAAGGATGTACCAACAAGAAATTTTGGAAACCATAAAAATATAACCGCCTAGTAACACCTTAACGACTCTTGAAAGTTAAAGTTTCTCATCATATGGTTTATACCATCCTTACCTCCTTTAAAGGTTAATAGGTATATGAGATATAAATTTATTGGTTTTTATAACTTAAGTTTGAGTACGATGAAAACTACCATATGGTGTATTTGGAATATAAATCGATTGGTGAAGATTGTAATGATGATGTTAAAAATAAATAGTCACTCTCATGATATCTTTATAAGAGATGAAAATTAAAAAACTGAAATCAAGAAATCTAAGAAGAAATAAAAATATAAAGAAGTTCCCACAACACCAAAATTATCATTCATAGAGGAACACCTCTAACATGTCAACCCGAGGACAAAATTCCTATAAAAAGAGTTAATTTCACCATCTCATACTTATAATGCAAGTATTACAAACACTAGAACCATGTAGACCAATCCCCAAGCTTATTCAAATCTCAAAGATTCAACTTCTACCTATTTTCCAACGTTTGACATCAATAACCATATAAAAATTTGTAAGGTCTAAATGTCTCGAGGCTGAAAACTTATAAACCAACCCATATCAACTTGATGCATTAGTCCAATTCATCAAAGGGATATCTCTAATACTTCTAATCCCCAAAAAGACTCTTATGGATATACCGAGCTCACAAATTATAAGCATCTCATGGATTCATCTATATCAACCTCTTAAATGTTTTATCCACTCTATGTTTCTCTATTCATTCCTAGATACAAACTTAGTAATTATATCATGGAATCAATCCTCAAGTAATGTAATATCATCTGAAGTATCTCATGCCCTTGGTTTGAATATTACTAAGATAAATAGAAGTTTTTTAACTATGGATACCAAATAAGACCATTTATTGATTAAATTAAAGATGTTAAAGTCCATCTAGATTCCTATGAGGTGTTACAAAGTATATATTTTAAGGGAGCTTGGATGAGTGGTTCAACTAGACGGATCATATGTTATGATCCCTATGAAAGATTGAAACCAAGTACTTAGTGTTGAGACCTAAAGAACCTATAACTAAAATTTTATGTTAAAGAACAAGTTCTAGGTCTTACATGGTGATAACGAAGGAATTACCAAGTGCATTAGAAGTAGTTGGTGACCATAAAAATGATTTAAGGGCCCCTAGAATGGACAATGTTCTTTTTATTTTATTTTGCATATATGTTATTCATAATAGATCAAAGTGGATCATAGGCACAATTTAATCTAAATGGGTAACAAAAAAATGATGGATGATACTAACAATGAGAAAGGCGAGATACAAGGTGATGTTTCCTCAAAATGGAATGTTGATTTCCAATCATTTCCATGATATGCATGATGAATAATTGTTTATGGGTCTAGTTTTTTGACCCGAAACATCAGATTTTTAAAATTATTACACAATACTACAAATAATTATATCAACAATGAACTGTGAAAATCTCATAAATTTAATGATGAAGAATTGTTGAGAAGAATGATATATTTTGCTTTTGGAGAAGACAACTTATTTAATGATAAGTTCAAAAAGGGGAAATGTTTGAGTAATTAAAAACAATATTGTTTAGGAAAAATCTGTTTTTTATATGAAAATCAGTCTTACAACCTATGATGGATTCAGGAGGTTGGCAACATCCTATTTTTTCTCATCCTTATGTTCATTCTCCTTTCAAGAGGGTGATACATTAGATGCTCAATACCATAGCCATAATACCATATAAAAGTAAAAATGAAGTGGTTTGTGTGAAAGGGGGTGGTTGTAATTAATAACCATGTATTTATCAAAGGGAGATCTTTGACGTTCTTGAACATATTGGAAAACGTATCATGAATCCATTCCCAAAAAAAAAATCATTAGTGAGGAAATGAAAAATCATTAGTGAGGAAATGAAAATGAAAAATTCAGGCAAGACCATGATTTTTGTGAGCAACGGGTGACTAAGAGCATAATTGTTTGTGGCAAAACTGTACAAGATATGGAATCACATGTGAGGATTAATTGGAGTACGATTTAGAAGCATGCACTGTCATTTCAGGGTAACAAGAACAATGAGACATTTAAAGGAATACTTACTTACGAAAAAGATTAGACAATGTTTTCCAGGAGAAGGCACACAACATTCACTTGCATTGGCGCTTGGGGATATTTTATTTCGCATGTTTATCTCAAATGATTGAGAAAAGGATATTACTTCATTGAAATCATAAATGGGTTTTTGGATCATAGTTGTCTTGTGTCAACCCTACTTATGTAACATCTGAAATGAGGAAATCATAAACGTACGTTGTCTGCTGCAATTTTTAGGTGATTAGGTTTGTGTGTTTTTTATTTCATACACGTTTCTTTCCCTTTCCCATGCAATTTCCTTTTTCCCATGTTAATCTCCTCTTTTATTTTGCTCTACAATAAAAATTAAGAAAATGGGCCAATAATATGTTTATACTTTTGAATCCTTAGCCCAATGAATAAGTAACTAATTATACAGGTTATTTTAGAGCTCTTTCATGCGTCATTTTCTCTTGTATAATCCAATTCATGTTCTCAAAATGGATCCAATTAGTGTCCCAAAATTTCAACTCAAGAAAAATTGAAGTACACCAATCAAAATTAGTTGTAATCAATAAAATCAAGTCAAATGAAAGTGGTGGAATGGATTTAATAAATGTATGTGCCTCAATATACAAGAAATTTTTCCAAGCATTAAAAAATATAGTGTATTGGACTTTCATACTTTTAGTGCATGTTTGTAATTTTCATGTAAATTGTGTCTAGACCTTTGATTCCTTGATTTCCTTTAGCCTCTTTGTTTTTAAATTTACAAGTTTATATGTTTTCTAAATTGATTTTTTAAATTTGAAAGTTTCTATCATGTGTGAATTGAATTATTCAATTTGTAAGTTTCCTATAATTTTTCTCAATTTTCAAGTCACAAATACGATTTCAGAATTTGTATGTTGTAAATCGACTTTCTCAAACCTGTTTGTTGTAAATTGACTTTGTTAAATTACAAGTTATAAATTGACTTTGTCAAATTACAAGTTATAGGTTGAATTTTTCAATTTACAAATTCTTAATACATATTTAATTTGTCAAATTACACGTTACAAATTGAATTTATCAATTTATAAGTTCCTAAATCTCCGCAAAGGTCTTTGGGAGAGTTTTTAGGTGCAAAACTAGGGGAAAGTTTTGATAGTCTTCATTAGGAATTTAAGGTGTAAAATTGGATCTATGGAGTTTTGTGCTTGGTTTCTTCGATATTTTTATGGATTTTTAAGATTCCCTGTGATTTTTATCATATCAAAATTTCTGTAAAATATATCTCATTTTCCCTTCCAAAATCATGAAAGGGTTTAGATAAGTACACTCGTAGTTTTGGTGTAAGATGCACATTTGAAGTCTTCATTAATATTTGAAACCAAGAAATAAGACATGATAATCTTTATCATTTCTAGCAATAGAGTAGTTTGTAATACTTATAGGTACTGTAGAACAAAATCGTACCATAAAAGCAAATTATTATATTGGGTGAACAAACTCACCAATGTGCTAAAAATAAACTTTGAGAATTATTATTCCCAACGTAATACAAAAACAATATAATACATATCAAACTATATTACATGTGTAAATAATTAATCACTTACATTTACCATAGTGAATTAACATTTCTAACATTCCCCCTTAATTCAAGACGGTCTCAAGTGAACAAAAAGAAAATTTACTTGAATTCCTAAAAATTTTCTCCCGCGATTGATTTGGTGAAGACATCAACACGTTCTTCATGTTTTGGGAAAACTAAAGCTAAATGTCATGCTATAGAATATGTTCATGTATGAAATGTACTTATACCTCAATTTTCTTCATTCTCTCATGAAACATTAGATTGTGAGAAAAATATAGAATACCTCCATTATCAAGATACAAGATGGTATCTTCTACCTGGGGCATTCCTATTACCTAAACTATACAACGTAGCCTATGATCATTTCATAAACAACACCTCCCATAGTGAAATACTCATATTTTGTGGAGGATTAAGAAAAAATGTCTTACTTCCCCATGATATTGGACCATATCCTAGAAATAATACATATCCGGAAGTGGATTTTCTGTCATCGATATTACTTGTATGATCATATTTTGAATATCCATTCAAGAAGAACTACTCATTCCTCTTCTATTTTAGGCCAAAATCCATGGTTCACCTAATTTACATCAAAATACACTTTTTATCTCTTTAATGACATGTACTTGGTTCCTACACAAATCATGAAAGGTAGTGTTATCAACGAATCACAACACCCCTATGTTTATACAAGTGCATATACTTGAACTCACAGTGCGATTGGATAACATGGGTACTATCTCCAAGTTGTGGGACTTGCTACTTGAGATAGACCTCCAGAGAAAGTTGGTTCTTGCTCCTAAACTACCTGCCACAATCTACTCTAATGCAAGGGAAACTAACTATTCTAATCTAAATTCCAAGGGACCAGGGAGAGAGAATGCATAAAATGAAAGCCTACACTAAAGCGGTGATACACCAGAAAAGGAGGGTGTGTGAGAGTATCCTTTCAATGTGTGAGATACAGAAGCAAAGTGCACACTAGAAGTGGTGATGACAGTTCTCCACGATCTAGCAAAAATGCATTCACAACAACATTTCAAACATACACAATGATAATAGATTCCTGCATGAACATAAAGTAGACACAATATTCTTGTAATCAAGATTGGAGGGGCAAGAAGAATGCAAGAAAAACACAAAGCAGGGGAAGATACATCCACAAACTTGTATTTTATTGCTTCATGATATGCACAGTTCAATCTATTACAAGATAAGGGCCTGGATCACCATGCAAGGAGTCCACTACAAGGGCCTGTAGCACATTGGATTCACAAAGAATTTTTTTAGATCTTTGCTATCTGAAAACTCCCCCTTTACAATGAGCCCAACACTCCAATTTATAGAAAAAATGAGAAGAGAGAGAGAAGGGAAAATGGAAATCCCGAAATCTATCCTTCAACCACTTGTAAGAGGCATTAAATGGAGTAAAATTATTTTATATTACTTTCAAAAGGCTCCCATACTGTCCCAGTGGCAAAGAGAGAAAGAATGATGACCATGCCTCTTAATTGCACTCCCAACCGCCAAATAAAACATTATGAACCCGGCCAATTTTTGTAAAAATATCCACTAATCTCCCCTCAAATATAGAATTTCTTGAAATTTGTGCATCAGGCTCAGAGCCACGATTCCAACGGTACCAATTTTGTGCGATTTTGTTGAGAAATGCAAAAGTTATGGCCTTCGAGTGTGGGTAGCTATTTGGGGTCAGCAGGGCGTTTTCTGTCATTTGATGGGAATGAGCATTAACTGACTGGACCCGAATATGTTTATTTTATTTAAATATATCTACCCTCATTAAAAATAATAAATCCAATTTTTTTGGCGTAGAGGACATCGTGCTTGTTCCAGAAACTACAATTTTGTGAAAATCGAAGCTCGGAGTCAAAAGTTATGGCCATTTGAAGTTCACGGGTCAAACATTGACTTTCCTTCTTTGCTGCAGCTATTTTGGCAAAATCGCGCCCGCGTATAATTTTTTCCTGGCTGTCCTGGACAAATTCTCCTGCATCGACCGATTCAGGCTTCCTTGTCCCTTTTTGCGGATTTTTCACCTTTTCGTGTCCCGCGCGTACTTTTGTCCTGCTGTCCCGGACGAAAATCTCCGAACTGCCCGCAATAGACCATCTTGTGGAAAATTGGACGATTCGCACCCCCACACGTACTTTTTTCCCGGCTGTCCCAAACTACATGAAACAAAAAAACTTGATGATTTTTAGTGCCTACGGCCGTTTCACTTTTTTCGCATCCCACGCGTCCCGATGTCCCAACTGTCCCGCGGACCGCCTGGGACAAAAATGTCTGACTTAGCCGATTTTCTTCCCCTTTTTGGTCCCAAACTTGGTACGAAGAACCTCGGTACGACCCGCACTGGTACGATCCACACCCTTCAGACCGAAATGCTTTAAAACAATCCTGCAACCTTATCTTTTGCATTTTTTCCATTTTTTTAACTCGTTGGGATTTTTTCTTGGATGGGAGAGTTAGAGAGAAGCCGATGGGGCCCCAAAAACATGATTTCGGGCCTTGAATCAATCTACTTGCTCGAGACTGAAGAATTTGATGCATGTTATCAAAATTACCTTGAGGGGTGAATTTTGGATAACAGGTAGCTTACAAAATAGTTGATATTTATCCTAGTGTAAGTAAGTAAATGAGATTTCCAATCAATTGTTGATAGAGAGTTGATTTCACTTTTTCTCATAGATCCGTACAAGATAAATAAACTCTTGTCCTCTCGTAGTCACAAAATCACACAATTTCTATTTATATCATGCCTCTAAGTATGTCATTAAATGGATAATTCCTAAAAACGTAAACTAGACATTAACAACATTTGTTTATGTTTACATTGCTTTATCCTTTTCATAATCTTATTATTTTCTTTTCTCGAATGAATACTATGCTTGTGAGAATTGGAAAATGTGCAGCTCATCTATGTGTTTTCTATTTTATCCTCTCGAGCATTCCAAAACTAACGCCCATTAGGGAAAGGAGTACCCATGCGCTACTATCCCCTTTTCGTGCTTCTGTCATTTTCCATACTTTTCTCAAATTTGAAATGCCACATCATTTTTCATATTTTTTTAAATTACTACCCATCACTTTGGGTCTTCCTTTTCGGTTGTTCATAACAAAATTTAAACAAGGGAGTTAGATATATAAATGACTTACTCGCTATTATTAGGATCTAGACAACTTGGGCTATTACTTCTTATCTACTACTTACAAAAAAGAGAAACATTCTGTTATATTGTAGAGCCTATTTCCATGTGTGGAAATGTTGAAGAATGTACAATGTCTATAGTATTTTTTCTACAGTGGATCAGACACCACTTCATGTGGTTATGTAGATTCATCCATGGTTGGAGATGTAGACAACAGGAGGAGCACAATAGGTTATATTTTCACTATGGGTGGGGTAATAATGAGATGGATTTCATGACTAAAGAAGCTTGTGGGTTGTAAACCACGAAGGCTGAGTATGTTGCTACTACAGAGGCAAGAAAAGAGGTGATTCGATTACAATAATTTCTTAAGGATGTCGGACATAAGTAGGAGGAATGAAAGTTGCATAGTGATAATTAGAGTGTTATAGACCTAGCTAGGAAATTTGATTTCCACTTTAGGAAAAAACTTATATAGTTAAAGTACCATTTCATTGGGAAAACTTTGGAGGAAGAGAATTTGAATCTGGTGAAGATTCATACTAGTCATAATCCCGCAAACATGATGACCAAGGTGATCACAAGGGATAATCTGAAGCTATGCTAAACTTCAAATCGATCTTCATAGACAACAATGAAGGTTTGAGAAACTTACTCGAGAGAATAAAAAGTCTCCAAGTGTGAGATTGTTATGTTTTGGAACATGTTTCTATGTGTGCAAGTGTTGAATACTATACGCTAAAAGTATTGTACACTATCCAAATTTTTCTCTCCGGGGTTTGGGGCACATCCCTAAAAAAATTGGCATAAAAAATATGCACGATATATTGGGAAACATTCTCTTCTCATATGGATAGGAGTTTTGACCCATAGGATAATGGGGTAGGTTTGTTCCATTGTTTAAATACCCACAGTATTGTAAAAATGCTTAAGTAGTTTCCTATTGATGTACTTTTGATAGGTGATACATTAGTATTGTAGATTTGTGAGAGTTCAAGCGTGAATTTGGAGATTTGTTTAGCACAAATCCAAACAAATATGGGTATTATATTGAGATAAGGAGGTGACTTGTAATAAATCCGAGCAAGCGATTTTTTGTTGACATAGCCCAAATTGGATGAACCACATTAAATATTATCTCTATGTTGTGTTATTTTATTTTTTTCACTTTATTTCAGATCTGCATTATTATTCTCGCATATTAGTTTCTACTATTGTGATTATGTTTTAGATTGTTCCACATATATTATACCTTATTTCATAACAATTGGTATTAGAACTGGTTTTGTTTGCTAAAGTGTTGAATCAAAAGGAATTTTTATCTTGAGTGGGAGATATGGTAGATGATGGAAGATCAAATGTTGATAAATTGAATGGGAAATTTTTTTGTCTTTGGAAGATACAGATGTAAGATTACCTTTATCAAAAATATATTTATATTCCACTATGTGAGAAAGGGAACAAACCCTCAAGCATGACAAATGTTGAATGGTATTTTATGGATAGGAAGGCACTTTGAAAAAATCAGCTATGTCTTGCATCTTTGGTATTATTTAATGTCTCAAAGGAGAATACTATAAAATAACTTATGGATGCATTAGGAAGTTATGTGAAAAACCCTATGCCTCTAACAAGTTATTTTTAATGATTTTTTTTTAATATGAAGATGTATGAGAATAGTTCAGTAGTACATCATTTGAATGATTTAAATATGGTTTTGAATATGATAGCTTTGGTTATAATATAACTTGATGAAGAATTTAGGGATTTATTAGTTTTGTGCTCCTTACTTGAGAGTTGGAATAGCCTAGTTATAAAGAAGAAACTTAGTTCCAAACTAAGTCAAAGTTGAAATTTGAGGATGTTGTAGGGTTGATTCTAAGCAAGGAAATGTGAAGAAAATATTTGGGGTATCTTCTACTTCAGGGAATTCTTTGACAATGAAAACTAGAGGGAGACAAAAGAATAAAGGAAGCTGTGAAAAATGAGAAGATCGAGCAAGGTCAAAATCCAAAAGCAAGATTGTATATCTGGCACTTTGGAAAGGATGGTCATGTAAAGAAGGATTGTTGGCATATTTAGGACAAGAAGAAGCAACAAGAATAAAATAAGGAGGTGAATGCAACAATAGGTAATGTTTTTCAGATGCTTTGATTCTCTCTTTGGATAATATTGCTAAATTTTGGGTTCGGATGTAGTGGCTTCTTTCCATGCTACTCCACATAGGAATTTTTATTGATTATGTTCAAGGGTATTTTGGGCATGTTTATTGTGGTGATCATGAGATTTTAAACATAATTGTCAAAATTTTGTTCAAGATAAGATGCGAATGGGGATACTTGGCCATTGAAGGATGTCATACATGTGCCTACTTTAAGACAAAACTTGGTATCAACGGGGTAATTAGGAAATGAAGGTTGATTGTGATATTTACATCAAAATCTTGGAAGGTTACCAAGGGTTATCTTGTGGTGGCAAGAGGTAAGAAGGTTAGAACCTTGTATTTAACCACCGGTGGTAATAATGTTTATAATCTTATGGATTCAAATGTAGATACAACATGTGGCACTATAGGCTCGGTCATATGAGGCATAAGGGCTTGCAAATCATAAAGAAGAATTTTCCTATATATAAAAAATGTGTTTGGATTTCTATGAGAAATGTGTATATGGGAAACAAAAGTGAGAAAATTTTCTCAAAGTTGGACCTATGAAGAAATATAGTAAGTTAGAGCTAGTACATTCTAATGTCTAGTGGTTGGCTCAAGTATCATCTCTCGGTCAGATAATGGAGGGAGTATTGCAGCAATGAGTTTGATGATTATTGTTGTAATAATGGAATCCACATGCAAAAGACGGTTCCAGAACTCCATAGTAGAATAGGGTGTCGAAAGGATGAACAAGACAATAATGAAATGAGCTAGAGCATGAGATTACATGTGGGTCAGCCTCATTCTTTTTGGGTAGAATAGGTGAGCACAATTGTGTACTTAATAAACAGAGGAACCTCATGTGCCTTGGATGGAGGTATAATTAAGGAGACTTGGTCTAGTAAGAAATTTGATTACTTATTTCTTAAAGTCTTTGGATATGAGGTGTTTGTCTATATTAACAAAGATGATAGGAACAAGTTAGAGGCTAAATCAGATAAATGTAATTTCATTGGTATTGGTGGTGATGACTTTGGTTATAAATGTTGGAGTATTAAGGAAAATAAAATCATTCAATCTATGGATGTGGTGTTTAATGAGAAATTTATGTATAGGAAATAGTTGTGGTAAGATAGGAAGAATCCTAGAAATAATATGTGTAGTGCTAGAGGATCTCCTAGATGGGAAATTGACACATAAATAAGTTTAGGAACCTACTCAATAGGAACCACAAACTCCTATATTGAGGATTTATTCTAGGGTAAAAAGAGAACTTGAACATTTTCCTCCTTCTCTTAATTATTTATTACTCACTTACAATGGATATCCAAAGAAATTTGATGAAGAAATGTAGGAAGATGCCGGGAAGAAGTGGGAGAAATCCATGGATGAGGAGAATCAGAATCTCATGGAGAACCATACTTGGGATTTGGTGAATATACTGAAGGAAAAATAGCAATACATAACAAGTGGGTGTATAAATTTAAAGAGGAAGGAGGAAAGATAAGATACAATTCCCATTTGATGGTGAAGGGGTTATCATAGAAAAAGGGTATATATTTTGATGAGATTTTTCCTCTTGTAGTAAAAATGAATTCTATTAGAACTATTCTTGGAATGGTGGTAGTAGTAGAAGGCTTGCACTTAGAGCAGTTAGATGTAAGGACTTCATTTCTCCATAGTGATTTTGAAGAGGATTTATATATATAGCATCTAGAGAGTTATGAGGTCAAAGGTAATGAGGATATGGTGTGCAAACTAAAGAAGAGCATGTATGGTCTGAAACAAGCTCCACGTCAATATGATAAGAAATTTGATAGCTTCATGATGGAGCAAGGTTATATTAGATGCCATTCTAGCCATTGTGTGTATATAAATAAATTTCAAGATAACATTTATATTATCACGTGCATGTATGTGGATGACATGTTGGTTACAGGAAAAAACATGCAAGAAATAAAAGTAATCAAGAAATATCTAATTTACTCCTTTTTTATGAAGGATTTGGGGAAACCAAAAAAACCTTGGCATGAGGATATTTTGGAATAGGAAGGAACAAAATATTACTTTAACTCAAAAAGATAACATTAAAAGGTGTTAGAGAGGTTTAATATGCAAGATGCTAAACATGATGGAAATCCTTTGGTAGAACATTTCATGTTATCAAAGGATTTGTATTTCTAGATAGGGTAGGAGAGAAACTAGATGTAAAAGGTACCTTACTCATCAACGGTTGGTAGTTTGATGTATGCCAAGGGGGCACCTTGGGCTTGATATTTCCCATGTAATGAGAGAAATGAATAGATTTATGAGTGATCCAAGTAAATATCATTGACATATAGTAACATGGATCCTTCGATACTTGAGAGGGACCACGGGGATAGTTTTGTGCTATAGTGGATCAAACACCACCTTGACTAGTTATGTAGATTCATACATGGCTGGAGATGTAGACAATAGGAGGAACACAACATATTATATTTTCACCGTAGGTGGGACAAAAGTGAGCTATATTTCATGAATACGAAGCTTATGGCTTTGTCAACCACAAAGGTTGAGTATGTTATTACCACAGAGTAAAGCAAAGAGATGATTTGGTTACAACAATTGCTTGAGGAGTTTAGGCATAAGTAGGATGAATGAAATTTCTATAGTGATAGTTCGAGTGTCATACACCTAGCTAAGAACTTTTTTTTCTAGTCTAGGATGAAGAATATATAATTAAGGTACCATTTCAATAGGAAAAATTTAGAGGAAGAGAAGTTGAAGTTGGTGAAGAGTCATACTAGCCAAAATCTTGTAGATATAATGACCAAGGTGGTCACAAGGGAGAAACTAAAGATATGTTTAGCTTTGGTCAGTCTTCACAAATGATAGTGAAGGGTTGAGAAGGTTTATCACAGGAAAAAAATTCTCCAAGTGGAGATTTTTATGTTGTTGAGCCTATTTCCATATGTGTAAGTGTTGAAGATTGTACACTAAAAGTCTTGTACACTATCCATAGTTTTCACCGAGATTCATGGGTGTAGTCTATGAGAATTTTTTTGGCCTAAAAACATGCCTAATATATTGGGAAACATGCTCTTCTCATATGGGTGTTATTTTTAACCCATAGGTTTATCGGGTTGTTTTTTTTATGGTTTTGATACGCACGGTATTATAAAACTTCTTAAGTAGTTTCTATTGATGTAATTTTTATAGGTGAGATATTAGTATTGTAGATGTATGAGAGTTAGAGTGTGAATTCAAGAGATTTTTTTAGCACAATTCCAAACAGATATGGGTATTGTATTGAGAGAAAGAGGTGGCTTGTAATAAATCTAAACAAGTGATTCTTAGTAGATGTAGCCCAAATTGGATGAACCATGTTAAATGTTAAATTGGATGAACCATTCTTTTATTTTCTGCACTTTATTTCAAATATGTGATATTATTACAGTATATTAGTTTTTACTATAGCGATTAAGTGTGGGATTGTTCTCCATATTTTATCCCTTATTTCCTAACAAATTCAAGGATTGCATTTAGGCAACATTATTCACTTTGCATAAGAGGGGATATTTCTGAATTCTATGTCACAAGTCACACATTCATCTTGGGGGAAAAATAATTGTATCTACATATCTTAGTATGAATAACACAAGGGCATCCTAGCTTTAAGTGACACAATTCAATCACACACACACTATAACCACATATAGTCTTAAATGTAGTGCATATTTTAGTGATAATCACATTATGGTGTCTGTTTAGGTTATTCTAACTCAAGCATATGCATTATTTATTTCATATAATGTTTTATAAACCCTTTTGTAGGTAGTTAGGGTTTGTTTTAAGGAACATGTGTGATAGTGAAAACCAATAGAAAAGTGGATACAAAAAGAGAAAAAGGAAACAAACAACATCGGACCACGAAAATATCATATCCAAATTTATTTTCAGGACACTAGTGCCCAACATAGAAAATAACACTGGAGTTCATGTCCTTATCTCTGGGAGGTCCCATCCAAATGATTTTCATGTTCCATTTTCCTAGAATAATATTACTCTATCCAAATCAGCATGTTCCACTTAGTTTCCATCCCAAAACTAGCCTATGACTCGAATACAAGCTAAGTCACTATTGTCTCACTATTCTTTGACACTTGATTATTTCTTGTAGGATAGATCTTTCTTCTTACTATTATATTCATTTCATCCCAAACCTATGATAAATATTTAATTTTTATTAATTCATTTTGTGAACCCTGTCCTTATATACCCATTATCGGATATATCTTTTATGCCAATTACCTGTAATGGTCACTTTGGTCTCCCAAAACATACTGATCTCCTCATCTAAACCCATAATTGTTCCAACAAAATGGATGCAACCACACATGATAAACCTATATTAAATTCCCATCATATCACCCTCCATTATATAGACACTTATAATAGTTAAAAGTCTTATGATGAAAATACTAATGTGGATCCGACACAACTCAATTATCTCACCACGTTTTTTTTCCACATTACGTGATAATCCCACTCATGTACCACATCTCCTTGAAAATTTATTGATTTATCAACATAGCCATGACAATGGTGCTCATGTTATTATGGTTCATACCTTAGAGCTCTCTACTATTATCCGTAGACACAAAATCACACACTTGGGTACATTTTAAGGTCCTAAAGCATACTAGTGGTTATATGATTCTTAAGAAAGAAAACTAGTGGTTGAAAACTATCTTTGGCGTCTTTTATTTATTTCTTAATTTTTATTTGGTCTTACACACCCTATATCCAAATCAATAATTAACTCATTTATCTTTTATGGCTTTAGACACTAAGCGCCGAACTAGGACAAGAGCACTGGGTGCTCTTGTCCCTCATGGGCACCCCTGACCCTTTCTTACCTTACTCTCTCTTTTTGGGTATTTTTTATATTTTGGGAATATTTTTCACTTATGGATCATACTTCTAGTTGTATATTATTAAATTTAAATAAGGGAATCATATAAATACATACTTATGTTTTCAAAATGAGAGACCAAACACTAAGCATTATTATCATCACCTAAGCTTGCATTCAAAAGACACTAAAACATTTCTAAGGAAACAATCTAAAATCTATACAAGGGAGAAAGGTTGCATAATTTATACATATAATGTATAGGAGAGGGATGTCTATTATATTCCATCCACACATTTTATATATTTCTAGTTCTACATTCTTGATCTATCCTCGCTACCATTTGTGTAACTTGCACAATGGCATCTTAGGGCATCATTACACACAATTTCACAAAGAACTACATGGGGTCTGAGATGTAGTGTAGTGCTTGGTCATAAGTTCACTCTTCAGGTGACCTCTAGGGTCATCTGCCTCCAAATTCTACATTTTATTTTTTAGGTTTGATGGGGTTTGTGGGTATGTGTAGGGGAACTTCTTTCTTACATGTTACATGTACCATCGGCAATTAAGGAGTGAATATGAGGTGATGGACATATACCAACTCTGAAACCCTTGTGACATAGAAGAAATCAGATTATGACTATTCACACAACCACCAATGCCTAGATCTAGTATCCAACACCCATGTGCCCCCTGTCTTGCTGCGGGTGCCCTTGTCTTGCGTAGTTCCCTGAGTTGCATAATTTACAATGAGCATTAACAACTCCATCTACATTTTGTTCAACACTTTTACCTTCCCATATATATTCCAATCTTCTCGTAAATCAGATAAGACTTCTTATCTCTCCTTCTTTCTTAGGGTTTCACATTATTTTCTTCCTTATTATTTATTTCCTATTGTATATTATCATTAGGCATGTAGTTACTCTTCAATAATATTTAATTCTCTTTTTTATGAAACCATTTGGTGAACCCACTCACTCAAACCCTAGCTTCCTTCTATGCATTATTGTGATCTTTCTACCATGGTTGGAACCTATGAAGCCTTTACCGATGAATACCTTCATGATATCCAAGCCCATATTATTGAACATCCTAACGACATAGATATTCTCTTATTTTCTACTCATGAGGAAGAAACCAACCTAGCTAAGCTAAACCCTCCTTTTTCTAAGCTTGCTTCCATTCCTATTGCAACACAACCTCCTAATTCTACCCTTCCACCTACCTCCATTGTTCCCATTTCTATTCCTACTCATACTAACCATTTCACCCCACCTCTTACTTCTCATACACGAAAATTATCCTCTTCAAGAACTCAACACCTAGCTTCTTTATACCAAAATGTGAAAATTCAAATCCATATAATACAACAAGATACTTCACATTCCTCACCATCTCTTGATTCATAATTGCTCCTTTTTACCCATTTACACCCTCCATTTCTACTTAACCACTTCCCCCAAATTCATTACACCTAATTTTAACACCTTCAATTGAAATGGTGACCCTCAAGAACATTTTTTATCTTTCCATGTGGCATGTATCGACTATGTGGATGATCATACATTAATATCTAAGCTATTTCCTAGAAGTCCTGCAAGATTACACCATGCGTTGGTATTATGATCTACATGTTCATTCAAGTAACTTCCTTCCAATAGTTAGAAATGTTTTCCAGTGCACATTTTACATCAATATTGGTGCTAAGATCTCTTATGCACAACTTTATCAAATCAAAAAAGCATCTAATGAGTGTCTAGCTGACTATGTTTTGTGTTGCAAGAACAAGCTTGCTAAGGGTACAAATATACTAGCTGAATCTTAAATGCAAGATATTTTTGTTTTAAATATCTTACCTCCATGACAAAAGAGTGTTAACTTTGAGACCTCTCCTCCATTTTTCAATTATGCCATACACTCAAAATGCACAAAGGTAAAATTTTATCTATGGGAAAATTAAAATACTATGACAATGCTTCATCCTCATCTTCTAATCAGTTTCAAGATAAATCCACTTTCAAACCATCTCCTAATCCCACTAAAGAAAATCCCATTTTTAATGTTGTTTCTACACCTAACAAGCTTCAATTGTAACCTCCAAAGCATACTTTTACCAAACTACCTTATGCACCTCAGATTTTATTGCCATAACTTATCGAAAACAATCTTATTACTCTTCCCCTCCACTCAATCTTGATCCCTCTCACCCCCATGGCCAAAACTATGATTAAAACACACAATTTTATTATCACCAATGCGTTGGGAGTTCTACTAATCATTTTTTCAAATTCAAACATGTTATTCAAGATCTCATTGAAAAAATGTACTCAAGCTCCCTAAGCCATCTACTTTTGATCCATTCAATGATAATAACTAGCTAAAATATTTAATAACCCTTTCCCAACCATGAAAAACAAGCTACCAATTCCTCTTCCAAACATACATATCGTGTTGTGCCTCTTCCTTCATCGAGGCCTCTTGATTTCTTCATTGCTATTATGGATGCATCAACACCACCGGTCATTACATTCTTGGATCACAATTATTATGCTATATTTACTTCGATTCCTTACATCGAATGCTTCTATTGGTTCGTATGCCATCAATAATACTATCATCTATTCAAATTTGAATGATGTATTCTCCGTTGCAATCCTCTTAGCTATTGAATTTCCATTGTCTAATGTTACCTTTTCAAAGATTGCTTCATTAGTTTGGCTATGTAAAGAATCCCATTATGGTTGAGCCCCTTACTATTCTTACACAATTTTTTTACATCTTCAATCAATGGTTATGACATGTTCTTAGGTCTCTATTGGCTTTGCATTATACAAGTCATCCCTTCCATGAGTCATTTGCATCTCAAGTTCATCTGAAATAAAATTGTATTCACTATCAAAGGCATTCCACCGGGCACACCATGGCCTCAAATCAATTTTTCTAATATCTTTGTACTCTTCATGCCATCTACGCCCCATACATCTACTAAAGATACTTTGGCACCTACCTCTCCTATTCATACATGACCTACATTATGACCTTATCATCCTCATCGGTCTCTTAGTCTGCATCATCGACCTAGTTCCCCTACTCAAACATCCCATTCACATAGGTTTTACCTCCTCCTTCACCAAAAATGTCTCCTTCACATGCACATACTTACTCTCATACACCACCGATCTTAGAGCATCATCATGTAATAACACCTACTTTTCAATACTTCAAATTACGGGATTTTTTTAATACATATATTTCCCATACTAACTATTGCCTTCAATGATTTAAATGAACATTATTTAAATCCAACAACCATATAATTACAATTCATCATATAACAAATTAATTAATCATGTTCTTAACTACGGGTCAATTAGATCTACCTGATCCCCCATAGGTTACTCTTTCGAGTCTGTATACAAAGTATACAAGTAGTACCTTCCCAGGAATTGATTTACAAGTGACGTTTCTAAGTGTCTACCTAGAGTTCAGTCAATCAAATCCCATCTGACATCTCACACTATTGCTTAGAAGTTTTTGAACTTCACAGGTGTAAAAACTTAGACTACTTGACCAAATATTAAGAGTCATGCAAGCATGCTCGGTTTCTTGACAACACACATCTTAAAAAAAACATGTCCATTCACCATATCACTTTGTTCAGCTTATCAAAATTGTATTAGTTAGCTAAGTTAATTATGTTCTCGCTACGCTTAAGGTGCAAAACCTATTCAACCCGTGCGAAGAATCACACCTATGCCAACTTAGGGTTTCTATGGGAGAGAAAGTTCTTAAGAAGTTTCTTCCATCATTTCACAACCATTTCCTCCTCTATGCCAATATAAGTTGAGTACAGAGGTGATTTTATCAAACTAGATAAAAAAATTTAAACTCTAGTGTAACACATATCCTTTCCGGATATGACAATCTTAATATATGGACCTTGAAGGGACAAGTTAGGATATCTTCTACATAAGTATTCACTTAATGACTTACATCATTATGTGGATACTTCTTTACAACAAAAATTCAAAGTTATCGCCAAGTTCCATTTATTAGGAAATTTGTATCATTTAGTTTATATAAATATAATTTAATTGTTTTACGACAAGTTTTCCTTAAACAACAACGATACATTTATCGCATCAAAATACGTTTCTAAGGTTTTCAAACTTAGCCTATGTAATAGGTCGTAAACATATCAGATTTATTTATTTACATCCATTTTGCATCTTAAATGTAATTTAAGATAGCTTGTTGTGTTATTGTCGCAACCCATAATTTGTTTATTTACAACATTGTCATATTAATCCAAAAGTGTACATTTAATTGATCTTACTATCAAACTAGTTAACTAAAATTTGTAGTTTTAATTGTTCCAAATGTATCGCTATATCATATTTATTCATTTCTAATTTAATTTAATAATTCATATCACATTAAATCCATAAAGCATTAATCAAACATATGTCATATAATGTTGAATTCGATAAACACCTCAATATAGCTTACAACCAATATTGAACACTTAATAAGTAATTTCCCAATAATATTACATGTTTAATATCCCTTTTGAGAATAGCACAATAATATTTTAGGATAAATTGAATTTCATCGTAATAAGACAACAAAGATCATGCTTGCTTATATAATTATGCCATTCAAATGAAAAAAACTTAAAATCACAATCAAATGTATTTGTATCAACATAATCTTATAAATCACCCCCTTGAAATGAATTACTTTCTGCCATCTATAAAAAATGATAAAATAGGTCGGTTTAAAAGAACTAGAATTAAAATTTTATCCACCTCATCCTTACAATTTATAGCACTAAAATATCTCAATGATCAAAATCCAACTAACCAATTATTTTCCAAATTCTACTCAAAAAGAACATTTTACCATTTCCCCTTTTTTCCTTTATCCTATCTTTCATAATAACATTACCAAAAAGTAAACATTATATATTATGATTTCCCAATTCATAATCACCTAGTAATCATGATTTGGATATAAAATATATCATATATATAAACCACCAGTTTCCACAATACATATTACTATGTTTTCCACACTTTGTAGTTGTAAAGGAAACAATAAAGTATTCATTGAGCTATTTAACAAGTCATTCCTTTACATTTTATATTATCATTAAGTATTAATTTTGATAAGTCTAAAGACGTTAATATATTTTAAGAAAATCCAAAAAATCATTCGTAAACATTAGACCATTCATTTTCCTTTTCAAAGGAAGGTATATTACTTGTATTGAACTTATTACTAATAACAATAAAAATGTCAAATTTAAAGTAGCTAAATGGTACTTAAAACCTTAAAATCATCAAAATTACCTTAATCAATATGAACCATATAAACCTTTCCTAGTAAAACCATAATACCATTATTTGGAACCCAAGTGATTCGACTAACCCCACACAAGTAAACTTTAGGGCCTTCAAGATGAAAACCATTCCCATTATAGAGACACGGTGGTCCAAAGTAAATGTAAAATTAGACACATGTTCGAATTAAGATATTACACGTAACCTCTCTAGGTCACGATTCCCTTTAGAAATAGTCAAGTATAAACATATATTTATATCTGATTCAAAAGATTAAACACTAGATGGCTCAATGTATAATAAAACCTAACCAACCGCTAAGGTGAGAATATAAAATAAATCCCAAATTGGTTTCAAAAATGACTTCCATATTTATCCATTCAACATGATCAGAATCGTTCGACATTCCTATCATACCGAGAAAACATTTGACCGAAGATTGATATCTTTTGTTTTTTTATAGCGATTGGATATTATCTATTCATGCCTAAACAATTACACACATACGTATGCCATATATTTTGATGGTATTATTATATCATACCCACATCTAATCTAAAATCATCATTCATTTTAAATAGCAGGTCAAGAAAAACAATATAACTATTTATAGATACAAAACCAAACTATTATGACAACCTAGATATGGACTATTCAAGGAAGAAAAAATAAACCTAGATATACCTCCACCAAGTCCAATCTTAACTCAAACTAGATATTTGACCCAACTTTAGAGAGTAAAAACATAAGTGAAAATAGTCATGAAACATAACACATAGCCATTCATTTGGCCTATCTAATGGCCATAGCTTAATCAAACAACCAAAACACAACCATAACCATTTTTATCAAGTATGCTCATATAGAGATTATCACAAGCAAATACTGTTTGAAAATCATTTTTCGTCCACAAGAGGATGATTTTCAAAACCTCAAGCCATTAAAATATTTGAATGCTATAAATTCTAAAGATGGGGGAAGAATGATTTCATTCCTGAAACATATTTCCTAGAACCCCTTATAGTTCCTCTCTATGTTGATTGAGTGAAGAAAAATCTTTTCGTAAAACTTTCACAAGTTCTCGTGAAACCCAAACAAGAACTATCTCCAAATCTACCGAGAAACCCCATTCTTATCATAATAACCATCATGAATATCCTATAAAAATCTCATTAACAATTTATGTAGAGTTCAAAATATACATGCAATGTAATTACAATTAACATGAAAATAGCTCCATTATTTCTTACATGCAAAGATCGATAGAGCTAAAAGGATAACAAAAAGAAATAAAACAAAAATACTAATAATCTCTTTGGTAGCTTCCTCAAGAATATTTTTTCTTCTTTCGAGAAGATTTAATTCCCATTCAATGTATATTAGGACCTCTATCGGTTCCGAGTACAACTTTTCCCACCAAAACATCTCATTAAACTTAGCAATAACTAATAACCCATTTTAGTTTCCAAGGATTGTGTCATCCGATCACACCCATATAATGGAGGGAGTGATAACATCAAATGGTCAAAGAACATTTAATCAATAACTAAATTTTGGCATGGTCATTCCAATGGCACATGCAATATCAAATATCCTACATTTAAATGTAGCTTAGGTGGCCATATCAAAGGCCAATTAATTTTTTTAATATGTATAAGCTCGGGTCGATGTTCGACTTTTTTATAATTTAATATTGATTAAATCAATAAAGTAAAGGACCTTAGTATGGTCAATTGACCGTTTAAATATTTAATATCGTATATACTCATTAAGCCCATACCAATTTATGCATATCACCTTGCAAATTATTTTCAATTCCTCATAACCATTTGATAACTCGATAACCCACCAAATAATGTAACCTCGTTAAAGGTATTATGATCTCTAGATCATAACAAATACTATCAATTTTTACTATCAACCATTCAAGATATAAACAAAGGAATAGTAATTTATCCTTATGAATGTCATTCTTACCAACCTAATTTATTAAGGATCCATACTTTTTCCTTAACAAAGTGGTAATGTTGTATCCATCATTAGAGAAACTTATATCAACAAAAGTTGTTATAGAAATTGCTATATAATTATGAAATGAACCAAAATATTATAAACATAGTAGTAAAATATCAAAAGATATATGCAATCAACAATTAAATTATAACAAGCTCATTGTCATCCAAATAAACCTATTTTCATTGTCAAGTTAATTTTCAATATCAAGAGAATAACTCTAATTACGGTCAAACATCTTGCAAAAGTAAGATAACCAAACATATTATTATCTACAACAAGTAAAATATATACTCATATGGTATACTAGATAGGTTTTGGTATCTAGATGCGTGTGAAACATGATGGAAATTTCCGATATGTTTTCGTGCTAATGGTCAGCATACCGAAACTAGTCTTTGCGTCTTATGAGCTTCCCGATATCGAGCTCGTTTATTAATCATCCTAAATTAAAATAGTGGGGACCGACACGTCACATACCTTTTTATCCTCAAATATTGGGCGGGAGGACCTCTCCTTTCACTATCATTGGATAACCTTCCATCACCTACACACTTGGGGGGCATCATGTTTTCTTTCCTGCCTCCAATTGCTTCTCTTTGATGTACATTACTAAGAATTATCACACCTTTTGATACAAAAATTATACCATTTACCCTAAGACACACTCTAGTTGCATGGTTCATACTCAATTGCTGAGGGGATACTTCTGAAATGAACCTCACATCATTCACAATTCACACATTGTAGTTCATGGTACTATATTTCTAGTATCTACTCTCACGCACTTGCATGTATTACCTGATGACACACTCTTGTTCTATGGCTCATTCTTGACTGTTGAAAGTTTTTATAAATGAACCTCATCTTACACACATCAACTTGGGGAATGTTGTTCCTATCCTCTTCACATCTTGTATACCATATCATCACACAATCATAACATTTTCATATCTTGGTTGCATTTACTCTTGATATATTTTTTACTTCCATTTTTGACTATGCTTACTATGTTATCTGGATACTTAGTATGCCATTATCTTTATCATAAACACATGTGCATTCACTTAGTCTCTAAATGTGAATGTATATCTCTTATAGGTTTTATCACGTTGCAATGATGCTTGGCATTATACCTTTTACCGGTCAACGAGGCTCCTAGGGAATCTACTTTCACTATTCCCACATTCTACAAACTTTAGGTTCTATTGTTACATTATTCAATAATTCTCATTACAATTTACCTTACTTCTTGTTGATTTATACACTATTTAACATGTTATTTATATTTCTAACATGCTAATAGGTGCTTCATGTGTAGAATTTTCTTTTTAGGACTATATGCTACAATGGTTGTTTGATACATTTTCTTTAATCGTTTTTGCTAATGTATGTTATTATTTGTGGGCTATATCATATGTCTTGTGTGATCATTGTATGTCTTGTAGTCATTGTTTTACCACCTAAAGATGTTATGCTCGTTGACACTTAATTCAATCATATTTGAATGCTCACCCAAAGGCGCGAAGCTACTGAGTCCCTCTTTTGTGTTATCTTGTAAAGATGTTAGCATGCATGTACATATTTACCAGTACCCAAGCATACATTCAAGATTATATCATACAAACATCACAAGGAAACACATGTAATAAATAAACATATAGATCACATCATAATTAATGCCAATTACACCAAAAAATCACCATAATCGATACGTCAATCATTATAATCCATCCACATTGATCCATTAATAACTGAAATATTACATAATAAAAGTTGAATACATAACAATAATATCACAGAGTTATGCACACCATTATACTAGAACAACATACCAAGACAATACATGTGGTCTCTCATATATGGTGTCAAAAACTATGAAGATCAACCAATATATATAAAGGGTGGGGGCTTTCCCTTCACCATCCATGCATTCTAAAAATAGATGGCATGCTCAAAATAGCCATGTGTACATATAAAAGCAACTATGAATCATGCATGCTAAGACTAATAATAGATTAATCTACAAATAAATCACACCTTAATCTTATTATTAACTTAATCCATGAATGAAATGTTATCTTCTCATCTCATGTGCTTTATCCCAAAATAACTCTTTCTTGACTGCTAAGCCTCCACACTTTTCTATAGATCTGGAACATTGTTTGATCGGTACTCAAACTCAGCGTCATATATTTTTAGCCGATGGATCCAAGATCAGCTAGGTCCTAAATATTTACTACTTGGGCATGAGCCTTCATTCATCACCTATTTTATCTTGTGTGCGCCCTTTGTGCCTTCCTCACACACACCCACATCTTCGTGCACGACATGTTCTTAGTAAAAATGGTCCATGAAACATTACCCCACACTAAATTGGATTTCCATCCTTGGAATTATCTTAGTCACCAAAAAACACAAGTGATCACCAAAATTAATTCAATGCCCAAAAATATTCATCCTACCTAACTCAAAATTAGATCAAGCTGAAGGTTGTTGGAAGAGTTTTGGAACTCAACATCTATTTCACTCTCCACCTTCTTCCATTCATCAATATCTACTAATGATTTCTCATATTCCACCTCTACAATTCCAAGTACTTAGTTTTTCACAACCTCTTAAACTCTACTCTTGAGCTCTTAGATAACCATAGTCATCTCTACTATAGATCCCTCAACTATATTCATGTTCTCCAGTACCATATTTTGGAAGTAGCCAATCCACAGTTCTAGTTTATCCTTCTTGGCCTTGATTGACTCTTTCTGTTTTACCTCCTCATCCATCACCTTGGTGCACTCTATCTTATTAGTGTTTTTTTGTTCCTAGATAGCCTTGAGCACTGCTTCCTCATCACTTACACATAGATAAAGGATTGAGTAAATTTTTTGGCACCTATTGAAAGTTATGTCAGCTTTATTTCTTTCATCCTTGAGTTTTGTGAATAAATCCTCAAGCTATGTAATTTTGGCTTCAACAAAAACCTTTTTTGCTTCCTTCTCCTTATCTATCTCTTATGTTTTTGGCCCTCTTCCACTCTTTATTTTCGTTGGAAACATGCCAACTAGGTCTTCTAGGTACTCCATCTCATCATTATAATCGCATCTAGCTTAGCTCACCGGGGTGGTGCATCGACCTAAGATCTGTTTCACCATAGCGTCATGCCTATCATAAAATTACTTAGTGTGCTTTAATTCTCCTGAGATCCTTCTTCAAACCCTCTACCTCACACTCCTTCTCTTTCTTATCTACTACTAAGACCTTCATAGTAACACCTGCATCAAGGTTCCTACGCCCAACATAAGAGACCAAATTTTTCAAGGAGTTAGACGCATGTTCATCAATGAGGTACATGGGGTCAAATGCCTTACACTTACTCTGCGACTCATTCTTCAACTCAATTACACGATGGAATTATTTCTTACCTTAAATTCAAGTTCTTCTAAGTGTGAGTGCAGACTCATTTCAAAGCATATTCATGGTTCTTGATACTCCTCCATGCTTATCTATCATATCCCAGAATATAGATTCTCATTGGAAACCATGCTCTGGAGACATGCACTTCTAATCCTCTTAGGATCATCCAAAAAATCCATATGTGGTGACCTAGGCATCCATCGATTTCTCAGCGCCTTTACCTTTTTTTCTCTTCTTCTTGAGTGAAGATGCATGTACTTATCCCGGTTTACGCACCCGCATCTTCCCGATAACATAATTGTCACCCATCTCCTTTTCCTTACATACCTCCTCCCACATAGGTGTCTCTTCCTTGGGTAGACTTTTTTTGTTTCATGCTTCTCATGTGTGGTGCACAACTTCGTTTGCTCCTCAATATTCTTCTTCAACTACTAAAATGATTCTTTCTCAATCTCCCCACGTAAGGTTTTATATTTTCATCTCTAAATTAGAATCCTCACTTGTTTCTGGGTTGGAGACAACCTTCACCCCTCCATGCTCAACTTTTTCTTCTTTGTGTTTTCCTTAGCTAGTTGAGATGTTCTAGTGCCACTACTACTTCTCCTTGTATAGTACATTTTCTTATTCTTTGATTGGTCAATTCCACCTTATTTTTCCTCTTCCTCTTCCCCCTAGGAGTAGCCTCAAATTTTATTTTAATGGGTGGCACATAAGTTATTCAAGGATGTGGGAAGGTAGAATCTTTAATCTCCATCTCCACTCCATCTTAAGTCTTCATCCTTAACACCATAAAGACTTTGCATATCATCCCCTAATGGTAACATTCATCTAGGGGCTCAAATCCAAAGTATTAGGTTCCATAATCTCCTATTATGCAAGTATTCCATCATACTAATAGGTTACATGCAAAATATGCAAGTATGAATCAACCATATCAACATAGACAAAAAAAAATTATATCTCCTTTATTTTGTTCATGGTGCACTTGAAGTACCATGTAGTGAATGCAAATGTTAGCTTGCACCAAGGGCTCATCTCCCCATCCTTCACTTTTAAATGAGAAAGATTGTACAATGTTGCATTACTAAAACTATGCCTAATCCCCAACCTCTATAGGTAATTCACACGGAATGCTCCAATAGTTCTCAAAGGCCTCTTGCAATATATTGTACCACTTGTAAATTATTTCCTTTTACACATTTGAGATCACATTGTGAAAGTTGTATTGAGTAAATTATACCACAATGGATTTATGCAACTCCAATCTCCCGAGGAAGATTATGAGGAGGATTAGCTCCTTCTTCGTTTTGTGATTTGGCCTCCTTAATGATTCCATTTGAAATGTATTTTGAAATGTTGTGGTGTGCCTTGTTCACCATTCTTTCTGCAATGTATAAATTTTTTTTATTCACGTAGTCCATCTTTCCTAGGCACCCAATTTACAACTAACCAATTTGGCTACATTCCTAGTTGCAGGATTTGTGACGCTTTCAATAAGCATGGCCCTTCCTCCCTTCTCATACTATAGTGTTATGGCCAATTCATCAATTTTGGTATTGTCCTTCAAGTCCAAGTCTATGCCCTCCCTTGTACTTCTCAAACTGTGACTTGCTCAATGAGTTGAGCTATAATTCACATCCTCTATCCCGTAAAATAAAATAAATCTTCATGTAACCTATACATGAGCCATTGGTATAAATGTGTGGGATTAGTGAAGAAGGGAAGTTCAAACAATTTCAAGACTCCTCTTTCTCCAAGTTCTTCAATACTTGAGTCATTGACCAATAATTTCCCTTCTTCTCTTATTCCTAGAAGCTCCATAACATGTATACCTTCAATTTCCCTTTGTTACCTAGAGCTCTATGGTTTTATTTGGTAATTTTACACTTGGGAAGTTGAGACTTCCAAGTGTGAACCCTAAGTACTCTAGGTGGGTATTACATTTTTGAATAAATATCTTCTAAGGGTTCTTCCACCTCAACTTCAACCCTCTTTGTATGATGATTTTTTCTAGTTTTAGGTTCCATTGTTCTATAAATATCTACACTAGGTACTTTTTTTTCACTAACTTACTTTGTTATTCAAGTGTCTGCGAACCATAGATATGTAAATTCATGTGTAAACCCTTCTCTTTGTGGCCTAATCATTGGCTCAAACTTGTCTCATCACAAGAAACCACACACAACTTCATACTCATGATGCTCTAGTTTTCTCTTCTTTTATTTCAATCTTCCACATAAAGTTATTCGATAGCTCAATTACTCTAAGTTTTGTTCGAATGCAAGGTAGAAAATAACTTCAACTTGACCCCTTTTTATACTTTTTCATACCTCATTGACTTAATCTTTCCATTTAACCCACGTTTTATCTTTCTTTAAGTTAATTTCTCACTAAAGTAACTTTTCCCACTTTAAGATTTATTATGTGACTTCCTTCTCACATGCTAAAATCATAATCTTCTAGTACACCTTACTAATTTCCAAGTGACATATATCCTTCACGTGCCTCCCTACAACAAAGTACATAATCCTTTGCATTATATAACAAGTAGTTTATAATGTTGTTTCCTACCTCGTGTTACATTGCACAATCATTCTTCTTGTATGGTATTCAATATGGGAAATTTCATTAAGGGTACATTCATCCTTCTGTTTTGTGCATGAACCCCGGAGGAAATTCATATTCTAGCCCATATATATATACCGTGTTCCAACCGCATTTGAATATCAACACCAATATATTTTTCTTTCTTATACCAACTTCACCTCACACTAAAATTATGTGTGGTCCTCTATGCATAACCTCAATAAATAAAAATCATCTTCCTACGTGCAAGAAAACTTATTATAACAAATTAAAGAACTCAATTGACAAAGCATAGAAACATTTGAAAGGAAACACATGAAAGGGAAATATAATCTAAGTGGCAATACTACCTTATTACCAAAACCAAGAAGCCTTGTTTATAGTAGGGCTTCAGCCTACTCGATTGAAGTAACCAAGAAACATAGTGTCATCCATCCCCTCAGAATCGACAAGATAATCATTCAAGTATTTGAGTTACTACAAAAGGTCCGAACCAATGCACATTTAATTTTCTGGGTGGTGCCCAAACTTGGAGTTATATAGAAGAACCATCTTACTAACTTCAAATGTCTTGTTCCATATGTGCCTATCATGCCATGATTTCTATCTAGCCTTCTCATTCTTCTGGCTCCAATACGCAATGGTGTGACTCTTGTCTAACTATGTGAGTTTATCAATGTGCTCTTCCATAACTTATTCATCATCAAGTCCACCTACACATGTAATATGTAGGGATGGTAACATAAATTCAATAGGTAGTACAGCCTCCACACCAAACACCAACTGAAAAGGTGTGGCCTTATTCAACCTTTTATAAGTGGTCCTATATGTCTAAAGTATGGATAAGACTTTATCATCCCAATCTTTTCTTCCAACATCACATATTTTTGTCAATGTCTATCCCAGAATCTTGTTGAAAGATTCTATAATGCCATTGGCTTGAGGGTGATAAGGAGTAGTTTTATGGTGTGCCACCATAAATTCTACCAATAGGATCCTTATTATCTCATTCAAAAAATGAGTTCCTCTATCACTTGTCAAGCTCAAAGGATAGTCATACTTGCTAATAATGTTTTCCCACAAAATATTGTTGTTGTAGTTATCATACAATATTTTGTACGTGTTTCCTTTACTCACCTTGTAAGATAACTTTGTACAAGTAATAATGTAGTGTGTGCCAGTCCTACGCACAAGCGGTGAAATAAGACCTATAAAGTCAATATCCCACTTTTCAAAAGGATCATCTCTTGTAATAGACCTCAAAGGAATCTCATCTCTAGTTCCAGGATTTGCAAGGCGTTGAAAATGGTCACATGCCTTTACATATTCCTTAGTATCCTTGTAAAAATTTTCCCACCAAAGTCCATAAATCTTAATCTTACACGGTGTATCATCACCCACATAGTGTCATCCTACAATTCCACCATGAGCCTCTTCCATAATATCATCGTGCTCATGCTCTAGCACACAATGGTGAAAAAATTCATCACTTCCTAACTTGTATAAGTCTCCACCAATAAAATAGTAAGGTGTCACACATATTGCAATCTGCTTCTTCTCCAATGTGTTCATTCCTTCTAGTGCCTTCCCATAGTGCATAAAAATACTGCAATGTCCTCCATTTTTATGGGCTTGTTTAATCTAAATAGTTATGCATCCGTATTTTTGTCCTCAATGCTCTCGTGAATCATCACCATAATTTACCCTTGATAGATGATCAAGCCTTGAAGTACTCTTTCCTAGTTTCAAGATAGCTATAAACTCAAACTCCTAAAATAAAAGTATCCACCTGTAAATGCACCCTTATAAAAAAAGACTTATTAAGCAAGTAATTAAGTGCCATATGATCTATATAGAAAATAAACGAGGTCACCAACAAGTATTGTCTAAACTTATGTAGTGTATAGATCATATAAAAAGTCTTGTGCTCGATAGTTGTGTAATTCTACTCTATGGGTGTCAACTTCTTGCTTACAAAGAAAATACGATGATCTACAATCCCTTCCCTTGGTTGTGCTAACACTGTACGAATCACCATGCAAGAGGCATCAACATGAACATGGAATGATTTTTCCCATGAAGGTAAGTGCAAAATAGGTACAACAAGTCAACATTCCTTATGTGTTTCAAACACCTATTGTTGTGTGTTACCCCAATAGAATTTCCCTTTAGCCTACAAGAACTCTTCCAAGGAGCATTAATCTATGCATATCCCTTGATGAATTTCCTATAATATCTTGTATGTACCAAAATCAATGATTCTCACTTTGATTTTTAGGTTCTTCCAAACCCAAGATCAAAACTATCTAGGTTTGATCTATAACCAACCCTTCTTTACAAATGACATGTCCAAGTAAAGTGTAAAAGATGTTTCAAATATGTAGTTCTTAATGTTAAGGAGATTCTCAAATTCTTTCACCTTTCAAACATAATCCTAAAATTATCAAAGTGATCCCTGAATAAACCATACATGGTCCAGTCATCCAGATATACATATAAGAACTTGTGAATGAAATCTTGAAAATCCTACATTGTAATGTGTGAGAAAACAGATGGAGTATTCTTCAATGCAAAGGGCATAACTATATATGAAAATCTACCCCATTTAGTGGTGAAAGTTTTTTTTTCATTCTTCCTTCACAATGCACACCTAGTGATAACCTTAAAACCCATATGTAAAATAATATATCTCATGCCCAACAAATCCTTCAAGGATTTCTTCTATGAATGAATGGGAAAAGTATTTATAACATAGGAAGTGTTGAATTCCCTATAATCTAGACAAGTCCTTACCCTCCTATCCTTCTTAATTGTTATAACCATGGGGCTAACCCATTCAAATTCTTCAATAGGCTCAATAATACTAGACTTGAGATTTTATCAATTTACTCATTTACCTTCATGCACAAATTAGGATTCATCCTATAAGTCCTCTTCCTAACCGGACATGCACCTTCCTTCGATTGATTTTCAAAAGAACTAAAGAAGGATCCACACCTTTCAATTCATGGTAAATGTGTGGGAATAAGTCCTATAATTTGTGCAAGAGTTTAATAATCTTAGCCACTTCTTGCTCGATAGGTAATCCCTAAAAATGGCCTCCTTATTTTCTACCTCTATACCAAGTGTTAACCTTGTTTGTCTTCATAGGGGCATGATGCGTGTGTGCCTTCTCATATTTATTTTCCATTACCTCGGGCACAAATTTAATGTCGTTAAAATTTAAGTTATCAACCTCATCATTGTCAATCATATACACCAATTTTCCCTTTTATTTTTCTTTCCAGAAATGAACCATTTCTTCTTCATCATTGTTTCCTCAAGATGAAGGCATGCCTCAAGATTTGATCTCCAAATAGTTCTAACATAATCTCTTTAGGCTTCGTACTATCTCCGAAGTGATTCATTTCATTATCTACAATGCTTCATGGACTAAAGGCTTAGTAGAAAAGTAATCAAAGTGTTGAATCATACTCGTAGTCATCTCCTGCTAATTCACAATCTCCTTTTAATTTTTGCATGGATATACCATGCACACACACAACTATGTAATGTGGAGTAAACCCTATAGACCCAAAGTGATGGTGGTAAATCCTACTTTCCCTGTGACAAAGATCTCTCATATACTTCTGGATGTGATGATAGCAAGGAGGCTTCCTATGAAATTTTCTGTTTGGGAGATACATTTCTCCGAGTGAACTTGGCAGAGAATGTGATTCTCACTTCTTTCCATTCCAAGAGACCATCTTCACGTGTTTCCCACCAACGTGTTATTGTCTTGTGGAAATCATCGACCAACATATTTATTATATTTTCTTCATTATGCCACTAATTATCCATGGAGCACAAAAATATATCAAGATTCCCTTCACCATTATACCTTGTTACCTTATTAAATCCCAAACACCTAACCATGCGTGATCTAATCATCCTGGTGACTCATCCTTTCACATTTATCCCAACTATTTTGTACATTCTATAAGCCTAATTATCACAAGAAACACTAGTAGTATCACTCACGGACTACACATATTCCCAATGAAGTATTCCCTCTTTAGATGGTTCTAAATTCTATGGAACACGTATTGATTTAACATAAATTATATTAAGCTTCTCTTCACTTAAGGTATCAACAAAAGGGCGTACCTTTTATTCAGCAAGGTTATGATCACATGCTCCTCATCATTCTCAAAATTGATATACCTTTTATTAGAGTGAAAATATTTCTTATTCACATATCACCAAGGTCATCCAAGTAATGTTGGGGTATTTTATGCTTCATAAATCTCCAATACCTCAAAATCCCCAGTAAACTTAACTCCCTAACTTGTAATAGTTACATCATGAAGTACCCCAATCAACATGCCCCTAGTTATCTTTCATATATAACATATTTTTGATGGCTACAAGGTTGGCCTACCCATCGATTCAAAGCATATGGAGTTAGCACATTTACTTCCATGTCCTTTGTCAATCAGGATTTTTCATAATAGTCATCTATTAATTACTTGCATCATTTGTAATCTCTTTGTCAAATTCATGATTATAAGGTGGTAGATTTACATAAAGTATCTATCTTTCGTTCTCAGATCCAACGCACACGGTATATTTTCTTGTAGCCATTCCCCTAATAGAGAAATGATGTTTCCTTAGCAAAATATCATGTACACCTCTTTCAAGTTGTCAACATCCTTCTACGAGAGTTCAACTTTCCTTGCACAATCCCTGTCACATGCCTATTCCTTTACACATTATATTTATCCTTGTAGCACCGTGACAACTTCCATGGTATCCTGATAGAATTCCTTCTGGTGCACAAAATCTGGATACTTAACATGTATCACCACTCCCATAAAAATAAGTGGCTTAGTATACAGAGGCTCATGTTCATGCAAAACCTCAAAATGTGTGCTAACCATCACAATATGTAACTTACGATCATGTGTCTTCTTCGGCATCCATTGCTTAGTAACAACATGTTGCACTTTAATCATTCCCATGCCATTTTCATACTTCTTATTCTTACTCATGTTCTCATACAAATGTGGGCATTCCTCTAGATTATGTGGTTTCCCACACCATGATCAAGTAATATTCTAAGGGCACTCAAACCGATAATATCAAGAAATCCACAAGTATAAAAATTCCTCGCAAAAATTTACCTCTACCACCACAACAATGACCTCAGCCTCTATATCCTCCTTGGAAGCCATCATTCCTATTATTTTCATTGTCACGTCCTTCATGGTTATGGCCTTCATGTTCCTTAAATCCACTAATCCCATTACCACTGGCGCACTCTTGTCAAGATGGCTTTGTGATTGTGGTCAATCAATTTTAAATCAGCGGTGTCATGAGTGTGGGACTTACAAATCTTACAATACATGGACACCTTCTTTATAAGAACTCATGGGAAATCTCAAACATTAGGGTTTAGGTTAAAGAATTCATAACCTAGTCATAACACTTTTACTGATCGTGTGGGAAACTATCGTTGGTATGTCCTTCAATATCGCTATTTGTGCACCATATTCCACCGCACATCTCATGAGTTGAATTAGTAGAAATATTCTCTAGCTTCTTCACCATGGTTATAATCGTGCTTCGAAAATGGGCTCACTCTAGTATGAATGATCCTTACCACTTCAAAGTGTACATAGCTTCTTCCAATGCCTTGTATGGGTTAGTATATGTCTTGTGAGATAACACTCTTTGAAAAGTGGTCAAAAAACCTCCAATGAACCATTGTGCATGTTGACTTCGATGAATTTCATAAGCTAATTTAGACAAAAAGTCTTGAAACACACATCATAATCCCTCACACTTTAAGCCAATCCTTTCTTGATGTCCTTGAGTGCACTGATACTCTTATGCTCAAACTCCAGAATATGAAACTCAATTTAAAAATGTAGAGTGTAAAGAATCATAATCTACTATACTCGATGTGGGTCATACTTTCTATACCATCTATGTTCGTGCCCTTAAATCATAGTAGAAAACTAACTAGCCTTCCTATCTGAAGTTGTAATTCCTTTAGTGTGCCATAGTAGCTCACACTTGTGCACATGCTCTCTACAATAACTTAAATTATCCTATATTCTAGTAATTAGAGAGACATCTCATAATACACTTGTTGAGGTTGATGTGGGGGTTGTTGGGGATGTGGGCCTTGTCCACTAGATCTAGAGACATAACCTCCACTAGTATTTCCTCCACCTGATCCACCCGATCCACCAAAGAACTAGATGTGGACCAGTTATCATGCTTCCTTATGTCCCATTCGTGGTATTGGAGTGAACACCAATGGTATACGTGGATGCGTAGCTACTTTGTAGTACTTCCAATGATCTATGCGCCAAGAATTTATCATGATGATGCACCTAAGAACAATCTTTCCATAAAGCTACTAAAAAGGATGCTAAATGTGATGACATGGGTGCACTACTAACTTTATCTCTTGAATTAAACACAAAATGATATCTACTCATCTTTACTTGTTTTCTTGTACTATCCTACTTCTCAATGACTACTTTTACATTTGGAACACCAAGGAAAAGGACCTGGATGGCTAGGTGGGATAAGATACATACATTGAGTCCTTCTTCTCTTCTTTGATGCACTCTTAACTAAAGCCGGAGGGGATTCTCTTCGCACATACCAAATTTTGGGAAATCCTTAATGAAGTATCTCTCTCCATAACTCCAAGGACTCCTAAAATTCTCTCTATTTCGATATTTCCCTCTCTCGTGCTTCATTATATCTCGAGTCGTGTTTTCTTTCTTTCCATTATTTCCACCAGTTCCACCATATTTCACCACACTTGTTCCTTCGCTTGCATGTAATGGGGTTTAGCTAGATATAGGGAGGCACTCTAAATCAAACATTGTCTTCTAAGATCTTAATTCCCAAGGGCATAATACATAAATATGATCCTTTTGGGTTCACATAAACAATAAAATCCATCTTCCTCGGGAATATATAGGTAGAAATATTGTACTTCAATGTATAACTATGCAATACTCTAGCCCAAGAAAAATCTAAAACTCTTGTCGAATCCACTTCAAAGACATCATAAATTTTATAGTAATCTTCATGTGTCTAGTTCCTTGGCCTATAACCCCATGAATTCCCTATTGCATATGTTGATAGCCACTCATACAATTCTACTAGAAATATGCAAAATAAAGTCTCATCAAGAGCTGCATAAAGGTTTTCATCCACCCATCTCCATGCATTGAAATCAGATCTAATGATATATCTTTGCACAAACTTATCTTGTCCATATTCTACCCAAATTTCAAATCCTTCAAGAGTTTGTCGATATGCCATCTACATGCAACATCCTGATAGATGGTTTGAAAAGAAGTCTGCCAATAGAACCGAAAGATAGTATTTTTTACCACCTAAAGATGTTATGCATGTTGGCACTTCATTCGATTAGATATGAACACTCACCAAAATCGAATGGGCTACCAGTCCCTCTTTATGCTATCGATCAAAATGTTAGCATGCATGTACATATTTAGCAGTACCCAACCATACATTCAATAGTAGATCATATAAACATCATAAGGAAACACATGTAATAATGAAACATATAGATCACATCATAATTAATACCAATTTCACCAACAAATCACCATACAAAGAGAGGTCAATTATTACAATCCATCAAAATTGACCTACTAATAACCAAAGGATTTCATATCAGAAGCTGAATACATATAAATAATATCAAAAATTTATGTATGACATTATACTAGAACATCATACCAGTACAATACATTCAGTCCCTCATACACGGTGTCCAAAACTATGAAGATCAACTAATATATAGGGGTGGGGATTTTCCTCCACTATTCATGCATTCTCAAAATAGATTGCATGCTTAAAATAGCCATGCGTACATACGAGAAACAACTATAAATCATGCATGTTGATCATGATAATAGATGAATCTATAAATAAACCCTGCTTTAATCCTATTATGAGCTTTGATCCATGCATGATCTATTATCTTCTCCTCGTATGTTCTTTATCTCAAAATAACTATTACTTGGCTGCCAAGCCTCCACAATTTTCTCTAAATCTTGAACATTGTTTGATCAAAGATCAAACTCAACATCATCTATTTTTAACCCGTAGTTACAAAATTAGAAAACTCTTGGATATTTCCTACTTGGGCATGATTCTTCGTGTGCCTCCTATTCATCATGTGTGCACCACTTCGCACCTTTCATACACGTATGGAACATCTTTACGAGTGGCCTTTACTTAGAAAAAATGGGCTCTATAACAACATTCCCTGTAGACACTTTTGACTTAATTGTCTTGTGACATTGTGAGTGATATCCCATGTTTGAAACCTATTTTTTGCAGTCTATCTTGTTTGCACACTTTTTTGTTACATTATTTTCCATTACATTATTTTCTTGTGTTAACACATATTTATAGAATATTTTGCTTGCATATACCTTGGTTTCTACCATCCACATCCCCTACCCTTACATGTTCCCACTTCAATTCATGATCAAGTCCTCTCCTTTAGGTCACATTTTCCTACTATCGTCGCATACACCATATTATCTAGTAGAAGTGCACCCTTGTGAGTATTGGAAGATCTTATGTCTCTTGTTTTCCTCACTTCTGTAGATATACAATTGAAACACCTAATGGGATGTGGGTATCTTGAAAATTGAGGTGGATCTCCATGTTCGAAGGGTTGATTTCCTTTTAGTGTATCCCTAACTAAAATTGACTAGGTGCGCAGGTTAGAATTTTTTTTTTTAAAGGAGTGATACACCATGGATTTTGGAGACTGCTGAAATAGGGATGTACACAAACTAATAAGGAAAACATCAAACATGCACAAACCAGGAAATTTTTAGTGTGTTTTTAAGGAAAATAATGGAAAAAATGTGAAGGGATGACTCATAATACACAACTTTCAATTTACATGGACACAAAAATAAACAAACAAAACCCATTTCTTGCAATAAAGGTAGGTAGCATAAGTAACTAACTCAATAAATTCAAGGGAAAAAAAAAGAATTAACTACCTAAGTGCAAAAAATTGTAGATAATTTTTGGAAAGGTAAGACACTTTATTATCGGTAGCCACTTGCTAAAAATATTTCTGCAGCAATTTTTACATCAAGGAATTCTGGAGTTTACCAAAATCCCTAATATTCCCGATTTTACGAAAAAATCGCTAATAAAATTTTCCCGATCATTGTTTTCTTAGTTTGCAATTTATAAGATATGTATTGTATTATATTTTTCTCTGAGCTTGTCATGTATAACTTGTTTGAGATTTCAAACTTGATGCAATACTTTTGTAGCTTTCATAATCCTTGCAACAAAAAATATTTCTTTTCCCAATGAATGGTTACTAGTAATGACCCAATCATTTCTTTAATTGTATTTTAGTTACGATTAACATTCCAAGAACATTATTGTGCAAGGATAAATTTCTCATTTGTCCACCTACAAATTCTTAAGTTCATTCCGCGTTTAAATTACCGTTTGACCCTTTTAAGTTGGCTTCTTATTCTTTACAAAATTTTCCATAACTTGCATACTTATTTGGCATAATTCAAATGCATATAAAATACTTAATTATCTTGTTCTTATGTTAAGAATATTCTTCTCGAACATATATTCAATGTCTACCTTTTTACTCTTACAACTCAAGTGAATGTGACTTGGTGTCCATATAGCGATATTAGGATTTAACGGAGATTTAGATACAAGATAGCTTTTTACCAAAACATTCCTCGATCATGGTATAGTTATTTCCCTACCATAGTTATTCTAATTCAATGACTTGTGGAATTCCATTTTGATTTATATATGTATTTTGTTTTCTCGAAGGTTGATCACACCAAGGCAATTCATATTCTTTGAAACAAAAGAATATATTTAATTGAGTTATAAGGTCTCAAGAGTGGCATTATTCCGAACCTCAAATCTCATTTTTACTCTTATATGCTTTATTTTCTACGTCACATTATGGTCTTATTATTAGCATTGTCTTGTAAAAGGAGTTATGAAGTGTTTGTCTAACCTCTTGAAGACATATATGATTAGAAGACTTGAAGCTACACACGAACCCTAAGTTAACATCCAAATCAACTGAGGTTTAGATTAATTCCAACTTCACCTAAGGGTCTACCCCTCAACTATATATGAGTTTTAAGCGAGAGGACAAATTTATGCTAAACCACCTTCAAGAAAGGACCAAGGTGTTATGTTGAGAGAAACCAAGGTAACACATTTAGCTGAGCGGAGCTAAGGGTTCATTAACAAGAGTTTAAGACCTAGAACAACTAAGTCACAACCTCCATCTATGTCATCTGGATCCAATAGGGATTTCATTCGATGAAGAACTTTAATTTTAAATCTATCTTTGGATGACAAGGTAGTCCACTAGGATACGAAGGAGGAGTTAGCTCTACATACTCCAAAAAAGTTTGACTGTGTCACTCCTATCAGATGGGTTTATGACAATGTCACTAAACATATTGACTAAGATGATAAACCCATTCTTGGGCTCTTGTTTACTCAAACTAGGAGGTTCCATCGAGTGTAGAGTTTAATTTCATTCTACGGTTTTCAATGTCTTCTACGGTAAGGAGTATCACACATGAAAACAAGTTATGCTCCGATATTGAACAAGGGTAGAGTGTTTTGATTAAATCTCTTTATTACATTTACAAAGTATGAATGCACAAGATGACTCATTAATCATTTATTGAACACTAAATATGCACTACAAGATATTACTTCAAATTCATTTACCTTATATAAATATCAAACCTTTTTACCATGTGTACTATAAATCAAATTGAACCTATGATTAAATGCACATTTCCTAGATGTCCTTGAAACTAGCATCTCATACATATCAACAAATTATCAAATATAACCTTCTGTAACATGAGACTACATTATACATTTATTCATTTAACAATGAACTATATAAATTACAATGATAATTAATGAATTACACATCACCTTTTTGTCATCATTCTTTCATCCTGCAAAACCACGTGAGCATGATATCAACGATAATTCATTTGGCATGGCATCCACCCTAATCTAACATAATTATCATTTTTCAGTTTCCCATTTACATATGATAATAATTACAATTTGCAATCGAAATAAAAGGTTTAGAGACATGTATTCATTACATTTCATTTTACTTCATTTTGTAACCCAGGAGAGAGAAAGAGAAGGGAAGAGAGAGAAAACACCATTTTGTCAAAAGTTCTATTTCACACACAAGTTACACTATAGAGTTTTAAATAGTTATTTACATGTGTTAAAAGTTTCACGTGGTGGTTTGGCAACCCGACGAGGGTCCCACAACTTTCTATTTTTACATTTTCTTACTAGCTACAAAAATGTTCAAAATGGGCTCGGAGGCTAAGAAACCACTTCCAAAAGTTATCTTCCGATGAGAACACACACCACGATTAAATTTCATGTGTCCCCTATATACCAAGAGTTCATAGCAACTGACGGAATTGGGAAAAAGTGAACGGTTTGCGTTTGGTGGCTAGTTTTCCGGGGCCACTGGTCATAGTTGACCCATTGCAAATGAACAAAAGTTAGCTCGAGGGCTCAGAAAACCATGTCCAAAATTGACGTTTGATGGATGAGCATGCAACGAGAAACTTCCTACAAATTTCCCTATATAAGGAGAATTCAACAGAGTCGATGAAACTCAGAACTAGAAAACCATTTTCAAATGGCGGTGACAAGTTTTTTGAAGCCACCGGTCCTAATTGGTCAGTTTGACCTTGTCAAACTGTGACCAGAGGCCTACAAAATGTCATTGTCAAACTATCCAGAAAAGTGTTTTTCCCTAAACTGAAGGTTCCATGCAATTTTCTAGTAAAAACACTAGAGGTTTGCGAAGACGGGAAATAATTTCTCTATCCAGGTTTCAAATGGTGGTTCAAAATGAAAGCCAACTTTCTAGATTTAACAACTTTCTACTACTTTGTAAAACTAGTGTAACAGGCTCCTATAAGAGCGTCAAAAAGATCACATATGTTCATTCGGGGTCAATCCAAAGGTCAAGGTGACTCCTCACATAACAAGGTACACGAATGAAGCTTAACATCTCATTTTCAGAGTTACGAAGGGTACTTAATGAGTCTCGAAAAATGCAAAAATTAACTATTTAAACAGGAGATGATCAACATTATTACTGGGAAGTCAATTTTGTCTTAGTCGATAAAACAATATTGTAGTGATCTAGTTGGGTAGGAAGTTTTCTAAATCACCTCAGAATGAGGGTGGAAGTTCATGGTTTAATGCAAAAATGAGTTATTTTGACTTCGTGAGTTACGACACGACATTTCATTGTTTTTGCAACGAGTTGATATAAACATTTAACTGTATTAAAATCCTAATATTTTAAAATTATATTAAGTTGCAAAAGAGAACTAAAGCATGAGAATTATGAGAGGTAAGGGGAGATGAACCATGCCTGGGAGGAACGGAGTTGGTCAAACCCATGAGGCTTTGGTTCAACATCTCGCTTGGGCACTTCATCAACCAGTTCATGAGCCTCGATCTAACCTCCACAACGTCACACAAACTTCCCGATCACTTGAAGTTTTTTCCAACAGAATAAGTTTCCCATTATGTTTTGACAATTTTCTAGGGCCTGCACAAGGCTCCATTCTTGCACACGGGCTGAGAGAATGTTGGCAATGGACAAGAGGCTCTACACCTGCGAGTGTAGTTGCTTGAAAGTTTCTAAAGCCTTTTGAACAAATCCATTATGTGCATATCCTGCAATCATGGCATTCCATGAGACAACATTTCTTTGAGGCATTCTATCAAATAGTTCACATGCCTTTTCAACAAATCCATTTTGTGCATATCAAAGATCTTCATCATTTCATTAAGAGAAACATTTTCATTTTGGGGTATTTTGTCAAACAATACATGCTTTTGAAATTTACTTGCATTACATATTTTGCATACAACATTTTTGCAACAATTCTATCTACAACATCTAACAAAATTCCTCTCTCTCCATTATGCTTTGATGGATATCATACCCTGCTCCAAAGCTTCCATTTTTTACAGCCAGCAATGAAGTTGCTAAAAATTAAACCATTGGGATTGGTTTTGCCATTTTTTCACTGCAAACACATTTCACATGACTGCCTCATGAGGAAATTTCCATTTTCATCACACACATACTGCAAACATATTCCATGAGAATTCAAATTCATTTTTTAAAAAAAATTTGTCAGATTTATTAATTTCCTTTCAACTCCAAACATTTTTTACAAAAACATCTGACAATTTCCCTCTATCATTTTTTTACCCTGAATTGAAAAATCCAGGATTTCCATTTGAGGCTCATTTTTTTGAACTAGGAGGATTTCAGCACAATGTTTTGTAACACATTGCATTCCAAGATGACTCAAGATTTGCATTTTCATTGCAACAAAAAATTTTTTTCCAAAAAATTGAAAAATTTCTGAACATGCTGATGATTTCCCTTGAGCATGCTAAAAAGTTTCCTTGCCTTTTCAAGTTTTGAAAAAACTAAACTTCCATCAAACCATTCATGAGTTGGCTAACTCATCTTCACATTTCAATCTTGGTGTGCAAAAAGCAAAAGTTTATTTCCTCCTCCATCCATGGTGGCTTTCACTTCATTCAAAAAAAAAAAAAAAAAAAAAAATCCCAAAGGAGCCCCCTTTTTTAACCCTAAACCGCCCCAAAATTTTTTTTTTTTTTTTTTTTTTTTATTTTTTTTTTTTTTTTTTTTTTTTTTAACTAAAAAAAACATAAAAACCCTAAAACGAAGTAAATAAATAAATAAAATATAGCTTAAAGTTAATCCATAACAATAGCGATAAAATTTTGACACAAAAAAAAATGATCATAAATCGACAATATAAATTATAATATTATTATAAACATTATTTTTATGATTTTACGGCTAAAATAATGATAATAATTATTAATCATATTAATGGTGATGACTAAGAAAACTCGAAGAAGCGAGAACTAGATTTTCCTTTAACCGGATAATCATCCATGACACTACCAGGTCCACCGTTTGGGGTGTTGACAATGACCCAAAAAGGCAAGAAGGAGAGGGAGGGTGCAAAATCTTCACCACTGACAAGGACAAAGTCAACAACGGTCAACAAGAGCACACACACAACCCTCCCATGCTTAGCAATAGGTCGTCATGTCAAGAACTGGGGAAACATTGAATGGGGCATTACATTCTCCTCCCCTTAAGAAAGCATCATCCTCGATGTGACATACAATGAAGAAAGAGAAATGGTAAGCAACAAGGAACAAATATGGGTGAAGGTACGCTCTAAGGTTAAGATTTCAGACACAAAATCATGGCCACATGGGGTGGCCCTAGGAACATCAGGTAGAAATTTTAACTTTCAAGGTTCTGTGAAGATTGGTAGTTCCATTTTACCTTATTACTTAGTTAGCATTTTCTTTTATAGTATTTCTTATCTCAAGATTATAATATTCATTGTTTAGAAATTTTTTCAATTGTCTTAAGTTTCATGGGTGCCCAACAATAACTAACATCAAGATGTCACACAAAACTTAACACAACACAAAAACCCATGAGACATCTTGCTACCTACTTTCATGACTGTATCATATCACAAGGTCTTTTAATTCCTCCATGGAATGACAACAAGTAGTCCACATAGCAAATAATTTCCAACAATTATGTCCTAGACATAGATCTAGTACACACATATGACTGACAAACATAATCATCACACTGATACATATACAACAAGTATCACAAGACCCAAAAAAACCATGACTATACCAACATAGTGCCAAGACAATATCCAATAGTCCATACCAACCAAGGGAAGAGTCAAGCCTCAAACATAACAAGGTGTCAAAAAGACTCACAAGGGTACACATAACTCACTATACCAACTCCACACATCTCAAAATATCAAGAAATAACTCCATATATCTCCTAAAGTATCATAAAACAACTCCATATACCTCCCAAACCATCACCAAATAATCTCCATATACCTCTCATAGAGAAAGAATCATAGTGTCAAAACCAAGTCGGGTCACTCAACCATAGAGCCCCATCAAGAATATCAGGTCACTCAACCATAGAGTGCCATAAAGAATAACAGGTCACTCAACCATAGAGGCCCATCTCCTTTCTCCTTTTAATGAGGTCGGGTCACCCTATGGCCCTGGGCACATAGAGCCCCATCACCCCCAACCCAAGTGACATAATAACTCGTGGTTCAACAACCCTACTAGTTATCTGTAACTCCTTGGGGCGTACCCCCATACAATGAAGTGGGTCCATAGGTTCAACCACTCCATGGTTAATCCCATGACCCTATTCCAACACATTACGACATTAGAACCAGCATAACAATCCATTCAAATGCCAAGTGGAAAAATCAAAAGCCTTGGGCTAGGCTACAAAACTTTTAAATATGAAAAGAAAGTTTTAAAACTAAGAAAAACAAATGGCTAATTAGCCATGGTTAGTGCAAAATCCAAATGTTAATGCAACAATCAAATAAATGCCCAAAATATAAGAACATGTCAATCAAGAAAATGGTTGGTTCTAGCTAAAAGAGATAATGATTAATTTACGAATAAAAATACGTATGAGAAAATAGCACATTACAATCACTATGTGGCCTCATACCACCACCAAAGGGGTACTCATCGAGTTGCTGGCACTCAGACATCGAGCCTCAGCTCGTAAAAATATACATGTAACTAGAAATGAGTATATCAAATAATGTAACTGTCATCATCTCTGCCTGAATCATTCCTCCATACTCCCACAAGGATCAACATAGTCAAAATCACATAGGATTATTCAATGAACAATCCAATAAGAAAGAGAAGGGAACTCTAGTTGCATAAGTTGAGCCTAAGGTGGTGTGCACCCACAATATACTGAGAAAGCTCAAAGTATACTAAACAGATAGAAGTGGGTTTTTAGTCTATATAAGACTCCACTTCCTCACTCGTACTCGGCTCAAGATTATGAAAACCTGGTCCACGCCTCCTCTCTCCACACATACACTCTTGACAGTTTATCCCCTTAGGGTCATCTAGTGTAAGGTTCACAACATACACATAACTACATCACTAACACAATGGTGATTCATGCACATTAACCATAACGTCTTACGCATGGTATATATATATACAGGTATAACACAATCATTACTTTCATGGGTTACGATACATCACATTACCACATCCTGCACCCAAAGTGCAATCACTGTACACTAGGGATCATACTCACCATATGCCCCTAAATCATGACATGAACCATCACATATTACATGAATTATATATATGAGGAACACAATGTCTAACTTACAACATATAGTCAATTGCAATACAACATGATGATGCACACAACTAATCACAATACGGTGATGACATCACGATAAATGTGATTCACTTTACATCAATTTTGTCATGCAATACATCAATACACCTTCATATCACATAATGCCAAAATGTTCTAACCCTCAGCAATCCACAATAACATTCCGTTCACAAACAAACAAGGCAAGTACATCACACACGGATTCCTCATTGAATCAACAACATAGAGAGTGAATACTCTCATCACAAGCACATCAATATGATAACAAATACGCACTAAGTGACATGCACCACATGTGCTTCCATAAGGTCACAATTACGACATAGTTCACATTACAACATATATCACATTACTCTTCCAATATCCACCACCATCATGCAGAATCATCACAACTCCAATCCATCCCAGAGGTTCGAGAGCATGAACCTCTGCTCTGATACCATATGTAGTGCCCACATTTTACACACACAATTACAACAGTAAAATACTAGGATATTTTTTTTTTTTTTTTTTGACTTACATTGCTCACTACACACAACACAACAAGGGCTCCAAGTACAGAAACTTCGACTCGCATACGACAATCACATAAGTCATCGACTCACATAGACACATGAAAACAACATAGGCATGTCGATGCCACACTTTTCCCAATGAATGGTTACTAGTAATGACCCAACCACAAGAAAAATGACTCAAGGAATGGCGAACCCACAACACATCATTTCTTTAATTGTATTTTAGTTATGATTAACATTCCAAGAACATTATTGTGCAAGGATAAATTTCTCATTTTTCCACCTACATAAATTCTTAAGTTCATTCCACATGGTTAAATTACCATTCGACCCTTTTTAAGTTGGCTTCTTATTCTTTACAAAATTTTCCATAACTTGCATACTTATTTGGCATAATTCAAATGCATATAAATACTTAATTATCTTGTTCTTATGTTAAGAATATTCTTCTCGAACATATATTCAATGTCTACCTTTTTACTCTTACAACTCAAGTGAATGTGACTTGGTGTCCATATAGCGATATTAGGATTTAACGGAGATTTAAATACAAGATAGATTTTTACCAAAACATTCCTCGATCACGGTATAGTTATTTCCCTACCATAGTTATTCTAATTCAATGACTTGTGAAATTCCATTTTGATTTATATATGTATTTTGTTTTCTCGAAGGTTGATCACACCAAGGCAATTCATATTCTTTGAAACAAAAGAATATATTTAATTGAGTTATAAGGTCTCAAGAGTGGCATTATTCCGAACCTCAAATCTCATTTTTACTCTTATATGCTTTATTTTCTACGTCACATTATGGTCTTATTATTAGCATTGTCTTGTAAAAGGAGTTACGAAATGTTTGTCTAACCTCTTGAAGACATATATGATTAGAAGACTTGAAGCTACACACATGAACCCTAAGTTAACATCCAAATCAACGAGGTTTAGATTAATTCCAACTTCACCTAAGGGTCTACCCCTCAACTATATATGAGTTTTAAGCGAGAGGACAAATTTATGCTAAACCACCTTCAAGAAAGGACCAAGGTGTTATGTTGAGAGAAACCAAGGTAACACATTTAGCTGAGCGGAGCTAAGGGGTTCATTAACAAGAGTTTAAGACCTAGAACAACTAAGTCACAACCTCCATCTATGTCGTCTGGATCCAACAGGATTTCACTCGATGAAGAACTTTAATTTTAAATCTATCTTGGATGACAAGGTAGTCCACTAGGATATGAAGGAGGAGTTAGCTCTACATACTCCAAAAAGTTTGATTGTGTCACTCCTATCTACAGGTTTATGACAATGTCACTAAACATACTGACTAAGATGATAAACCCATTCTTGGGCTCTTGTTTACTCAAACTAGGATTTCCATCGAGTGTAGAGTTTAAGTTCATTCTACGGTTTTCAATGTCTTCTACGGTAAGGAGTATCACACATGAAAACAAGTTATGCTCCGATATTGAACAAGGGTAGAGTGTTTCGATTAAATCTCTTTATTACATTTACAAAGTATGAATGCACAAGATGACTCATTAATCATTTATTGAACACTAAATATGCACTACAAGATATTACTTCAAATTCATTTACCTTATATAAATATCAAACCTTTTTACCATGTGTACTATAAATCAAATTGACCTATGATTAAATGCACATTTCCTAGATGTCCTTGAACTAACATCTCATACATACAAAAAATTATCAAATATAACCTTGTAACATGAGACTACATTATACATTTATTCATTTAACAATGAACTATATAAATTACAATGATAATTAATGAATTACACATCACCTTTTTCATCGTCATTCTTTCATCTGTAAAACCACGTGAGCATGATATCAGTGATAATTGTTGGCATGGCATCCACCCTAATCTAACATAATTATCATTTTTAGTTTCCCATTTACATATGATAATAATTACAATTTGCAATCGAAATAAAAGGTTTAGAGACATGTATTCATTACATTTCATTTTACTTCATTTTGTAACCCAGAGAGAGAAAGAGAAGGGAAGAGAGAGAAAACACCATTTTGTCAAAAGTTCTATTTCACACAACAAGTTACACTATAGAGTTTTAAATAGTTATTTACATGTGTTAAAAGTTTCCATGGTGGTTTGGCAACCCGACGAGGGTCCCACAACTTTCTATTTTTACATTTTCTTACTAGCTACAAAACGTTCAAAATGGGCTCGGAGGCTAAGAAACCACTTCCAAAAGTTATCTTCGATGAGAACACACACCACGATTAAATTTATACGTGTCCCCTAGATATACCAAGAGTTCATAAAGAATCGATGCGGAATTGGGAAAAAGTGAACGGTTTGCGTTTGGCGGCTAGTTTTCGGGGCCATTGGTCGTAGTTGACCCAATTGCAAAATGAACAAAAGTTAGCTCGAGGGCTCTAGAAAACCACGTCCAAAATTGACGTTTGATGGATGAACATGCAATGAGAAACTTCCTACAAATTTCCCTATATAAGGAGAATTCAACAGAGTCGATGAAACTCAGAACTAGAAAACAATCTTCAAATGGCGACAAGTTTTCTGAAGCCACCAGTCCTAATTGGTCTAGTTTGACCTTGTCAAACTGTGACCAGAGGCCTACAAAATGTCATTGTCAAACTATCCAGAAAAGTGTTTTTCCCTAAACTGAAAGTTCCATGCAATTGTCTAGTAAAAACACTAGAGGTTTGCGAAGACGGGAAATAATTTCTCTATCCAGGTTTCAAATGGCGGTTCAAAATGAAAGCCAACTTTCTAGATTTAACAACTTTCTACTATTGTAAACCAGTGTAACAGGGCTCCTATAAGAGCGTCAAAAAGATCACATATGTTCGTTTGGGGTCAATCCAAAGGTCAAGGTGACTCCTCACATAACAAGGTACATGAATGAAGCTTAACATCTCATTTTAGAGTTACGAAGGGTACTTAATGAGTCTCCGAAAAATGCAAAAATTAACTATTTAAACCAGGAGATGATCAACATTATTATATGGGAAGTCAATTTCGTCTTGTCGATAAAACAATATTGTAGTGATCTAGTTGGGTAGAAATTTTTCTAAATCACCTCAGAATGAGGGTGGAAGTTCATGGTTTAATGCAAACGAGTTATTTTGACTTTGTGAGTTACGACACGACATTTCATTGTTTCCCGCATCTCATTTCGCAACCTAACCTCACCACCTAAACCTTGCACAATTATTTATTAATTACCTAATAATTAGTAAATCCACATCTCCAAACCTGCCACCTCATTTCACCACCTCATCATGACCTAGCCCTAAGCCTAAACTAACCTAATTAAGACCTATAACTTGGTCTACATCCATACCCATGACTAATTACTCCTCACCCGCACCAAAACCAACCTAATAATTACTTGACTAAGCCCACAACTAATCCCTCAGGAGAAAAGGAGGGAAAGTTGGCTATTTTACTAAAAATAGCCAACTTTGACTTAACCGAAATCGGTTCCTACTCGACCGCCGTCGATTACGTAACCACCATCAGTTCCCTGTAAATGACCTCCCCTAACCAAAAACAAAGGATCTGGAACTCAGTTTGGAAAGGATCCGGAAATTCATTTGCAAGATAGAGACAAGTGAAGAAAAGAGAAGAGGTTCCAGAGAAGGGCATCGAGGCCCAGAAGAGCTGCAATGGCCGAGCCTTTGGATCGGCTGTCACCCCCGTTCAAGCATTGGAAAAGACTGAGGATAGCTTCATCAGCTCATTTTCCAATACCGGATCATCCCAACTGAGCCTTACTGTCACTACCACATTCCTTGGACCTGAATCTTCATCAAGAATGAGTAAGTAGTGTCTTGTATGTTTCTAAGCACCATTTCTGAGTCTTTTGATTGATAGTAATTATAAGCTCACTCCTAGATCTACCACCTGCCAGCACCCTGCACTTAACCTCCATCCATACATCCTTGTATTGCCCAGAAGACAGTTTTATCACTCTCTGAGTCTTCCCTGTCATCTCACTATTCCCCTCAGCCATCCACCAGTCTAAAGAAAAAACCCCACAATCACCCTACAACCAACCTCTATCCAGAAGTGCCTAGATTACTGACCCTACCGGTGTCGGTTATCCCCTACCAGCAGTTCTCTAACCACGGTCGGTTATCCAGTGACCGGCATTGGTCACTGTGACTTATACCCAAAACCTTCCTCTCACCTATTTGTCTCCTAACAACCTCAGATCCAGTCTGGTTTATCCCTGTAACTCGAGCTGAACGTATCAATGACCAGTGACCAAACAAACAACGTGACATTTTATTATTGGTAGTTTAGTCTCTATTGCTTTGTAACGAGGTACCTAAATCATGATTTCGCAATAGCTTCTTTATTATCATTTGTGTTAATTCGTATTAAAAGGGGAACTGACCACCTTCGAAAGGAAGTCTAATATTTCCTGGGCCCAAGGCAGTTCCCTCATTTATTGTCTAACTAAAATCTGGTGGTCTTGTATTCTTACTTGCAGGTAGTCCTTCCTAGACAAAAAGGAGTTCTTCGCAATCGATCTGATCTCTCTACGGTACATGCACACCCTCTCAACAATCAACAGGTATTCCTCCTAGCCCTAACCCTTATCTGTTTCTCAAGAGAATGAAAGGATAGAAGCAACTCTATTCTAAGAATGGAAACATTCTATGTGAAACATTTTGGCATGCCGGTGGGACCCTTTTTTGGGTTTCTTTCTTTCTTGCTTGCTTTCATATAGGGAGCATACTTGTTGTTTGTTTCTTCTAAAATATTCACAAGATATTTTGTTATTTTGGTAAAATAATTTGTCTTGCTTTCACATCTTTGCATTAGGAAAGTCATCTTCTTTGCTTCATCGAATATCATTTTCGATTTGGGTTTAAAACACGTGCATCACATTTACGGCTTGTTGTTTTCAATTCTAGTGAATGTAGATTAAGTAATAGGTCATACATGTGGGGTGATATCCATGGTATTGACAAGAAATTAATCTTACTTTCACTGCACAACACATACCAAATCACATCATAATCAACACAATAGCTCAAACATTCCCCCTTTTCCGCGGTATTCCTCTGCCCTGATTGAGGTAACCTTATAAGCCAAAACAAACTTGACATCTCCCTTAGGTCTTTTGTTTAGGATTGACATCATCTTGCATCTAAGGCATAAGCCCACAATAATTAAAACTAATCCTAGGGTTAGTCTCTTGATTTTCCTGTGCATCTTGCTTGTGTTTAGCTCTGTTTTCTCTGTCATACATTGTTTGATAATCACTTGAGCAGATTTGGTCGATATACTAAGCATCGTTAACCCCAAATCAGCAACTTTTTACAACTTCTTACACCATTCCTATTCTACCAACATCCGTTAACTTACACTTGGCTACAACCTGGCCCGACATCGGTTACCAGACCGATATCGGTTACTATCTTTCATGGTTCCCAAAACCAACAACCTACCAATTCCAACATTTTGTTGCTTTTGCTTATGTTCTACGATAGATTGCATCTCCACATCTACCCTTGTCCATGGTTGTTATCACTTGGAAACAAGCTGCAGCCCATGGTTTCACATGCTGTTCCATGCCTTTGGCTAAATCACCCCCTTCACATTCTATGGGGAATCCTACGGACACCAGTGAAGTTCCCAAAATCCTTGTAGGAGATAAGGAATTTGTGAAATTTTTGGATGCTAATCCTAGCGTTGTACAGTACTATTTGTCTCATACCCCTGACCGTACACCCGATGGTCAACTCCTTGTTGGTATGCCTATTAGTATAGCTACTCACTTAGCTCCTTCCCCACCTGATAACCCTGCCTTGCCTTCTTCATCCTTAGCCCCGTCTCCCAACTCGGCGGCCGGGGGTTCATACGGCCTGCATGATTGGCTTTCCTTTGGTTAACCTGGGGTCCCATATATCATTACCGTCCACTGCTCCTACATCGTCTCTCTCGCAGACTGCTCCTTTCATAACTTTCTCTCTACCACCTATCCACACAAGCTTTCCTTCTCAAGCTCCACCCACCTTTTCATTTCCACACACGTATCCGGTGGCTTCAACATCTTATATAGGACATCCCTATTTGGCCGCCTCAACATATTCATCATCAATACCTTATCAACATTTAACCCCACCATTGTCTAGTAGTGGCTCTTGGCCCAATCCACCTCTGTTTACAACAACCACACCATCATCTTACCCAACCACTGATTTAATCAAACAGATGATGGACAAGATGCAAAATCTGGAGGCTTCTGTTTCAGGAAGCCGTAGCACCCTGACATATGAGCAAGTTTATCAGAGCCTATTCATCCTTCTATCCCCCTTCATTCCTATCCTCCTCAATGGGAATTACCAAAATTTACTCATTTTAATAGTAAGGAGGATCCTCAACAACACTTGCGATCATTTAGACATGCTTGCTATCTAATTGCTCATGACGATGCCTTACTACTCCGCACCTTTCCCATGTCCTTATCAGGACCTGCCTTGGAGTGGTACAGTGCTTTAACCCAGCACTCAATCTTCTCTTTTAACCAATTATCCCAATCTTTCTTGGATCATTTCTCCATTAACATTGCCAAGAAAGTATCTATCATCGACCTCTATGCCATTCGACAATTTGAAGATGAATCTATCGTAGATTTCGTTGGACGATGGCGGGGCCTTATCAACCAACTTACTTATGCCTTGCCTCAGGCCGAACTTATCGAACTCTTTACGTAGGCTTGTGCTAAGCACATTTCTCCTACCCTCCAAATTCAAACTTTCCACACCTTTGATGAGGCCTTTACTATTGCTCGAAAACTAGAGATTCGAGCCTTAGAGGAAGAGAAATTGCGGTTGCGCAACAAAAACCCTAATTTCCGAACCCAAGACTCCACCAACAAACCCAACACCACCAATTCTCATGCATCGACTACTTTGAAATCAAAAGGAGTTGTCCATGCAGTGATGGTCAAATCCCAAGCACCATCTAATACCCGCCAAAAACCACCTATAAGTATAAAGCCGAGCCCATCAATTACACTCCCTTGGGAGAAACTTATGGTGTGATATTGGAAAAATTGCTCAAAGTAGGAGCTATCACCTTACCTCCTGTTAAACCTCACTCCGGGTTTGATTCCACCCGTGCTATACCTTCTTGGTACAAAGAAAATGACTTCTGTAACTTCCACCGCATGAAGGGACACAGTCACGAAAACTGTAAGATGTTGAAAAACATAGTGCAGGAAATGGTTGATGCAGGGGATATAACCCTCGATAATCCTAATGCCCCTACTAACCAAAATTTGAAAATCTTCAACAAACCATTCCCAAACCACTCATCTAACAGTAACATAAACCAAGATATCTTAGCCGAGGAGAGTGTTCATGAAATCCATGCGGTCTTCGACTCCCAACCAAAAGCTCCTATCGAGGAAATTCTAAATCGAGCCTCTTCACTAATGCAGGGATCCGAACCCCCTCCACCCCCATCAAGACAAAATGATAACCTTACCATTCCTTTACCCATAAAGGAATTAACCGCAGATTTCTCTTCTCATAGATGAGCCTTCTTACACCACATCCCTGCAAGACTGTGAGTGGATGTTATCTAACTTATCTATTTCCCAAAAATCTCCTTCTACCACTCTTGCTGTACAAGAGGAAGGCTCGCCACTGTTTCTGTCATCCTTAGACGAGAAACCCCTCGAACCAACATCACCAAATTCTTTAATCATGACGGATCCTCTCAAACATGCCCTCCTACCTATTAGTTCTTCATCGCCTAAATCTTTTCAGCAACCGGTTGACCTCTTAACGCCCATTGATACAGTGCCTCATTTACCCCCTGTATCACACCCACAGTGGACCGGAATCACAACCCACCTCTCTTCCATACAAAATTTCCTATTCACACGTGAGGATTGTCACCCCTCAGAAGATAGATGAGTCCTATGGGAGCGTTTGAGTACACCATACTCTACTCAAATGCAGATGACCGATCCAGACATCTCTACCATATACCCGAGGTGTTTACAAAAGCTCAAAATGCCTATGTCCTCATCTTCACATCCCTCATCCACCTCTATTAACCTAACCAAACCTTCCCCTACGCTTGGGATGTCACCAATACCCAGCTTGACACACCCACCTAAACGGTTAGACTTATCCAAAAATAAAGCCGTCAATCCACCTAGGAGACAGACCCAATCTCCTCAAGTCCAATCTATGCCTCTGTCACAACTAAAACCCTTGCCGTCACACCTACCTTCTATATTGGGACCTCACCCCTCCACCTTGCCTCAATACATCATACCTCCTACATTTTCTTTAAAACGACTTGCGCCTTCTACACCCATACAGAGATCCATGGGTGTATCAACACCGTCACCCCAAGTATCTTGTCCACCTATCAACCCTAAACAAACTCCATCATCAAAGGATTTGTTTTTTCTATCACTCCTCTTTCTCCATGGTTGTTTTCTGCTACCACGTCATCTGACCAGCTAAACATAACTTCTGCGTCGAAAAAGCCAAGTTTAGTTAAATCCAATTATAAAAACCCCTTGTCCAAACCACCACCCATACGAATCAACCATACCCAATCATTACCAAAACCCACCCAGTCAATAGCCTCATTTTCCTCTGACTTTGACCCGCTCAAAGGATCTTACGCCAAAATCCTTGATATGTTGGTGGAGAATGCGACCATTTCCCTACCCCCACTTAGACCCTATGATCCATCTAAGCCTCGACCTATAGGTTATGATGAGTCTAAAATCTGCGCTTACCACCGCACACCAGGACATGATGTAGAGGGATGCAAAGCTTTGAAAGCCATCCTTCGTCAGTCACCTATCTCGGATAGACAGCCTAAGAAGGACAACTTACGAAGGGAGAAGCCCCTAGCTTTGATTCCTTCTCCTATACCACCTATCCCCACCTCATCAAAATCTATCATCATTGCAACCCCACCTCTCGAAAACAATGACTTATCCCTACCATCTTCCTCCTCTCGTGTTCACGAAATCAACATGATTAGTATTGCTACTCGAGGGCAGAAAAACAATGGGAAGGCTAAAGAAAGCACACCTGCGGCCTCTCTTTCTCCGTCCACCATCCCGATCACACCACCACCTAAAGTGGTTATTCATGGACCTGCCTACCCTGTCTCTGATGGAGTGGCCCACCGTACCATGATCAAACAACTTCACCAATCACCTGTAAAAATGACATTGTATGATCTCATTCAAACCTCTGAATCTCATCGACAAGCTCTTGTTGAAATCCTTCAAGGGATAGAGGTCCTACCTAACGAAACCTTGCCCGTTGCCTCCATTTTAACACCCAACCATGTTGCTTCTCTCACCAAACAAACTACCACTTCCGTCCATCACTGACAAAGAACCCGCTGCTTTGTCGGTTTTTCCGAAAAGCGAAATTGTCGACTTTGGTGTAGAAGATCCTGACCCCGCTCTTTTCATCTCGGCTTATGTCCGGGACATCCGAGTACATCGTGTTATGATCGACGGGGTGCTAGCTTAAACATCATCTCTTCCAAAGCCTTCCAACAAATGAATATCCCTTCTAGCTGCATGTGTGCCAACCCCACCATGTTGCATTCATTCAATGATGCTATTACTTCTACCTTAGGCACCGTGATCCTTAACATTCGTGTAGGGCCACGTACTTTACCTGAACTCTTCTATGTCCTTGAGGGAGAATTCCAATACAACATGTTGTTAGGCCGCCCTTGGATCTGGGCTATGGGATGCGTTCCCTCCACCTTACATAGATGCATAAAATTTGAGTATGAGGGGAAGTCCTACACCGTAAAAAAGCTGACCCTCCCCCTTCAAAACCTGCAATATGTTATATCACCCTAATGATGTGCTTGTACCAGTCAAGACACCCATTCATCCAACCCAACCATCTATTTTGACCACACCTCAACCATCCACCTCAACCGCACCTACACCTTCAACCAATGAAACTGCCACTGCAAATACCACTTCCTTCCCCGCGGACAACATCCCAACCTCAGATCCCTTAGTAGATGTTTTTCAATGCCTTACACTGGGGGAGTATCGCTTATATAACATTAGCTCTTTCCATACCCCACAGAGTACAAACAGTTACATGCGCATCCTACTTACGACCGTCGTGTGGGGGAGGTAATCTCCTACGGACCACCTAATTGCTGCACCAACCTAACATATGGGGGTGTCGATACATCCTATCACCCCTGAACCTCCCCTTGGTGTGGTTCCCTTCCAATCTGATTTTCAATATCTAACTAATCGTCGCTTCGCCCTCACCTTCTTGATGCGTTGTGCTTGGAAGGGCTTTGGTTTCGGTCTTTATGAACAAGGCCGACATACGATCATTCCTATAACTACACGCAAACACAAAGATCGTCGTGGTCTTGGATTCTCTGAACCACCTACACCAAAGACACCGCATATCTGTTGTATCCAGGAAGACGATGAAGTCACTCCTTCGAACCATCATCACCCATTTTTCCATCGTCACCCACAGAGTCGATAGACCCTGAATCCATCCCTCCTAACTTTTTTTTTTCATAAACGCTATCTTCCTGGGTCCTCTCACTTATCAACGCGATAATGAAGACCCATCTTCTCTTCCCCTTCTATATCCAGACATGATCGAAGAGGACTCGCCTTCAATTAATGTTGTTGAGTGCCAGGATGACGACTCCATCCTCACTTACCTTGGTGCGGATGACTCTTATATTCAACGCGCCTTACCATCTGAAACTCAAACCATGTTGAATGAGTCGACTATAGAAATCAACATCCACACAGAGGACGATCCTCACATTGTGAAGATCGGACAATCTCTTAACGCATCAGAACAAACTACCTTTACTACCTTTCTCCATGCCCGCAACCAAGCTTTCGCTTGGTCCTACGCTGACATGCCAAGAATTGATCCTGACATTGTTGTCCATAACATTACCCTGAAACCCGATTCCAAACCAGTTAAACAGAAATTGAGAAAAATGCATCCACGCATTGCCCTCTTGGTCAAAGAAGAGCTTCAACGACTCCTTTCTATTTCCTTCATCTTACCTATTGACTATCCTCAATGGATTTCTAACATCGTACCTATTACTAAAGCAACGGGGGGACTTCGGATATGTATGGATTTCGGGACCTTAACCTTACTTGCCCAAAGGATGACTTCCCCCTACCAAGTATTGATCAACTTGTTGATCTCACTGCGGGCCATGAGATGCTTTCTCTCATGGATGGCTTCTCGGGATACAATCAAATTTTGGTAGCCCGGCCGATCAACATAAAACCACCTTCATAACTCCTTGGGGAACCTTCTGCTATTGTGTCATGCCGTTCGGCCTTAAGAATCTTTGGTGCGACCTATCAGCGAGCTATGACTTACATTTTTCATGACATTATGCACACTATCCTTGAGAATTATGTCGATGATCTTCTTGGAAAATCTAAACATCGCAGTGAACATCTCGATGTTTTAACCATTATTTTCGATCACCTATTACAATATTGTGTTCGTCTTCAACCAAAGAAATGTGTCTTTGGTGTCCTTTCGGGAAAACTCCTTGGTTTTATTGTCTCTTTGCGTGGCATCGAGGTCGATCCAGCTAAAGTCAAAGCTATCCTAGAAATGCCCCCACCCACTAACCTCAAACAATTGCGTAGTTTGCAGGGAAAACTCCAATCTATCCGGCATTTCATCTCACAACTCTCGGATTGATGTCAACCTTTCCATCATCTCCTTAAAAAGGACATTTTCTTTCAATGGAGTGAAGAATGCCACCATGCCTTTGAGGCTCTTAAAACCTATCTCTTGCAGCCACCCGTGCTTATCCCACCTCAGGACGATCACCCTTTCTACCTTTACCTTTCCGCCACCGACCATGTTGTAGGAGCCATGCTCGCACATCGTAACTCCGAGCATCGAGAACAAGCCATTTATTACATAAGTCATACTCTGGTGGATTACGAGACTAGGTATACACATGTAGAAAAGTTGTGCCTAGCCCTATCATTCGTGGCCACCAAACTCGACACTACCTCCTGAATCACAAAACTTTTGTCATCACCAATGTGGACCCCATCCATTATATGTACGCCAAACCTCATCTAAACCAACGCATCGCCCGATGGCTTATGCTCCTCGCTGACCTCGACCTTGAGTTTGTACACCAGAAATCAATCAAAGGACAAACTATCGCAGACCAACTCACGGAAGCCCCTTTACCTGGGGAACAATTTACCAATTTTACTTTCCCTGATGAACTCATTGCCACTCTTTCACTCAGTGATGAGTCGTATCCAATGACCCTCTTCTTCGATGGATCCAAATGCCAGTGCGGTGGAGGGGCCGATGTTGTTCTCATTCCTCTGGATGTTGAACCTATGCCTCTTTCATTTCGCTCGATTTCCCCTGTACTAATAATACAGCGGAATACGAGGCCCTTGTTTTGGGTCTCCAGGTTGTGTTACACTTAGGTGTAAAATCTATTAACATTTTCGGTGACTCTCAATTGGTCATCAATCAAGTTATGGGCATCTACCAATGTAAAAATGAGGAACTTCAAAAGTACAAACATTACGTGGATTCACTTTTGACCTTATTTACTCATTATTCTATCCAAACCATTCCCCGCTCAACTAATAAATTTACGGATACTATGGCTTGCTTAGCCTCGCAAATTCCTGCCTCACCAACTGACTCTGACATATTTGTCTTGGTCCAACAACTCTTTGCCCCATCTTACTCAGCCCCGGATGTTGGTATGATAAATAATGTCTCTTTGATTCACAGGATACTTGGTATCACCAATTTCACAATTACCTTACAACCTCTGTTCTCCCATCTGACCTTACGAGTAACGGAAAACGTGCTTTTCTTAAAAGTGTTTCTCGTTACGTCGTCATGGGGGGACTCCTCTATAAACATGGCTTTGATGGCATCCTCCTTCGATGTCTAACCGGCGTGGAGGTTACCTATACCATCCAACAAGTCCATGACGGTATTTGTGGTGGACATTTTAGTGGCCTTGCCGTGGCCAAACGGATCCTTCGCCTATACTATTATTGGCCTACTCTTAATAACGACTGCTACAAATATGTTAAGCATTGTGTTATGTGTCAACAACATGCCAACCTTCAACATACTCCTAGCCACCCGCTACAGGTCGCACGAGATCTTTGGCCTTTCTCACAATGGGGTTTAGACCTTATTGGTGAGATTCACCCACCCTCTTTGCAACGTCACCATTGGATAATCACAACATTTGAATATTACACTAAATGGGTGGATGCCATTCTACTCATTTCAACGAAAAAAAAAAAATTGTAGAATTCATTAACCATCACATTATCTGTCGTTTTGGTGTTCCTCATCGCACGATAACGAGATAATGGAAAATCCTTAAAAATAAGTTATTATAAGACCTTTGTGACAACTTTGGTATCAAACTTAGCTTCTCATCACCTTACTATCCACAAGAAAATGGTCAAGCCAAATCTTCTAACAAAACCCACGACCAAAATTCTCATGAAAGTCGTTAACGATTCGGAAAAAAGCTGACATGATCACACCCCTTTGCCCTTTAGGCTTATCGGACTAGCATTTGTACCTCCACTAATGCCACCCCATTTTCTTTGGTATATGGTATTGAGGCTGTCTTGCCTCTTGAAATACAAATACCATCCCTAAGAATATCTCTTCAGGATATTCTCATAAATGATGATTTCCACCAAGAGCGGTTAGCCCAATTGGAGCTTCTTGACGAGCGTCGTCTTACAGCTCTTGACCACCTTCAAATCTATCAAAAGCACATCAAGCGTGCTTATGATAAGCGACTTCATGAGTGTACCTTTAAGGTTGGTGATCTTGTCCTCAAAGAGAATCAACATGTAACCAAACTAGAAAAGAGAAAACGTGGAAAATTTGCTCCTAATTGGATTGGGCCTTACATTATCACTCACACTTACGGATCAGGCACTTACCATTTAGCTTCGCTTAATGGTAAACCTGAGCCTGAACCCCTTAATGCCTTGCATCTTCGGCCATTCTACTATTGAATTTAGTGTTATATCACTTCTTATCTACCTTGCGCTTGTCCCTTGAGCTCGTTTACCACCTCATACACTTTGTTTCATGCATCTCAAAATAGAATCAAGCTCACGTGGTTTGGTCATCACCTCTTCTTATAGATGCCTTCCCCTTTTTAGTCTGGTCCATGACTTAAAAGTATCAAAATAACATGTTCTCAATTATACACTTATGGGATATTCTTGAGTCAAACTTCCTACAAAACTAGATGCTTCATGCCAAACGGACATCTAGACCTCTAAGTTATACATAGACTGCTCCCTCGAAGGACAGCTATGTGCAAAGCCACTTCTGCTATTATAAATAGACTACTCCCCGAAGGACAGCTATGTGCAAAGCCACTTCTGCTACTATAAATAGACTACTCCCTTGAAGGACAGCTATACAAAGTCAGCCTTTATCAGAAGCTTCTCGCATTGATCAGCTTCGTGAAGACCTCAAGAACAACAAAATACATATCCCATGTAGACTTCCCACATCGATCAGTCTATATCCAGAAAAATAAAAGCAGTATTCAAAAGCACTTTTGAGTCATGGACTTGTCTATTTAGGTTTGGTTTTCTTTTGTCAGCATAATCACCTTATAACAAATTCTCTGCGCCCCAGCTCTACCAACCACCTCACCTCACCATTCGTCAACGCAACAAAACTCAAGGGACATGACGTATATCTGATATATTGTGATTATACAACTCTTTTCACCTATTGACTTCTCGCATATGCAAGGTACCTAGGGATTCAAGCTCATCCTATGTTAATATGTGGTTTGTTTAGCTCTTCTCAACTACGAGACACTTTTGCCTCTTTTTACTCAAATCTAGGATTATGTGTTGACCTTAATCAGGACACGGTTCCCTACTACTTGGGTAAGTGAACTTTCGCTTCACCTATACCTACACCAACAACGTCAATCCCTTACCAACACCAACAACATTACCCTACCAATATCAATATTTTTACCAACCGACAAATTGCCTAACCACAACCACATTGCCTGAATTCACCTCTCCCTGGTCCTAAGGGAGAACTACATCGGTCTGAGGCCCCTCCTTACTTTGTGCAATGGGATATGTAGGCAGCACTTAGGAGACATGGGGTCTCCCAAGGTTAGCTCGACCATCCCCTACCATAAACTATCATGTGTTGTGTTTTCCTTAAAAATATAAATATTTTCACGTATTTATATTGATAACACTCACCTTTGTAACCAATCAATCGGCCGACCCAAGGCCACTGACCAATCAATCGGCTGACCCAAGCCGCAACCAACCAATCGGCCCAACCCAAGGCCAAAACCAATCAATCGGCCCTACCCAAGGCTTCGCGACCCCCAATCGGCCCAACCCAAGGCCGTAACCAACCATTTGGCCTGACCCACGGCCACAACCAACCATTTGGCCCAACCCAAGGCCGCAACCAACCATTTGGCCCAACCCAAGGCCGCAACCAACCATTAGGCCCGACCCAAGGCTGCAACCACCCAATCAGGCCCGACCCAAGGCTACAATCACCCGATCCGCCCGACCCAAGGCCGCACCCCACCAATCGGACCCGACCCAAGGCGGCGACCCAATTAAGTACCTCACCCAAAACCCACAAATTACAATTTTATCCACCCATCATGTAACTTTTTGTTCAATCAAGCTCACTTGTTCATGTTTTAGCATGATTAGGATACGTGACTTGATCAGTTGACCAACTTTTCCTAGACCTGAGACCGTGATGTTTATCTCAACCAAACCAACCATTTGGTCTTTATCGAACATGCCTAATCATTCTGTACCTTACCCATTATATCCCCTGGAGTTACTTCCTATACCTTGGATACCAGGATTATATCAACCTTGTTTGGATAAACTATCGACCTTTACCTATGTATTGCTTGTTTTCTCTTCAAATCGTGTACCCTGGTCGCACTACTGCATTTCAACATGCGTCCGCTTCCTTGCACTTACCCCACCATCTTACCATCATCTCAACACCATTCACCCTTTATCAAACCTATCCATGATTTCACGTCGTCTCAATCTGTGATAGATTTGAGGGGGATTACCTATACCCTTAACTGGGGCAATCACTTCTTATTAATTGTCAGTGCAGCTTTACAAGACAAGCTACATGACAACAAGGGGCTAATGTAGACACCAAATTTGTGTCTTACGACACCTGTGCCCGCATCTCATTTCGCAACCTAACCTCACCACCTAAACCTTGCACAATTATTTATTAATTACCTTATAATTAATAAATCCACATCTCCAAACCTACCACCTCATTTTGCCACCTCATCATGACCTAGCCCTAACCCTAAACTAACCTAATTAAGACCTATAACTTGGTCTACATCCACACCCATGACTAATTACTCCTCACCCGCACCAAAACCAACCTAATAATGACTTGACCAAGCCCACAACTAATCCCTTGGGAGAAAAGGAGGGAAAGTTGGCTATTTTACTAAAAATAGCCCACTTTGACTTAACCGACATCGGTTCCTACTCGACCGCCATCGGTTACATAACCACCATCGGTTCCCTGTAAATGACCTCCCCCAACCAAAAACAAAGGATCTGGAACTCATTTTGGAAAGGATCGGAAATTCATTTGCAAGACAGAGACAAGTGAAGAAAAGAGAAGAGGTTGCAGAGAAGGGCATCGAGCCGAAGACTACAACTGAGCCACTGGATCACTGTCACCCCCATTCAAGCATTGGAAAAGACTAAGGATAGCTTCATCAGCTCGTTTTCCAATACCAGATCATCCCAACTGAGCCTTACTGTCACTACCACATTCCTTGGACCTGAATCTTCATCAAGAACGAGTAAGTAGTGTCTTGTATGTTTCTAAGCACCATTTCCTGAGTCTTTTGATTGATAGTAATTATAAGCTCACTCCTAGATCTACCACCTGCCAGCACCCTGCACTTAACCTCCATCCATACATCCTTGTATTGCCCAGAAGATAGTTTTATCACTCTCTGAGTCTTCCCTGTCATCTCACTATTCCCCTCAGCCATCCACCAGTCTAAAGAAAAAACCCCACAATCACCCTGCAACCAACCTCTATCCGGAAGTTCCTGAATTCACCGACCCTACTAGGAAGTGGTTCTCTAGCTGCGGTTGGTTATCTAGTGACCGTCGTCGGTCACTTTGTGACTTATACCCAAAACCTTCCTCTCATCTATTTGTCTCCTAACAACGTCGGATCGATCTGGTTTATCCACCGTAACTCGATTTGAACGTATCAACGACCAAAGACCAAACAAACAATGTGACGTTTTATTATTGGTAGTTTAGTCTCTATTTCTTTGAAGAGGTACCTAAATCGTGATTTCACAATAGCTTCTTTATTATCATTTGTGTTAATTCGTATTAAAAAGGGAACTGACCACCTTCGAAAGGAAGTCTAATATTTCCTGGGCCCAAGGCAGTTCCCTCATTTATTGTCTAACTAAAATCTGGTGGTCTTGTATTCTTACTTGCAGGTAGTCCTTCCTAGACAAAAAGGAGTTCTTCACAATCAATCTGATCTCTCTCTATGGTACGCGCACACCCTCTCAACATTCAACAGGTATTCCTCCTATCCCTAACCCTTATCTGTTTCTCAAAAGAATGAAAGGATAGAAGCAACTCTATTCTAAGAAGCGAAACAATCTTTTCGGTGAAACAACATTCTATCAAACAGTTCATGCACCTTCTCAACAAATCCATTTTTCACATATCTTGCTATCATTGTAGTCAAAGAGAACACATTTTTTGGGTATTTTGTCAAACAATACACATGCTCTGTCTATTCTTCGCATCTTGCATACATGTCTACGGGGTAGTTCAACTACAACATCGACAAAATTCCTCTCTCTCCATTATGCTTTGATGGATATCATACCCTTTTCGAAAGCTTCCATTTTGGCACGAGTTAGAAGTACGTTGGTAAATGTAAACTTATTGGCTTGGAGCCTGTTTTTGCTGCATACTGATGAAACAACGTGACTACCTCGAGGAAATCCACCTCTTCGTACATTACTACAAACATATTCCATGAGAAGTTGTCTCATTCTTTCATATGGTCAAACATTGTAGCCATGTCCACCAAAGCATTTGCAACTACAACATCTGACAAAATCCCTCTATCTTTTATGCTTTGATTGAATTCCACGTAGGTTTGGGGGCTCTTTTTTGACACAGGTTGGGAGGATGCTGACACAGGTCGCAATGAACCATGGCACTCCATGAGATGACTTCTGGTGAGGCATTTCTTTAACAAAATGAAAAAAATTCCTAAGGAAATGTGTCTGAGAAAAAGTTGCGACCATTACATGAGAAGAAACCATGTTTCCTTCAACAGCTTGGTGGGTGCACTAAAGACTGGTTCAGAGCTTCCCATGGTGGTGCTGTTGTCTTCATTCAACAAAAAGATAGAAAAAACCCATAAGGAGCCCCCTTTGCCCTAACTGCCCCAAAATTCACGGGTTTTTTTATTCTTTTATTTTATTTATTTATTATTATTTATTTGTTTGTTTTAATCTAAAAAGGAACATAAAAACCCTAAAACAAAGTAAATAAATAAATAAAATATAGCTTAAAGTTAATCCATTACAATAGCGATAAAATTTTGACACAAACACAAATGATCGTAACTCGACAATATAAATTATAATATTATTATAAACATTATTTTTATGATTTTACGGCTAAAATAATGATAATAATTATTAATCACATTAATGGCGATGACCAGGCAAACTTGAAGAAGTGAGAACTAGATTTTCCTTTAACCGGATAATCGTCCATGACGCTACAAGGTCCACCGTTTGGGGTGTCGACAACGACCCAAAAAGGCAAGAAGGAGAGGGAGGGTGTAAAATATTCACTGCGACAAGGAAAAAGTCAACAACGGTCAATGAGAGCACACACACAACCCTCCCATGCTTAGCAACAGGGTCGTCATGTCAAGAACTAGGGAAACATCGAACGGGGCATTACTGATGGGTTACATTTGGTTAGTAATACTTAGATTTGAGAATAATGTACTTTGGGAACCCCTTTTCTTTTCTTTACAAAAAAATCCATTTTATTCTCGCTTTATGATCTGCAACCCTATCCTTACTTTCGTGCAAGATATCTTGCTTAAAGTAAATTCATGTTATTACATTTTATAACTTTGCTTTAGAAGTCACTTCCTTATAAGATGGATTTGAAATGTAATTTCTATTTTAAAGCTTTGTAGCTATCTTTGTTACGATTCATGCGTTAACTATAAAAATACCTATTTTAAGCTCATTTTGGAATCTATAAGCTTCCTTTAGAAATAAGTAATTCTGAAAATGCATTCTAAAATACAAGTTGAAGCTCATCTTCTATTGATCACATTATAAAATTATATTCTTTCCCTTAAAGAATGTTATACTTTATTCTTCTGAATGGATTCCTTTCCTAAAATTTTGTATTGTTGATAAGGTCTCATGAGACTATGTGATCGTGTCTTGAATTTATTCATTCTAAAACTTGCACTTTGTGTTGGTATGTTGAAATCTATATAGGTTTTGATTTCATATTGTTAAACACTTGCAAACTTGTAATTTTTACATATTGTAGTTCATTATCCCATGAGTACATAGTTTCAATGAATACTCTTTCTCCATTATAATAGATAAGTGTTATGTATGTGCATTTGTTATATCTTCTTGATTTTTGGTTTCAAAACATGATTGCATCATTTTTTAGCACTTGATCTGTTACTTTGAATCTTTATTTCATCATCAATTTTTAAGTAACTCTTCCATATTTCATGCATGAATGTTATCCTTGCAAAGTTATGTCCTCTCAATATGTGCATTGTTTCTTAGAAAGATTAGTTGTTGATTCTAAAAAAATTTCTTGTGTGATGAACAATTATATTTTTTGAATCTTTTAAAATTGTATGTGAATATTTCTTTACCTATTCTTGATTGTTTCTCATTTAATTTTCATAGTTCTTCATAAGTAAGGATTCTTTTTTACGTATTAAAATTTAATGAAAGTTTTGTAATTCATATTATTTCGGGCATGAATAAAACATGGATAAAGTCCACTCTTTAATACATGTGCCTACACATTAAGAAATAAGTTAGAAAAATGTAGTAGAGGCAATAAGCCTCTTCTTATTTCTCTCTTTCTTGAATTTTCTTCATGCTACAAGTATGAAATTTCTTCTTGAATTCCTCCAGATGATGATAATTTTTTGTTTTTACTCTAATAACTAATGATGTTATTTACTTCATCTTTAAGATAGAATAACATTGGAAGGGAAGATGACAATAACGAGGAATTTGTAAGACAAGGAGCCACGAGTGAAAAAAATCCACTTCATTCTAGGTAATGATGGGTTTTCTTCCCTTCTCTTGCATTTATAGTTTCATGTATATGCACTTTATTTTGTATGTATTTTACTTGATGATTCATTTCCCACGGCTTGTGTGGGATCATTGTACACTTAACTTATGAATTAAATGAGAATTAATTATTGTGATGAGTTGTACATGTTTCCTTTTCATTTCCTTTCATTGGCATAATGTTAAATGAACCCTTTACAACTCAAAACACTAAGTAATTTCACATAATCATAAGGGAAATGAATCAATTTCACTTTGGTTAAATTTGAAAATAAAATGAATCCAAACAAAAACCCAACTCAATTCAACTTCAAGCATATGGAATGTCCCTCACGATTGCTTTAGGATTTCCATCTTCAACTTATCGTGTCATTCCCATCTATAGAAGGATCTTACATCATTTCTTGAAGGGATAATGCATGATCTTGATGCGAATAATGAATTTGGAAAAGGAATTATAGAAGGATGATAGACATTGCAGAAGCAGGACATAGTGACAACATGTTCCCGTTTCCATTTCTTCCTTAGTTATATACCTCAACCTAACCCTTCCATTATGAGAAAAAAATTCAAGTTGCCCCCTCACACATGTGTGAGAAATTTCTACACACCCCAAATGAGGGGGCATACATTGGGTGAACAAATAACCCCTATAATACCTCAAATATATAGTTCGAGATCATTCCAGTACAAAAAACACATGAATACGATCACAAAGCAAGCGAGAATATGACTTGGGTCCAAAATAAAGATCATACACCAGCGCTCAAGACAAGACATTAGCATTTGGGATCTCATGTCCTCCCCTAGGAGATAATGTCTTAGGGGTAGAAAATTTGAGTTTATCAAGTACATTATAGTCTATAGTAGTTTGAGAGAATTTCTCTTATGTACAAGACCTTTGGTCTTTAGTCACAAAATGCATTTTATCTGCTAAAATCAGTCTAATCAGAAAAATTTGAAACTAATCGGAAAAAATTGGGACAATTAAAATGAATTAGGATGTACCATCTGTAGTGGTGCATATTAGGAAATTCATAAAAGGAGAGTAAAACTAGACCTCTCTCCCCAACACTTGCTCTTGGCGTGAGATCACCCAAAAAACTCACACTTGGCATGAGATCGCCTAAAAAAAAAAAAAAAAACACTTGGTGTGAGATCGCCTAAAAATTCTCACTTATCATGAGATCACCTTAAAAACTTGCATTTGGCATGAGATCACCCAAAAATATCACCATCGACAACAAGGCATCCAAATCGAGTAGCATCTCCAAAGTGCGATAGGACAACTTTCTATCCTTTACTCTATTACACATTAGGTGCATTTTTTCCTTTACATAATTTATACTTATACAAATATTACTCTAATTTTTCATATACTTGACTAATTTCTTGCTCTTCTTTTATAGGTCCATCCTTATATGCAACAAGAATAACCTCACATTAGCAAGCCAAACTCCAACATCACATGCTACTACACATACGCTTCATCCCTAAGGTCTACCTCCCTTTCCTACTCTTCACACTTCACTTTTCTATCACTCCATGCTCCACTTGTCCACTCGAAGACGCTATCGTATACACTCTTAACTAAAGTATCATAAGGTACACATCTTCTATCTATTTATGTTATCGAGTAGTCTCTCAACAACATAAAGTAGAGGAAAATGTAGACACAAAATCTCACACTTGGGTACATTTCATAGTCCTAAAGCACACTAGTGTATACATGATTCCTAAGCAAGAAAACTTGTGTTTGGAAACTAGCTTTGGCCTCTTTTCTTTGTATTTTACTTTCTCTTTGGTATTACACACGCTACAATTGTCAGAACTTAACTCATTTTTATGACATTAAACACTAGCACCACTAGGTCAAGTAGCACCAGGCACTCATGTCCCTCCTCGGTACCCTAACTCATTCTTACCTTACTCGCTCTTTTTGGGTACCTTTTATCTTTTGGGCATCCTTTTCACTTATGGGTTGTCCTTCTAGTTTTTATTACAAAATTCAAACAAGGGAATTATTTAAATACATAATCATGTTTTAAAAAAGAGGGACCAAACACCGAGCATTACTATCATCACCTAAGCTTGCATTCCAAAGGCAATAAAGCACTTCAAATGAATCCATCTAGCATCCATACAGGGGACAATGGTTGCATCATTTCGTATACACTATATAGGATGGGGAATTTTATTCTATTCCATCCGAGAGATGTTCTACATTTCTACATTCTAAATCTAACTGCTTTATCGTTTGTGCGACTTACACAAGGCCACCATAGGTCATCCTTACACACACTTTCACACAAAAATACATGAATTATGAGTTGTATTACATTTCTTGGTTTTAAATTCACTCTTTGAGTGACTCTTGTGGTCAATCGACTCCACATTATGCATTTTCATTTTTATGTTTTACTTGGTTTGTGGTATGTGTAAGTGAACTTATTTCTTACAAGTTATAGGTACCTTTGGTGATCAAGGAGAAAATATCAGGTGATAGAAAGATACAAATTTCAAAACCCGTGTGACACAAATACATCTGATTCGACCATTTGTATGGCCACCGATTGCCCAAATCCAGTCCCCAACTCCCAAGCACCCATGTCTGTTGCGGGTGCCCCTGTCCTACGTAGTTCCCGAGTTATAGAATTTATAGTGAGAATTAACGATGATATCTACAATTTTTTCAACACTTTTTCCTACCCAAATATCTTCCAGTCTTTTAAAAAATGAGCTAAGTCTTCTTATCTCTCCTTGTTTCTTGGGGTTTCATGTTATTTCCTTACTCATTTCTTATCCTAATATATATTATCATTAGGTACAATAGTTACTCTGTAATTAGATTTAATTCTATTTATATTAAATTACTATCTCATCTTCTATTACATAATATTTTCCCCCACCACTTTGTGGGGATATCCATCAATCATATACATATTTCAACACCAACTACTCATTTTTCTTCCCCTATCATTTCCCTTATTCAACCTAGTACTTATTCGGGAACCCATGGCTTAGAGTCTCTGTATCATGTTAAAAGATAAAATTCATCAATTACAACATACTCTTCCTCTTTTTCTCCATCTCTTTATTCTTCAATTTTTCATCATAGTCCTATTACACATGAGGTTTATTCTTATCCACTTCCTTATAATTTTTCCACACCTAAATTTCCTCTCTTTGATGGCCATAAATATCCCCAAGAGAACCTTTGATCATTTAATTTTTCCTTCTTGGATTATGCTTGTGATGAAACACTATTCAATCTTTTACTTTCCTTTGCACTCTATTTGATCTTTTACTCCTTTACAAAATTTATTTCTAGACCACTTTGCTATGAATATTGGACTAGAGATATCATATGCACAAATGGCCAAAATGAGGTAAGGAACTAATGAATATCCTAGTTACTATGTGTTGCGTTATAAGACTAATATTTAAAAATGAATAATGTCTTGGATGAATCTAAATTGCAAGATATTTTTATCCAAATAATATTACCTCCTTTGCAAGAATGTGTACTCTTTGAATCTTTTCACTCTTTTGATCATCTATGTCATACTTTGAAAAATCATGAAATCAAGTTACTTTATTTGGGAAAACTTAAATATGGTGTTAATATTTCTAATTAATCTACTAACAAGTTCCCAAGAAAATATGCCTTCAAGCGAAATCCTAGTGAACCTACTCCTACTTTCAATGTTATATCTCAACCTATGAAGCTCTAATTGCAACCTACATGCCACATCTTTACTATATTTCCATATCCACAACATATGTTGTTGCCTTAACTCCTATGTAGTAATCTAATTTCTCTTCCAACCGTTATTGATTTGGATCCTAATAGGCCTCATGGAAATAGTTTTGATGCACATTGTGATTACTATAGATGAAATAGTGATTCTCTTTGATAGGTGTTTTAATCATAAACATTAAATCCAATATCTGTTTAAAAATCACGACATTGAGTTTCCCTACTCTACTATTTATATTCCTAAATCTACTAATGACAATGGAAATATTAAAATATTTAATGATCCACATCCGAATCACAAAAATCATCTTGAATCCTCTTTGAATAATGCTTATCATGTTGTTACTCCATATTTAGATCATCCTATTGGATTTCTTGTTGGTACCATTGATCTTCCTTCACTTATTATTACTTTTTTGATGCTAATTTTCATTCCTCCTTTTCATCACATAGATTACATATTGATACTTCTTTTGGTCCTCGTGTTATCAAAAATGTTATGGTGCATCCTATTTACAAGTGCAATGCATGTTTAATATATTTCTTACAAGATATCGATTTTCCATTATCTCAAATGACCCATAGATCACCCACTTCTCATGGTCATTTCCTTCTTCCCATCACTATTGGTACTCTCGCTATCTTTATACCTTTCAATGTTGGATTTATAGTTGCGTAATGTGAATGGTATTAGGACTCCCTTTTCTCAAGGCTTCCAAAGTCATACCATCCATAGTTCACTTTTGTCTTAATTTTTAAATGAGCATCACGTTATCACTATTCAAGGAATCACACCACATATCCCTTTGTCTATTCCTCATATTACTACTACATCTTTAGTTACTTCTACAATTAATGCACCTACTCTTATATATCATTATGATGGCCCGATGGATTTTTCCCATACTCTTTTGGTATCTAATGTTCTTACTACTCCTAGTGTTAGTTTTACATATACACATAGACCTACTCCATATGTGGCTTCTTCTTTTGACTCAGAATACATCATTCTCACGGTCCATCTCATAGGCATAGGTCTTCACCTAAGACACACACTACCAATGGCACATATAATCCCATTTTTGGTCTCTTTCTCAACATGTACTCCCATGTGGCCATAGATTCTTTGATCATGATCACATTCATACCTTCTTCACACTATAAGATAGTGCATCCTCTCCCCTATCCTCATTCGATAGATCATGGTGGAATTAACACTTGGTGGCATACTATCCCCCTTCCTACACAATGATGAATTTTTTTGTATGTCCAAACATGACTAGTGGGGAACATTTACCTACATAGACCTGACCTTGCACACATACACTTCAACCCTCTTCTATTCATAACATTTCATTCAAATAATTATAACAATTCAAAAATAGTATCGTAGATATTGATTTGATGTATCCTTTATTGTTTATTGTATTCTTTGTTGTACATTACATATGATGTTACTTTTTTCAAAGTATTCTCTATATTTTTTCCATATACACATGTGATTAATGTATAATATATGATCTCATCTTACTCTCCTTTTGATTAAGTTTGATATTGTGTGACTTTTAGTTGATCCGATATGAGTTAGGATGTAATTGTCTATCTTTTGATTGATTGTGATTCTAATGTTAAAAGCTCTAGAATTCCTGACAAGTGTGTGTTTGAATTCAATTTTGTAATAAAGTAGGTCTAAATCAGTCGAGGAAATGAAGCAGGAAGCATTCAGTATGTTTTTAGCAACATCTGTTTTCCTACACAACTTAGTTTCGAACTTCCAAGCTAGTTCGAACTCCATCACATAGTCATCATTTAGTTTTGGAACTTTTGGACTTAGTTCCGAACTCCAAAGTATTTAGTTCCAAAATTTTTAGACTTAGTTCCGGAACTCCTGGGGATAGCTCCGAACTCTCATGGTTTTGATCCTTAACAATTTCCTATGGTTCTGGAACTTCTCCAAAGTTCGAACCGATGGGAGTTATCTATTTTAAACCACATCCAGAGATTTTACATCTATGACCCTTTCAATCAGGAAGGATGAGAAGATTTTTGAATGCAGATCCAGGAGAGTTATCCTATAGCTATCTGATCAACCACAATCGACTCAACATCTATTCTGGGCATGATTCGATTTCATCATAATCATTGAGACAACTATGTGATTGTAAAATGTATATAAAAGTAGACTACATGTAGATAGATAGATATATAGAATATAGAAGATATAGAATGAGATAGAAATAGAACAGAGAAGAGAAATAGACTAAGTACTCAGATCCAGTATACGTTTGTAATACCAAATGTTTTATCAATAAAATAGCCATTCCTATTTGAGAGAATTTTGAGTTGTTAAATCCTGATTCGAGGAGGAGCAAGGGCCCACTCCCCAAGGACCAGGATATTCATTTATTTGGTATTTATATTTCTTCAACAAATAGCTTAGATCTGTTAATTTTGTATTGTTTTAATTCTTTCAGTTAAACTCTGTTGTATACTTGTTCCTAGGTGTTTAGATAGATTCTTATATTTCTTGCAATTGTTTTCAAGCATTCTAAATTGAGTGTGTTTATTTCAAAAGCAAGTGTGTTTACTTTCAAAAGCAAGTGTGTTTATTTTCCAACAAGCAAGTGTGTTTCCATTCTCACACAGTGTGTTTCCTTTCAAAAAAGCTTTCAATGTGTTTACTTTCAGCAAGTTTTCATAGTTTGATTTAAATAAGGTTTTACCAAGAAGTCCTTAAGACATTAAAGAGATCCCCCAAAAAATACAAAAATAACTACAGTCAACTACTAGATCGGTTAAATTACTCTTGTTGCATATAGCTTTAGACACACCCCTGGTTTGATATGACATCAACAAGAAGTTGATTAAATGAAGGGAATGATGACACCCATCATTTTTGGTGCCATTTTCGGGGACACTAGTTGGAACTTTCTAATTAAGTGTTAGCAAGAGCAAAAAACATACATCTAGTAGTTGAAGGATCTTCCCTGCTATATCACAAAATATATGAGTAGACCAAGAGACTCATAGGGTAGATTCCTCCCAAAAACATCTTCACAAGAATTCATAACATCCTCTAGTCAAAGTAAGGAAATTGATCAAGAATTGGAAGCACCATCATCCCCTGTTAGACAAGAAATAGAATTGCCATTTTTGGAATTCTTAGATCATCACCTGAAGGAAGTGGAACTTTTAGGAGAAAGGCTTATTACTCAAGATCCATTTAGGGTGAGTTTTGATTCTCAATTGAGTAGTCAACCTCCTACTCTTGATTTTTCACCTTCCCCAAGGCATACCGCTTACCACATTGATTGGGAGGAAAATTAGAAAATATTTTTAAAATGGCACGAGAAGCTGAGAGAGAACCTGATAGGACCTTTACCTATCCAATCCAATTGGGAGATGATGATACATCAATGAAAAATATCTCACCTGCACATTTACCCACCTTTAGAGGGATGTCATCTGAAGATCCTGACCAATTTCTGTTTGAGTTCAAGGTACTATGTCAGACCTATGATTATAAAATAGATAATCAAAAACTCAAGTTGTTTCCATCCACTTTGAAGGATGCAACAATGAGGTGGTTCATGGGATTACCATCCAACTCTATTAGCACTTGGGCACAAATGGAGACTGCCTTCCTAGATAAATACCAAGATTATTATAGAGGGAGAAATAGGAAGGAAGAATTCTTCAAAATCAAGCAGAGGATGATGAAAACATAGAAGACTATTTAGATAGATTCCTCTTTGTTAGCAAAAGATGTGGATTTGTGCTTTACAGAGGAGTTAAGTAAAACCATTTTTCTTAAAGGTTTGGATGATGAATCTAGAGAAGCCCTTAACTTGATAGGAGGTGGAGACATTGATCAGATAAGAATGAATGGAATTAAAGAGATTTGTAGAAGCTATTCTAGAATGAGAGGTGGACCTAGAAAAGGAAAATCAAGTGAAAAGTCTGAATCCAGATATGAACAAACTAATGGATGAGTTAGAAAACTTTAAAATAGACATTTTAGTGCAATTAACCTCTACTATGGATGGATTACAAGCTAAAGAAAATTCCAAAACTGAACCATTGGCTATGTATTGTCCTAGATGTAGGAAGAAGCATGCATTAAGAGACTATCCTTTGGATAAAATAGAAATGTGTCTTATCTGTGAATCTAAAGAACATGATATTGATGTTTGTTCTTTACTTCTTGTTATTAAGAATCAACTTAAACAAACCAGTGCCTCATCTACAACAGAAGAATTGAATTTTGTTTAGAGACAACCTAACCAAGGGAAGTTTATGCCAAGATCAGTTCCTAATCCCTGGACGATGCCATGGGCTGCTCAAGCAAGAAGTACCAAAAATTGGGGACAACCACCTTGGGTACCTCAACCAACTTGGAACCCTCAAGATTGGGAAAATCAAGCTTGGTATGCTCAGGGACATCAACAACCATGGGCTGGTCAAGGAAATCCTTATGCTTGGTCACAACCTAGATGGAACCCTAGTAATTATTCTCAAGGAAGAACATATCCAAATCAGAATCAACAGGCCATCATGGGATCCCGCACAAAATTCACAAAATGAGAATGTAGTCCAAACACAAATGCCAACACAACCAGTAGAAAATCCAAGAAACAAACAAACAACTCCTATTTATGGAACAAAACTAGAAAAATCAGTTGATTTACATGCTATGGATTGTAAGGATATTCAAACTAGATCTGGGAAAATCATTATTAAAATCCACCCCTTATAATCATTGAAATGATAGAAGAAAATGAAATCCCTAGTACTGTTGTTCCAAAAGAGGATATAGAAAGAAAAGAAAAGGAGCCAGATAACAACACTACTGAGACTCCATTTCCAGAGAGATTCAAAGAAGCTATAGAAATCAAGGAGTCTGAATTGGTACAGGAACTAAGGAAATTGAATATTGAAATACCACTATTACAAGCAATTAAAGACATTCCAGAATTGAACAAATTAATCAAAATGTTATGTATGAAAAATCCTGGAAGGAAGAAACAGTACCCCAAGACTATCAAAGTAGATGGGAAACTTGTTGATTTATTAGCAAGAAAACTTTTACTTCCCAAATATGGAGATCCTGGAAGTCCTGTTATTTCTGTCTCTATAGGAAATAAGGATGTACATAATGTTTTGATAGATTTGGGAGTTGCTATCAATGTAATGACAGTGGATACTCTGAAAACATTACCATTAATGGGTATACAACCTACTAATACCATATTGCATAGATGACAGATCAGTCTGTAGCAAAACTAGAAGGAATTATTGAAGATGTGGTGGTTATGGTGGAGTCATGGGAATATCCAGTTGACTTCCTTATACTACAGCCAAAAGGTAAAACATTGGGTTATCCCATTATTTTGGGTAGACCATGGTTAGCTATAATTGTTGCTTTGATAGATTGCAGGTCAAGTGATATGACAATCTCGAATGGTAAGAACTCTAAACAAATTTCCTTATATCCTACTACACAACCTTTTACTAACAATCATGAACAATTGTGGGTTGATTCTCTAAAACTAATAAATAAAAATTTGTCTTCTTTGGCTATGATCACATTGCAAGATCATGTAAGAGAAGTAGAAGAGATGATTAATCCACCATTGGATGAGAACTGTTGTCCTCGAAGCAATCAAAAATAGTTCTAGAACCCACGAACTTAGTTTCGAACCCATGAACTTAGTTTGGAACCCATGAACTTAGTTCTAGAACCCGTGAACTTAGTTCTAGAACCCACAAACTTAGTTCGAACCCATGAACTTAGTTCCGGAACCACCACATTTAGTTCGAACCACAACAACAACAGTTCTCTTTGATTGAAAATGATTTCACTCCGAGAGGAATGAGATTTCTCATGGGGAGAGGATGAATCAAGTAGCTTCAGTTTCAAGTACATCAGAAGTGGTGAAGAATTTCTGGAAAGTAGCAGTGATGAAGAATTTGGCCTGCAAAGAGATAAGTATCATAATTCTCATTACTGTCCTTTTTCCAGTATTTTGTCTCAAGGAACTTTTGGAGATGTTGCTACATACCATATGTTGTTACCACATGCATGTCCATTAAATACTTTAATGAAACCCTTTCCACAAATCATTTCATCACATATTGGAACCAAGCATGTTGAAATTCAACTAGGTAAAACTTTAAACATTAACAGTTGGTTGAAGGAGGATGAAGAAGCTAAATTGTTTGATGTTCTAAAAAATCATACTAAAGATTTTTCTTGGGATTACAAAGACATGAAGGGGATTCATCCAAGTATCTACACTCATCACATCTATACTGAAAACATTAAACCAGTTAGGCAGCCTCAAAGAAGGATTAACCCAACTTTAAGGGATATAGTCAAACAAGAAATTGAAAAACTATTACAAGTAGGTTTCATCTACCCTATCTCAGATAGCCAGTGGGTATCTCCTCTTGTAATTGTTCCCAAAAAGAATGGAAAATGGAGAATATGTGTTGACTATAGGGAACTAAACAAAGCCACAATGAGAGATTATTTTCCCTTACCATTCATAGATCAAGTCCTAGATAACCTTTCAAGTAAACAATACTTTTCTTTCTTGGATGGCTTTAGTGGGTACAATCAGATTAGAGTTGTTATGAAGATCAGACAAAACTACATTTACATGTCCATGGGGAACCTTTTCCTATAGGGTGTTACCATTTGGTTTATGCAATGCTCCTGCAACTTTCTAGAGAGTTGTACTTGCAATCTTTGTTGATCTAACAAATGATTGTGTTGAAGTATATATGGATGACTTCACTATACATGGAGATACATTTGAAGATGCTTTGAGAAATCTGGACAGAGTGTTAACAAGATGTGAACAACACAACCTGTCTCTTAGTGATGAAAAATGTTTGATGATGGTGGATGAGGGGATTGTATTAGGACACCATATTTCAAAAAAAGGAATTCAGGTGGATCAAAACAAAATTAGGATCATTTCAGATTTACCTATTCCTCAGACCCCCATAGATATCAAATCATTTCTAGGGCATGTTGGGTACTATAGGTGCTTTATAAAAGATTTCAAGTAAATTTGCCCCCATGTTTAATTTGCTAACCAAGGACTGTGAATTTCTTTGGGATGAAAAGTGTCAAGCATGCTTTTGAAGAAATTAAAGACAAATTAATCAGTGCCCCAATATTGAGAGGTCCTAATTGGGAAAATCCATTTCATATCCAAACAGATGCCTCAAATTATTCCATTGGTGTAGTATTGGGACAGAAAGATGAGGAAGGAAAGATGTATGCCATTTATTATCTTAGCAAGAATCTTACTCCCACTGAAAAGAATTACACCACCACTGAAAAGGAATTTCTTGTTGTGATTTATGCAATCAATAAATTCAGACATTACATTACAGTGGTACAAGATATTTGTACACACGATCATTCAACAATTAAGTATTTAATGAACAAACTAGTGGTTGGAGGAAGAATAATTAGATGGTTATTACTTTTGCAAGAATTTGATATTACCATTGTGGACAATCCAGGTAAATCTAATGTGGTAGCTGATTTTTTGTCAAGACTAACCACCACAGGGGAGCAAGATCCAGTCAAGGATAACTTTCAGATGAACAACTATTTGCAATCTCAGCAAGTACACCATGGTTTGCTGATATGGAAAATTATCTTGCAACAGGGAAGTTTCCTCCTTCTTTCACTAAGAAACAAATAAAGAAGTTAATTAAAACCAAGTGCACAATTCAAATGGTTAAATGGAATGCTATTTAAGTGTGGTCTGATTTTTTCTTACAGTGTGTGTAAGAGAGGATGAAATATTTGACATCCTCAGAGCATGTCATGATGAACCAAGTGGAGGACACTATTCAGTGAAAAGAACAACTCATAAGATACTTGGCACTAGTTATTATTGGCCATCTCTATACAAGGATGTGAAGAGATATATCAAGAGGTGTGATCCTTGTCAAAGGATGGGACAACCAACTTTCACCAATGAAATGCCTCTTCAGCCTCAAGTTGTGGTTGAACCATTTGAGAGATGGGGATTGGATTTTTTTGGTCCCTTTAATCCTCCTTCACAAGGGAAGGAATATATTCTTGTGTGTACTGACTATGTGACAAAATGGGTAGAAGTGTAGGCATTGACAAATGCCACTGAGGAAGCAGTTGTTGATTTCCTTTGGAACAAAATTATGATAAAGTTTGGAGCACCAAGGAGCATAGTTTCAAGATCAGGGACCACAATTCATGTCTAATATGATCCAAGATTTCACAAGGTATTACCAAATCAATCATAGGAAGTCATCTCCTTACCACCCATAGTCAAATGGACAAGCTGAAGTAACAAACAGAGAATTGGAGAACATCCTTACCAAAATAGTTGAAGCTGGGAGAAAAGATTGGGTAAAGAGACTACCGAAGCTTGTCTGGGCTTATAATACAACTTGGAAAACTACAACAGGGTTTTCACCATATGAATTAGTCTATGGGAAAAATCCCTTGTTGCCTATAGAGTTTGAACTTCAGACATTGAGGACAACAGTGAAGGTGGGAATTGAGTTGAATGCAACTCAAAAAGAAAGAATCCTTCAACTCAATGAGTTGGATGAATTAAGGTTGGAAGCACTTCAACAGACAGAGATGATTCAAGAGCAAAGGAAGCAATGGACATGACACACATATCAAGAAAAGGCAATTCAAAGTAGGAGACTGGGCATTTGTTCGATTCTAAGTACCAACAATTCAAGGGAAAATTGAGAACCAGATGGTTGGGACCCTATCAGATTGAGTAGATATTTGACAATGGTTCTATTCAGTTACTTCCCATTGATGGCAGTAGTAAGAACACTCTTGGTCAATGGACATAGGCTGAAACTCTATAGGAAGCCTCCCACTAAGGATGAATTCTTGAGGAAGATTGAAGCAGATAAAGAATTTGATCATATGGAAGAACCCAGTTCTTCCAAAATGATCAAATAACTAGATGATAGATCCTAGAATAAAGGGAAGAAGATGAAAACCAACAAATGGCATTTTCTTCCAAAAAAAAAAAAAAAAAATAAAAAAAAAAAAAAAAATTCTCTCAAAGGTCAATTGAAAACCAGCAAATGGTGGTTGACCTCTTTTTGGCTAGTTCAAATAAAGGAATTCTTTTGAATTCCAGCTGTCTTATCTAATCATGTTTTGTTCCACTTGTAGGAATGACGAGTCATCATAGCAAAAGGATTACATCATCAAGGATGGTAATTATGTCTTTTAACTTATTTAGGGTTGATTAAATGTTTGCATGTGTGATTTGACTTAATTTAAAAGTAGGTATGATGAGTCATCTATTTATACATTATGATTACAAGTGTGTAATCATGAAATTGATTTGGATGGAATAAGTGGTGGCATGGTTATCATTAGTAATCATTATTATTGCAAAAATCAAGTGAAATAAGTTGCAGAGATATTTTGAGGAAGGAGCATCGAATTAAGTTTGTGTTCCGCAACAAAGAATAGAGAATTCAGAAGTTTCGCACAACTAAGAACTGAGGTTCCACAACTAAGAACAAGAGGTTCCACACCAAATTCATTAATTCATAGCTAAGAAAAAGGGCCTGCAACCAATTCACACAAAATCAAAAGAGACAGTAACTCAAGCCGATATGGGGATTAAGAAGAAATCTGAACCAGAGGATGATTCCCAGCTACTTGCTGCAGATGAAGAAGTGGCATCCATCTTTGAGCATGCAAGATGGCTAGAGTTCCTGAAGAAATTTTCAAGGCATAATGATGAATTGGTAAGAGAATTCATCATAAACCTAGAACAATCAGAACAAAGGTGAGAAATATATTTATTCCTTTTTTCTGTAAATATTGTAAGTAATGTGTCTGGAGTGCCAATTGTGCATGTCCCACAACCTGCCAAGGGGACTTTGAAAGAACTGGTTGAAGTCTTACTACAAGAAGGAGAAACTGAACCCCAATACATCTATAATACAAAGAAAATCATAAAAGGGGTCAGAAGGGCTAGTTTTCCCAAACCCTTTGATAGGGTAGCATTTTGGATAGTAAAATATTTAACCTGTGATGGTCAATTTGGGTCTGTGGGAAAAGAAGTCTTAAAAATGCTCATATATCTGAAGTATGGAGCCACCAAACCTGAGTACATAATAAACCTTCAGGTTTTTTTTTATTCTATCCAGACCATGGCTTAGAGGTATTCCTGGGGTGTTGGGACAATTAGGCATCATGGTCTAATTCATTTAATATGCCAACACCATTTTCTATCAAAGAAGAATGGAGAAGAAATTTGGGACAAGTTTCTTGGCAAGTTCAAGAAAAACCCTAATATTATCAGAAGGACAATTCCAGCCCCATTCTCTCCTTCAACTAATCTAGAAATTGATGCCCCTATAGAAGGACAGAGGGAAATGGAAAGAGAAAATATACCAAAAAGAAGAAGGTCGGTGAGAAAGATAAAAACAACAGAGCCTTCTGTACCTGTGAAGGAAATTCCTTCTTCTACAAAGCAGCTTTGGGGAGCCAATATCTATCTCTGATGGTGATAGCTCACCCACACAAGAGAAAGAAAGAATAGTAAGAAGAAGCTCTAGAAGGAAATTCACTACTGGGCATGTTGAACTTCCCCAAATAAGAAAAATTCATAAGAGGTCAAGGGAAACCCCAGAAGGAAGGAGTGAGCAAGAAAGGATGGAAGAAGAAGCACGATATTTTGGGCAACATGGCCATGACTCCTCCTGAGCCAAGTCAAGCTAAAATGGACAGAGGAGAGAGAGAGATTTGAAGAGAAAGATTTTTAGGAATTGGCTGAACCATCAGCATTGCCACATGAAGAAGAAGAGTTGGCATCTAGGATAAGAAAAGGAAAATTTCCTTTGATAGAGGAAGAATGCCCAACTCCTCAAATAATTTCAGAGGAAGAAGAAAGACAACAAGTTAAACAGGCTTTGTTCTTGTCTAGAGAAGAGCTCATTATCAGAGAAAAAGATGAGGAATTGGATTTCCAAAGCTCAAATTGGAACAAAGGGAAATGCTCATTGAGAGAGCTAACAACTCAGCTTGCAGCGATTGAGGAATTATCAGCAACCAAGAAACAACTGATAGAAAAAGAGGAAGAATTTTAGACTTCTTCCATAAAATAGAGTGTTGTGTCCATAGCCTCTGCACAGATTGAGTTAACCTATTTTCCACTCAAACAACTATGGAATGATACTTGTAGGGAGCTCAGAGAAGCCAAAACATTAAATGAAGAATTAAAGACCAAGATGGAGGAAGAGATGAAGGAAAGAAAGGAATGGGAAGAAAATTTTATAAGGAGGAAGGAAATAAATATAAATGTCTTGCAAAAATTCATATGGTCTGTATTATGAGTGAGAAATTACTTGCCTGTAGGAGGCCCTCTCCTGCATATAGTGTGTTTTTAGAAGAGTAGTTCATTCATCGGTAAAAGCTATCAAGGATTGCATGTGGGCTTCCACATGAACTCAAAGATGAATCTGAATTCATGGCAGCTTACTCTCTCTCCAATCCCTGAGCAGAAAAATCTTGTGTGAATTTTATCTTTGCAATTTTATGCTAGAGAAAAACACAGGATTTATGATCAACTTTGTATGTAGGGGAGAGCCAACTCAATGCATTTGTCTCTGTTTTGCAAAACCAAATTGCATGGAAGGAAAGGGAATCTAAATTTTTATTGAAAGCTAGCTCAATAGGTCTCTGTATGAGAGCTCATTATGGTAAACCCTCTACCTTCCTCACACATTTTAGAACTCATGCCTTTGATGAGAGATTCAAGACACACTATCTTTCCATTCTGCAAAAGAGTATTGATGCCTTCACCTCCTATGAGGAGGAAAATTTTGAAGATATTTATGAAGGATGCTCAAAGAGGTGGGAACTCCTTACTATTTCCTTGAGAAGAAGGGAAGTAATTTCCCAACAAATCTGATCTGGAGTTTAGAAAGGGAAAAAGCATTATGCACAATAATTCCCCAAGTCAATGAAACCTATGGGAAAATATGGATGGGAATGCAAACAAGGCCCCCTCTACTTCTCACCCCCATGTCTCCTTGGAAAAATAGAGAACCTCAAGACCCTACTGAATTTGAACAGTGGGAGAGGAAAATAGAAGAAGAGTAAGGGTACAAGTACATCCAAGTTTAAACATTGGAAAATCTAGTTTCAGCCATTTGATCTGAGCAATCAAATGGAATGCAAAACTTATAACCCCACTTTTGAAGAATGAAGTTTGTAAAGGGACTTACAAACAAGTAAGTTTGGGGGAAATGATGAGGCTAGAATATGTCCGATTAATGTATAATATATGATCTCATCTTACTCTCCTTTTGATTAAGTTTGATTGCATTGTGTGACTTTTAGTTGATCTGATATGAGTTAGGATGTAATTTTCTATCTTTTGATTGATTGTGATTCTAATGTTAAAAGCTCTAGAATTCCTGACAAGTGTGTGTTTGAATTCAGTTTTGTAATAAAGCAGGTCTAAATCAGTCGAGGAAATGAAGCAAGAAGTGTTCAGTATGTTTTCAGCAACATCTGTTCCTACACACTTAGTTCTAGAACTTCCAAGCTAGTTCTAGAACTCCATCACACAGTCATCATTTAGTTCCGAACTTTTAGACTTAGTTCGGAACTCCAGTATTTAGTTCCATAGAATTTTTAGACTTAGTTTGGAACTCCTGGGGATAGCTCGAACTCTCATGGTTTTGATCCTTAACAATTTCCTATGGTTCTGGAACTTCTCCAAAGTTCCGAACCGATGGGAGTTATCTATTTTAAACCACATCCAGAGATTTTACATCTATGACCCTTTCAATCAGAAGGATGAGAAGATTTCTGAACGCAGATCCAGGAGAGTTATCCTACAACTATCTGATCAACCACAATCCAACTCAACATCTATTTTGGGCATGATTCGATTTCATCATAATCATTGAGACAATCTGTGATTGTAAAATGTATATAAAAAAGACCTCACATATAAATATATATATAATATATATATAAGATAGATATGAGATAGAAATAGAACAGAGAAGAGAAATAGACTAAGTACTCAGATCCAGTACGTTTGTAATTCGAATGTTTTATCAATAAAATAGCCATTCCTATTTGAGAGAATTTTGAGTTGTTAAATCCTGATTCGAGGAGGAGCAAGGGCCCACTCCCCCAAGGACCAGGATATTCATTTATTTGGTATTTATATTTCTTCAGAAAATAGCTTAGATCTGTTAATTCTGTATTGTTTTAATTCTTTCAGTTAAACTTGTTGTATACTTGTTCCTGCAGGTGTTTAGATAGATTCTTATATTTCTTGCAATTGTTTTCAAGCATTCTAAATTGAGTGTGTTTATTTCCAAAAGCAAGTGTGTTTATTTTCAAAAGCAAGTGTGTTTATTTTCCAGTAGCAAGTGTGTTTCCATTTTTCGCAAGTGTGTTTCCTTTCAAAGAAAGCTTTCAGTGTGTTTACTTTCAAGCAAGTTTTCATAGTTTGATTTAAATAAGGTTTTACCAAGAAGTCCTTAAGACATTAAAGAGATCCCCTAGAAAATACAAAAATAACTACAATCAACTACTAGATCGGTTAAATTACTCTTGTTGCATATAGCTTTAGACACACCCCTGGTTTGATATGACATCAACAAGAAGTTGATTCTACTATGCACAAAAGGTCACTTCATGGATATTTATACTCTTATAGATTCTATGATATACATTCTATAATCTTTATTTTGCAAGATATCAAGTACAATTCTCATTTGGCATGTTATCAGCTATAAATACCTTCACCTTTACATAAGGTACACTCTTCCTATCTAAGTTATGCTGAAATCACACACTTTCTATTTATATCACACCTCTAAGTATGTTATTATATGCATGCTTTGCAAGAAAGAAAATTAGACATTAAAAATACTTGTTTTATATTTAGATTGCTTTATCCTTTTTGAAACTCTTATCATTTTATTTTCTCGAATGAATACTATACTTTTAAACATTGGATAACATGTGACCCAACTATGTGTTTTCTATTTTTATCCTTCGAGCATCCCAAACACTAACACCCATTAGGAACTAGAGCACCCAAGTGCTAATATTCTCTTTGGGCACTTTTTTCCTTTTCCTTCCTTTCCTCAAATTTGAAATTCCACATCATTTTTATCATTTTTAAATTAGTACTCATCACTTTAAGTCAACATTTTTGTTGTTAATGATGAAATTCAACAAATGGAATCATTTATATACATAACTTACTATTATTAGGGTCTTTGGACAACTTGGGCTATTTCTTACTATCTATTGCTTGGGCAAAGAACACCATTTCAAGGACTACATTTTAGATGCTTTATTCACTACATAGGAATGGATATTTTGAATTCCATCTCACACTTTCATCTTGGGGGAAAATTATTTTTATCATGGTATCTTGGTACAAGTGGTACAAGGGAAACCTATCTTGAGGAAACAATTCAATCACACACAGACACACTAGAACTACATAGAGTCTGAAATGTAGTGCATTGCTCGGTGATAATCACATTGGGGTGATTTCAAGGTCGGTTTGAATCAAACGTATGCATTGTTTATTTCATTTGATGTTTTCTTGATCCATGGATAGGTAGCTAGGTTTTTTTGCAATTTTAGGTACGATAATGAAACCCCGCATCAAAGTGGATGCAACAAAGACTGAAATGAAATAGACATCATCTAACCCTAAAAAGAATAGATACAATTTTTTTCCTAAATCGAAACTAGTGCTTGGGCCATCCTCTTCTTATCTAGGAAATCCTATCCATCCTAACATCCTCTCCTTATCTAGGCAATAAAATTAATCTTTTTCCACTCATTTTGTATCCCGAGAATAATCCCAAATATTTTAATACAAGCTAAGTCACTCTTATCTCACTATTTATTACACTTAATTGTTTCTTTCATTATAGATCATGAATTTTAATTTTATATTCATTTAATGGAATTCCTCCGAGAAAAAAATTAATTTTTGTTAAATCATCTCCATAGGTGTGGAAACTAGATTAAATTCCATTATCCTAAAATTCTCGAGCATAGTCTTGGCATTATTCATCTAAGACACAAAAATTTGGCTCTCGTTTTCCATACTTCCAATCCAAGGTAATAGTAAAATAGTGCAAGGTCAATCATGGTTAAAAATAAATTAATATCTTTTTTGGTGACATCAATCATCTTTGGTAAACTCTGTAAATGATGAAGATCTTGTAAAAAAACAACCAAAATCTCCCCCTTTCCTTTTGAGATAGAGATTGGGCTCATCAGGATTACTCTAGAATCCATGATCAATAAGATTTGCATCTACCTTGATGTACCAAGCTTAAGGAGAACGCTTGAGAACATATAGAGATTTCATGAGTCTACATACCTTTTATTCATTTCTAGGCATGACACCTTTTAATTTAGTCATGTAGACCTATTCCTACAAATATTCTTTGACAAACTCTCTTTTCACATCCATTTGGTGGACTCTCCAACCAAATCATGCAGCTAGAGAAAAAAATCATCATGATAGTCGTGATCTTAGATATGGGAGAAAAATTATCCTCATAGGCAATGTCTTCTTTATGAGAACAATCCTTCACTATGATCTTGTCCTTGTGCTTATCAATAGTGTCATTTAATTTAGAATTCATTTTGAAGATCCATTTACATCTAATGTATTTCTTCCTAGTGGATGATCATCAAGTTCTCATGTTTTATTTTTCATCACTTATTGATATTTACAATCCATGGCGATTTTCCATGGTTAAGAATGAATTTGTTCATGAATTGTAGAGGATAAATATATTAAAAACTTTTAATAATTAAGGAAAATTTACCTTATTACAAGACTTATTGTGAGTCCATGGTCCATGTGTGGATATAAGTCTAGAAGAATATCCAAATTGGCATCTTGTATCACATTATTATACCATTTAGGCATACAATAAGTTTTTCCTATTGATGGTGGTCTTGTCAAATCATCATCATGATCTCCATCACCATTGTGTTCATTAGAGGGAAATTCATCATTTATTTTCACAACATGATTGATTTGATTTAGGTGATATTTTGGAAGGAATTTCATTTTCTTTCTTCTCAAGAAACTCAACATGTACTTGTGTATACTCTTATAGTTTTCAGATCTATTAATCAGTAGTGAGAGATTCTTCAATATTCCCTAAGAATATATAGTTTTAATATCATATCAAGTTTTGTTCTCTTCTTGTTGGGAATGTGCATGCTTTATTTACATCCAAAAACTCTAAGATGTGGAATAGATGGATTTTTCCCTAACCATGCTTCCTATAGTGTTACCTCATCAAGTGAAATGGTGGGAAATTTATTTAGTAAGTAACCATAATTTTGGTTTCTTCATCCCAATATGTCTTGATCAAGTAAGAATTAATGATCATACATTCCACCATCTCCATGATGGTACAATTTCTCCATTTAACATCACAAATTTTTTCTATGGTGTATATGGAGGAGCCATTTTTGAATGAATTCCATGAGTGTCTAATAATGCATTGAACTCTTTTATTGTGTACCCCCATACGAGAAAAGTGTTTTGATTTTACAACTAGACTTAGTTCCAACCGCATCTTTGAACAACTTAAAATTATCAAATGCTTCATGTCTAGTATGAAGATTGTATATCCACATTTTCTTGAAAAAAGAAACACTAAGCATAAAATATTGAAAAAAGCATGACGAGGTATCATGGGTAAAACAATATTGGCATGCACTAGATCACTCTTACCTAGAACCCAAAATGTACACTCTATAATGGTGATCTATGTTGTTTTCCTTAAAAACAATATTGTTACTTTTCTATGTCATTTTTTAGAGCTGGATAACCTATCACCATATCATACCAGAGAGTGTGTCAAGATATCTAAAATTGACATGGCCAAGCATTTTGTTCTAACTATATTAAGACTTGTCTTTTACTACAAGATTTTGATTGTCTCTTTGGAAAAAATGAAGATGAAATATACTCTTCACATTGGAAGTTTGTGTAACTACTTTAGAGATTCTATATTTATATGTAATGAAATAAATTTTATTACCACTTTTGAATCCAAATCAATATTCAGATTTTGATCCAAAAGTTGACTAACTAATAGGATTTTTATCAAAAAGACATATAAGAAATTATTTATTTTATAATAATGTGTACCAAGGGATAAATAAACACTTCCAATACCTTGAACATTGTATGATCTATCATCACCATGAAAAACATGGTTTTTGGTGGTTGTTTCACTCAAATTAAAGAAATAATCATTATTTCCATTCATGTATCAAGATGCACATGCATTAACATACTAGAAATCATTATAAGAAGATGATTCTTCCTATGATTGATTAACATACAAGAAGTACTTGATCTTCCTATTCATCAACATTTCCTTGTTGTTGGGGCTTCTTCCAATTTCCCTTGTACTACTATTATTTCTTGTATTGTTGTCCTTGATTCAATTGTTGGTTTTTTTACAAATTTCCACTAGAGGATCCCTATTCGAATCATTATACCAAAAATATTTCAACTTGTGGTCCTCTCTACCATAAATAAACCACTAATTTTATTGGTTCTCCCTTGTTGATTCTGCTAATTTTTATGTTTCGTGATTGTTTTGAATACTTGAATGGTTCATTCCCTTTCTAGTGTGAATCTATGGAATGTTATTATTCATATTCATATTATTCTTCTTATATATGCATGGACTCCTCCTATTCGTAACATGTTTAACAAATTTTCAAAAGTTTGTATTTGAACCATGACATTCAATTAGGTCATGAAGATTCAATAAGAAGGGGGCAATGCTCTCAAGATGATGGGTATAAGAGATTCATATGTTACGTCCTCTTATAATGCTTGCAAGAATCTCAAAATGTCATGAACATTGAAGAAAGACCTTAATTTTCTCACCACTTATTTGGTTTAAGAGTAGGAAGCTAAATTTGGAGTTACAAAATTGTTTTTCTATTTTTTTCCTCGTAGATTATGCTCAATTTACCCCATTCTTATTTGGTCATTTTGGCATCTCGAATGTCTGTTTACATTTCATCTAATACTGCAAACATTTTAATCATATTGGATTTCCTATTAACTTGATCAAATTGATGTTTTCCAATGATATTTATCTGGTCTAGTGAAAGATCCTTCCACAACAAGCCATATGTCCCAAAATTTATTTATTTTTTATTTTGGTCTTCCATCTTGCATATTTTCCTCCTCTTAGGATTTGGGAATCTAGAAGAAAAAATTTAGGAGCATTTGCATCCATGATGGAGACTGTACCTATCAATTGTGGGAAATATTTGGCATATGGAATGTTTTTTCCTCTCATTTTTCAAGCAATTGTATGAATTTCCTAGATATGATGAAGGAGACATTTCATAAGTGAATCCTAATTTCCCTCTCTCTAAGACTCTGAATTTTCTGAAAATTTGCAAACAAGACACTAAATTATCGATGTTATATATTTTATGCAACAACTATAATGGGTGTGGATTGGGGTTGGGCATGGGAGAAAACATGAAGATTTTCGGTTCTCTTACTACTCAAAACCTCTCTAGGATCTTCCAATATACCTCTTGCAAATTATTACACGTCAAACATACATAGTATCTATGCTTTAATACCAAATGAAATCAAGCAATCAAACTTGATAATATTTATCATTGGTAGAAATAGAGTAGGTACAACATTGATCGGTATTGTGCAACAAAACAATAGTAAACCACTAGTATACTATTTTAACTTGCCAACATGCCAAAAAAACTATGGGAATTACTATTCCCACTCGTAATATAATTTTTTTATAACAAATATAAAACTATATTACGTGAGTAAATAATTGCTTACTTACATTTACCATAGTTAATTAACATTTCTAAAAGTTTTTGAGCCATGAAATACATTTTTAGCAAAATGAATATAAAAGGAAAAGTGTACAAAATTTAATAGTCTCAAATGTTTATTATTGAAAAAATCAAGAAAGTGTTAAAACTCACCTTAAACAAGGCCCCAAGGAATTTCCTTAATCTTTATATCTATTGAGTTCAATACATGTTTTTTCCAAGATTTTTCTAGGTTTTATATATTTTTCTATGATTTTCAGACCTCAAAATTTCATGCATAATGGATTTCATTTACCCATCCAAAATCTTTGCGGGTTTGGAGAAGTTCATTGTAATGTTTTTGTTAAAGACATACCTATGAGTTCCTTTTTGATTTCGAGCCCCAAAACACATTTTTTTATAAATGTGAATAAAATAAATAGTATTTGGAATTTAATATTCTCAAAAGGGTTTGATTCCAAAAATAAAATAAAAATAAAAAGACCATTTGTATGTCGAAATCCATAGTTCTCAAGTAGTTTTACAGTGGTTTTTCAAATTGCAAAAGCATGTCAAAGTTCCCCGTAGCCATATCTTCCACAATTAAACTCCAATATAACTAATGTTCAAAGAATTGAAAATATATTTTGATGAGGGAAATTTTGTATTCGGATTCATACTTCCAAAATTAATATATTTTATGTAAACTCAAGAAACAAATTTCAAGTATAAAAGCAACAAAACGTTCAACTACGTAGTATCTCAAAGCTCCATGAAGGAGCTAAAAAGAATATGTGTGTTTTCATGAATGTAAAATGTCACTTCATTAAAAAATGCACATTCAATTTGTAAGTTTTACTATGGTGAACATTGAATTTGTCAATTTTTAGGTGCAAACTTTTGTTAGTGTAGGTTATTATTTATCATTTTATTTATTTATCAGGATAATTCTTACACTTGTGTTAGCCCCACACTTGTTGGCTTAGCTTGCTTAGGTGTACTAGTTGTGTGCAGTTTGCTTACTAGTTGTGTTGAGTTAGCTTCTCGAGTTATGTGGAGTTATCTTACTAGTCTTATGGAGTTAACTTAACTACCGAAGATCGCTAGTGGAAGTTCTTCACCACTAATTTAGGTAGTAGTTTCACTTCCCTCCTCCTATATGTACATCTTTCTTATTGAATAATTCAAGTCATTCTATTGTAATGTATTGAGCATTATGGATTATGATGGATTTCCATATATGGTATTTTAGCTCTTCTGTTTTACAAATCTAATGTGGTGTGTTATTATCATTTGAGATCATGGCTTGGAACAATATTCTTATCGTTCCTTTCATGGTATCAGAGTGATAGATGATATAGACATCCATCTGTAAGTTTTTTCTTTGCAAGAAAGGGTTTATTTTTTCATGTATTCAGATTTTAGTCAACACTTTTCTGTAGCATGTTTTTTCATGCAAAACAAAGTGCACCATTGGATTTTGAAGGTGCCAAAACCATAGAATCAACTATAAACTCGGCCATGTTTTGAGACAGTCAAATCTAGACATTTTAAAGGTTTTTTTGGCACATTTCTCAAAAAATCCGTACAATTATGTATAGACATATTTTTGGCTCAAAAATTATATCATCTTTCTGGGTTTTTCAAGAAAATTTCTGGGTTTCTCTCTGTTTTTTGATACAGGTGCCAAAAAAAAGATATTTGCAGTCAAAGTTTGTATTCACAATTGTACTTTTTGGGTGCATTCTTTTATCCATTGGATATAAGTGTGTACCTTTCAGATGCATTCTTTTACCCTCTGGATATTTTGGTTTTGGATGCATTCTTTTATCCACTGGATGCAGATCTGTACCCTCTGGGTGCATTCTTTTATCCATTGGATATAAGCGTGTACCTTTCGGATGCATTCTTTTACCCTCTGGATATTTCAGTTTTGATGCGCTTTTTATCCACCTGGACACAGATCTGCACCCTCTGGGTGCATTCTTTTATCCATTGGATATAAGTGTGTACCTTTGGATGCATTCTTTACACTGGACATTTTAGGTTTGAGTGTGCTTTTATCCTTTGGTCATAAGCATGTATCGCATGAAAGCACTCTTTTACCCTTTGGACATTTGGGTGTCACATGTACCTTTTAAAAGATCAGCATTAAAATATTATTTTAATAGCAAAACCTTGTAGAGCTCATAATTTTTTATCCGTAGCTCAGATTAAGGTGATCTTTTTTTGAAATTGTGTATTTTTTGAGATCTACATTGGTGAGATTTTTATACACATATTTAAAATTTAAAAGGTACTATTACTCATTGAAATATTTACATGCACTCAATTATAAAGTGTCAAATTTAGGAGGGTGTTGTGATCACTTGTGGACGTAATTTCGGTTGAGCCCGATGTCCTAAAATTTTGGGTATTGCATTCTTATATCTATGAGTTTATACATTTATATCTCTCTTGTTTGTTGAGATATTTTGGATATGTATTTTCAACATTTTTTTGGCATGTTGACAGTCTCTCTTGTGGGGGAGCTATTCTGGTGGAGCCCAATGTTATTTTGTCAGTGTTTGAGTAGTTGATTTTGACAACTCATACAGATCTGTAGTATCACTCTACCCATTCTGTAGTATGGGAGGGTGTGGTGTTGATACTACTTCTTTGAGTTTCATGTCCTTGCCTTGTTACCTTGGCTTTTCTTGGATCATGGCACTCCTGTTTATTTAGATCTCGTGTCCTTGCCTTGTTGTCTTGGTTGTTCTTGGATCGTGGCACACCGATTTGTAGCAGTTTATCAAATTATGTTTGGAGTTTGTTTTTCACTTTTGACATCACTCCATTAACAGTCTCCTTACATGGAGCTATTCTAGTGAAGCACAAGTGTCGATTGTTTTGACTTATATGATCGAGCACTAGATTCGGACCATAGTGCGCACCCACATCTTCAACATTATATGAGTTTTGAGTGAGCTTTTGAGGATATCTTGTAGTAGGATTTTTCTCTCTACTTTGTTATTACTCATTTTAGGTACCTTGTGGTGTCCATTTTTCCCAGTTTTTATATGTGGGTACCTCATCGGAGCCTTGTTACCGGGACCCACCTTCTTTTTCACCTACCTAAGCTATGCTTATCGGGAGGGTGTTAGTGTAGGTTATTATTTATCCTTTTATTTATTTATCAGGATAATTCTTACACTTGTGTTAGCCCTACACTTGTTGGGTTAGCTTGCTTAGGTGTACTAGTTGTGTGGAGTTAGCTTACTAGTTGTGTTGAGTTAGCTTCTCAGTTATGTGGAGTTAGCTTACTAGTCTTATGGAGTTAACTTAACTACCAGTATCAGTTAGTGGGAGTTCTTCACCACTAATTTAGGTAGTAGTTGCACTTCCCTCCTCCTATATGTACATCTTTCTTATTGAATAATTCAAGTCATTCTATTGTAATGTATTGAGCATTATGGATTATGATGGATTTCCATATATGGTATTTTAGCTCTTCTGTTTTGCAAATCTAATGTGGTGTGCTATTATCATCTGAGATCGTGGCTTGGAACAATATTCTTATCGTTCCTTTCAACTTTTTCAATTTGTAAAACAAATGCAAATTTTCTTTGTCAATTTGTAAAATAAATATGTATGAACTTATAATTTCATATTATTATAAATTTGTAATTTTCAAGAGTGCATGTTGCCATACTTCTAGGGATTAATATCACGTAAATATGTATTTTAGATTTATTCTAAAGGGACTTTTACTAATTGGATATTATTTAATTGTTGGAGGAACTACCTTTAGGACTTTTGGAAGGGATTTATCTAGAAATATCTGAAGAGACTTTGTGTTGCCCATGAAAATATTGAGGGGACTCACATTTTTATAGGATTTGAGTGATTTTAGGCCAGGATTTGTGATGTCCATGATTTTTGCACAACATATTGTATGAGAGAAAATTATATAAAACTTTTTTCATTTGTGTGAAGAAATAAAATTCTATTTGATGACTTTGCATTGTGGTTTATTTAAAAATTACATGGGTTATTATGTCATATGTTTATCATTCTCCATTCCTTTCATGCATGTAGAATCCTTATCAAAAGTTTTTTTGTTAAATTAAATCTTGACAAACTAAAATAAGATTTGTGCTTATTTATTTGGAATGCGAATTTTCCTTTCCATCAAGTTCTTTCTCTAAATTCTCCATTCCTAACTTCTCATCCTTCACCTTATATTCTTTCCAAGGAGTAAAATCCTACCCCTACAGCTTATTTACTATAAATATTGTATACATTACTTTTTTCTTTTTCTTTCGATAAAGGGTGCCTCCCCTGGCTCACTAGAGGAGGGACTTTGTCCCACATGTTGTTGAAAAAGTAATATATTTTTCCTAAAAGAAAACATTTTGCTAAAAGCTTAAAAGATCAATCTATATTGAATTTCTAGATCTCCCTCACCTCAAAGGATTTGTGAATTTTCTTGCAACCTAAAGTGATTTTTTTATTGAAATCTTCAGTATAATGAACTACATGAAAATATCAATTTCATGATTGGTGTTACGTAATTTTCACAACATTTGATTTATGTAACACCCATGTTATTATTCATCCAAATTAAGGTATTTAAAAAAACACCTTTAATTAAAATTAATTCCTTCAATAATTTTTAACTTGAAATAATTAAAATCTAACATAATTAAATGTTTGCAATCCATGTGAAAAAAAAAATGATAACCATGTGCGGTTTGTAAGGGGCAAATAGATCTTCCCGATCCTAATTAATTCACTATAACTAAGTGTGTATAACTTGTATACTTTTGGTTAAACCTTTAGAAGGTCTTGAGAACTATGTGCAACTTCTAAGTGTCAACCTAGAAAACATAATAGTTGTATTTTATCCGGTATCTAAAAAAAAAAATTAGAGGTATGGTGAATAGACAATGTAATTAGCTAGTTACTCTACTTTGGCTAACGATTAAAGCATGCAATGCAGGCTTAGCTTTATGACCGCACATTAGTTAGTGAAACTTGTCTCCATCACCACACAACCATCTTTACACAATTATCTAGATCTCATTTCATTGTTTAAGAAATTAAGTTTCTATTTGAAGAAGTAGGAACCATGACTCATCCTTCTAATTGAAAGGATCCTATCAATCCCATCTTAGGATCCCTATGGGAAAGATAGTGACCACGTAATGACTTTCATCATTACGTACTCACTATCCTTCCCATAGCCATCCTAATATGGAATGGTTAGGATTCTATTGAAAGGAACAATGGGTCATAATGCCCACACTTCGTTTACACCTTTAGTTATCTATTTAAGATAAGTAAATAAGTTTATCTTACGATAGGTTATTTCGTATCATTAGGTGATATCTATTTATCGATAGAGAGTTATAATAACTCAATGAGTTACTATCTTAAATAAGTACCTCTTAACAAGCTATCACAATATAGTTTTACCGTTAACTAATGGTTTACTTAGCCATGTCTCATATAGAGTTAATCCATTCAACATTTTTTGAAACAATTCCTTAATCTCATATGATCATTAATTAATTTCAATAGTGCACTTTTTATAATATGGTACAATAATAATTTAACGATGTTTTTGTTGTATTGTTTTCCTTATCATTCTATGTTCCACTTTCACATAACCATTAATTTAAAATGAATCATTAAAATAATATATAATTGCATAACATAAAATCAATTAATTTTATTCATACTCTATTGTAAAATAAGATTTAAACACTTTCATATCTCACAAAATGTGATACAAAACAACAAGTATTTTTATTTAAACTTAATAACAATAAGTCCTTATTTTCAATAAAATTGATATACATTTAAGCATGATAGTACAATAGGAAAAATGCCTTAAATCATCTTGCGAAGACATTAATTTCTCATTACAATTAAATACAATAATCCTTATTGGATTTTAAAAAATAATACATGACGTAATCATGCGTAGAAAATTCAATCAATCACTCCATGAATGTATTTCCTTCTTTTATATTGTAGGAGAGATAAAAATATATATAGGGTCAATTCAAAGAACTAGAATGAGTTATCTCTAACTCATATCCTTGTTGTATTTAAATGAAAAAAATAACATTTTAAGGTTAATTTTACAGATAATTAATAAACATCCTAGTTCATTAAATAAGTATATATATCACTATTCAAATGAAATGATACTTCTTAATATAAGGTATGTTTACAATCATATCATTAATGTAACTGATAAACACAACTTTGTAATTTTAAGTAACATATGATGATAATCAATTATGACAAAAATATAGAATAAAATTATAACAGTATCCTTTAAATATATAAGAATACTCCACAAAGAATTTCATCACCATGAAACCTTTATCAATACATACCAGTTATGTTTACCTAAATGAACATGTCTAACTCATTACTCATTTTTGTATTTACTAAGTAAATGAATCAGCTAACTTGACAATCATTATTCAAAACAATGAATACACACTCATTCCTTAATGAATATTTACTATTCTCGTAAATAGCTCAAAGGACATAAAACATCATCAATTTTTACAAGGAACTCATGTAATAAAAAATACCTTACTAAATTCCATATTTTAAAGTATATATTCCAAATACATAATCATAAAATTTCATTTCACAATTCAAGATAAGTCAAATAGTCACGATTTCAAGAAGATAATCATTGTTAACAAAAGGGCTCAATGTTGAGTTTTAGTATGAAACACCTTAATATAAAAATAATATCAAGTTAAAAGTGAGCATAATACATGCATATAGTCAATCATATGATACAATATAGGTATTATTACCGCAGCATTGAAAGGGATGAAATCAAAATATCCCACATCCCAACCCAATGACATATGTATGTTGAAGGAAAATAACAATATTCTCTCTCTATAAGTGAAAATTCTAACTTAGCAAACTTCACCGACAATACCCACAATCTTTCACGCTTATTTTAAAATAAGTGAAAAGACATTATCAACTAGTCACCAAAAGATAAAATCAACCCCAATACCATAAGAGTATGAATTCAAAGATATCATTTTACAAAATCAACTAGTCAAAAAGCTTGATATTAGTTATACCAATTTAAATGATAAGCTAGTAATAAATTTCATCAAGCTTCTAGCCTTAACTATGCTCAAAATATATCAAATCAAACTAGATCTCATTTAAGACAAAACCCACATATTTCCCTCTACATAATATTTGAAGCCTCATACCTAGTTTGTATTGTAAAAGGATATTATATATTTTTGTTATAATTCATACATAGATTTCCAAAATAACAAAAATTATAGATCTATTTGTTTTCAAACAAACCCACATCATTTTTCATTCCTTTCACTTTTTATTTAAAATTTCTTTATCAAAAACAAAGATAAACCCCATATTTTAAATAGAAAAACTCAAAAAATATCTTAGTGTCAAATAGAGTACCAAAGCAAGCTCAAATTGAGATGATATAAAATAAAATAAAAATCTAAATGTGTATTTTCCAAGAAATAAAAAATGACCTAGATTTCTATATAAAATTCATGCCCAAATTTCTAATCAAACCTAGAAAATAGTAAAAATGATTTCATCTCATATTTTCTTGTGTTTTCAGATTTAAAATAAGATTGGAACCCAAAACCCATTCTAGTATTTCACTCAAAAATAACATGAAAAAAAGTGATAACACATGCCCGATTTGTATTTGCCATCTCCAATCTTTACCTTGAAATCGAAACATGTAAGCCCACAAAATTACTCCCACAACTTTCCAAATATAAATAATGAATACACAATTTCCATTATAAAGAGCTTCATATTTGCATGTGTTTACTAGAAACAACCTTCCATTATTTTCTCCCAAAACCTCATGGAGATAAAAATTGACAAAAAAACCCACAAATGCATATGGGGGATAGAATGCATGCTTTAGCTTGCAATGCGATCTTCGATTCCCAAGGAGCTATGATTTTTAATACCATTAAATGAATGATGGTTGCACATAATGACTTCCTTCCGAATTTCCAATTAATTTGCATGTAATTTCAATGGTCTAAGATTATGTGAAAAATTAAACAATATTAAAATCACTTGTTACTCGCCATATGGTGGGTAACCATTTTGATAAACATTAAACATTAAAAATTTACCCATTACCTTGTAAATTTCTCGATGCCCATTACTCCTCCTTCATCAAAACATCATTATTGCATTAACCAATCCATACAATAATCAACAATTTAATTCTTCCCATGTGTTGGACATAGTGTCACTATTGTTTTCATTGATGTCAAGTTGTATTGATGGAAAAGGGTGTCCAAGTGGCATAGGATTCAGCATGAGGTTTCAATCATCAAGAAGAACGAAGGTTGATTGGTAGTGCCCTATTTTGGTGACATGAAGTACATGTTCTTGATGAATGGTTCAAGAAATCAAAGTGTTGTGTATGAGCTCTAGAGGGGGTCAAATGTTTCAATGGTTTCAAAAATGTCCATAGATATGTTTCATATGTGTATTTGTGTCCACAAGGTGATATCAAGATCACTTTCAATATGGCATGGTTTGAAGCAAGCCTTATTATGCATAGTCCTAGACCTAGTGAAAGCATTGCATGAGGTTTAAATCAAAGCATGCCAAGGAAAATCATCAGTAAGCATGTGAGGAGTATTGTAACATTATAGATCATGTCCTGCGGAAGGTGTACAAGTTCATGGTTTAGGTGTATAGTGCATATTTAAGGTCCTCTGAGGAAAGTGTAGGAAGGAATGGGTAATCCTAGTAGCACGATGAGTTTCATTGGTGAGAAAACATGAATGAGCACCGAAAATCATGTAGGATGTCATCCTATATGTTTATGAAAATTTTGAGGTAAAAGGTCAAAGGAGGAAGCATGAAATTTTTTTGAGCTCTACTAAGCTCTCAAAACTATCTGTCCCAACTCGATGGCCAACTTCAAGTACTCACTCACACATATTTATCTGTATGGGGGCCTAGGATTTTTTAATGTTAGGGAATGGAGCTAAGAATATCTTCCAAGAGGAATTGGCTCATTTTGTCACCATACTTTTATGAACCATTTTTAAGAAGCTAAGTGGGTTTAAACCCTCTTAAAACCCTATTATGATAGCGATGGAAAAAACAATAAGGATTTGGTCTCCAAATTGCATGGGAATTCTATTATTATGTTTCATACATATAGAGAAATATTCATACCTCATTTTGGTGGTGGTGGAATGCACCAGGTGTGATGGTAAGTTATAGAAAAACCTCTCTTTTGTGGATTTTTGAATGTACATGTATGTGCTACATGGTTTATAAAGTGAAACCAATTGATTCCTCAATCTTGGGATGTGTTCTAAATGTCCATGATAAGATTTGAATAGGTTCTATGCAATAAATGAGTGAAACCTTTCTCCCAAAATTTCTGACACTAATCGCCTAAAGAGGCAAAACCAATTGATGGAGGTCTAAATGGGTTTATGATGTTTTGCATTGTATAACAGGGTTATATGAACATGGATAGCTCCGTGAGGTCCATATGATGTGTTTAAGTTTTTAGTTTGATCGAAGTGATGTATTTTGGCTTAAGTGCTAATGGAATAATTGTAGACATAAAATTATGCACTTTACACGTAATTTGGGCGGTATTATACTACTATTTAGAAGGTTCTCAAGTGTACAAAGTACTAATTAATCCCACCTTTTGACCATCTTTATTTTATATTTTATTTCATTGTTCCCATGTATTTTTTCTAGAACTTATCCACCTATTTGTAACTTCCCTAACATTCTAGCCCTAAATCGGGGCTCCCGATCCCACCTTGGGCGCCTGGGTGATATATGCAAATCTGCAAATCCTTTCACTCATTTTTGGGTCACTAGTTGTTGGTCATATTTATCTTTTTCTCAATCACCTTTTCGGGATTAATTATGAAATTAAGCTTGATATCCCTTTAAATATAAAGTTATAAGACCATAATGAGGGTCTTAGGTCATTTTATTACACACTACTAACACTCCATCTAGGGCCGCATCCATTGCATCACTTACATCCACATAATGTCATGTATTCAAGCTAAGAGTTATACATCACACACACTTCATAAGGGGAGGGATTCTATTTTATTCCATGCACACATGCTATTTACATTTTCTATAGTTACTATTGCATTCTACTTCACAAATTGCAATCAACATGAAGAGCACCTAGATCATGATATGCACACACTCACTAGAACTACATTTGGATCTTAAATGTAGTGCAAAAGGTGCTCCAATGATAAGTCCACTAGCTTGGCGGTTGAGGTCATTCTAGCCCATTCATTTGAATATTTTATTTTTCTAAGGTTTGATACTTCTCTTTGCATTGTAGGTACACATTTTCCTCATCGATGGATCCAAGTGACAAACAAGAAGCATTTAGAACAAACTTACGACCATACTAGTTAGTAGGTTTTTAAGCATTTTTAGTGTTCATACGTGCCCGGATTGCGACCAGTGGCACCTGGGGTGCCCCAGTACACTTCCAAGCACCCCAGTCATCTTAGATCTTCCGGATCTGCCTTTCCTAGGGTCCTTGAGTGTTTGTTTGCACTTCTTGATTTTATTCTCATACTTGCAGAAACATGTGATAGTCACACCGCCAATCAGCTAATCTATTTCTCTCCCTTCTCTTGCACATTAGGGTTTCATTTCACTTAGAATAGTTTACTTGCATGTATTTCATACTTCTCTAGTTCATTTTATACAACGTTTTAGTCCTCCTAATTAGATTAACTAGGATTACTATTTTAGTTAATCATTTTGGTGAACCCGACGTCTCTTTATAGCACCTTCTAGGGTTTTACATTTACACCTCCCATCATGGGTAAACATCATAGAAATTCTTCTTCCTCTAAGTTTGTAGCTACTCTCCAATTTGACAACCATGGACATGTTTTTGTCCATACACCTACTATTACTCTTGGTTATAACCAATGTCCTTCTTTTATCCAATTAGCATCTTTTGGAATGCATCCTGGGATATCCAATATGTTTCACTTACTTATCTATGCACCATTAATCTTATAGCTCTAGCTCAACTAGTAGTAGAATTCAAGGGTCTTCGTCCTCATGGACACAAATGACTCTAACACTGCCTTACCTCTTTTTACATCTCCTCCTTCTCTATCCATGATTCCTTCCCCATCTAAAGCACCCCACATGACCTCGTTCCTACCATTTACATGGTTGATAAGGTCCCTTCTACTTCACCACATACTCATGTTATTGCCAACGCTATCATACCCTCCACCACACATACTCCACAATACTCAGTTGTTTTCCCATTCCTCCCTTATCTCCCTTTCTTTATGATATGTCATTCATGGCTATTATTTGAAAGCTTAGTATAGTGTCTTCCCCACCATTCTATCCTACCACTGCTATTGTGTCATACCAAGGCCCTTCATCATCCATGGATCTTCCCTATCTCTCCACCACATTCTCCTCCTCGTATTCCCACCTTTCACTTGCACTCTCTTCATAAATAATTCTTATTAGGAACACATACCACTCAACACATCCTACACAACCATTTTATGTTCCCATGATGGTCTCCTCCAACTTGGGTTTGACTTCGATGACCTTCATACTCCTCTATATGACCCCACCCGTATCATGGTTCTTTCATTCTTGTTGTTGCATATGGCCCACGTGTTTTCCACCTTGTCATTCATCTTGCATGTGCTCCTCCTACTTATTTTCTCACTCTTGGTTGATCTTAGATAGATTATATCTTAGGGACACTTGATCCTAATCATGTTGATATCACTTTTCCCATGCCATTTGGTGATGTGTGTATTTGTAGCAATTATTTTCTTTGTTATTCACCCAACTTCACTATTTGGTATGCCTTGGGCTTCCCATTGCCTCCCTTTACTAATGAACAATATGTCATGGTCATGCATATTTTACGCATTCATGGTTATCTAGATGACCAACCACATACCCTTGCTTATCAAGTATCTTGTGTTGTATAGTATGATTTTGATGCCTATCTTGATGATTCTCTAGAAGACCTTCCTTCTCCCTTACCCTCTTCTATTAATACTGATTCACCTCCTACTATAATACACTTTCTCTCCTCCGTGGTAGTTGATGATTCTCACTCACATAGTCCTTCTTCTTGTACACACCTATGGGAGGCTATATTGCACTACACATTTCGTGTCAATCCATGAAAGCCACAATCACATATCTACATGTTGAGATAGAACGACTTCAGCATGCTCCTTCTACTCCTACAACTCCTATCCCATCCATCTCCCTATTGGTCCCCTCCTCTACTCCACTATTTATACCATTACCTTCACCCATTATCCTTCCCTCTAATGCTACGCCAAAACACATTTTGGGTCACCTTCTTCACCACCACTCCTTATGTTACCCTCTACTTATTATTATCCACCTTTGAAATTAATGCATACCGTGATCAAACATTTTTTCACTATCATCGCATTCAGGGACATCATACAGACTATTTTCACATGTTGGCTCATGTCATCAATGATATTCAACAATTAGGCCTCATCACATTTTCTCCACCACCACCTTCTCTTCCCCGATCCCACTACTGCCGCACTAGGACCCATCCCATCCACCTTCTCTCCTTTTTTCTTCACCATCTCATTCTTCGTCCTTCACTCATCCTTTTCCCTACACATAATTTTCATTTAGAAGCTCCAATTTTATCTACTATATCCCCCTTGTGGATCGGGGTCCTACCCTTTCCTCCTCCTTGGTATCAAATAAAAAGCATCAATCCTTCCACCTTATAGGTTGACTCATCTCTCATGATGTATTGGGGGCATATCACGTTACGTACCCCCCTCTTTCCTCATATTAGCATAGCTCCCTTCTTCATTTATTCCTTTATCCATAGGCATATTTATTTCACACCATATCCCCCCATTACCCGATGATGCACTCTTGTGCTTTGGTTCACACTCGATTGTTGAGGGATTACCATTACATTAAACCCCACACACTGCACTATAGGTTCTACACATTTATATTCTATTACATACATCATGCATCTTACATCATCCTTTTTATACATAGCCCACATTTTACATTATCCTATACATACCTCATCTATTAGTCATTTATACATCATACACACCACACTATTTGTCATTATATGAGTCTATATTTACATTTCATCCATACATTCTCTATTTACACTAGGTCACATTATCTATGGTATATATTTACATGTCATCACTACATATTCTATTTACACGTACATCCACATCTTCTTTAACCTACTCATCATACATATCCTACATTACATAGTTATCATCGCGCATTTATCTATATCCTACATTCTATATGCTACACTAGATTCCATTACATATGGGTCTAGTTTTATCATCATTACATATTTCATTTCTATACACATTACACATTCCACATTTACACATTCTACATTGCATTTCTACACCCCATTTACATTACCCTCACTTTGGGTCATTTATCTAACGTTCATTTTTCTAGACACTACACTCACCACCCTATGACGCACTCTAGTTCCTCGGTTCATATTCTAATTCGAGGGTTTACCAATCAAATGGACCTTACCTACATGTGACATGTCATCATACCACATTCATCGGACTAGTGACCAATGCTCTAGGATATATCATCACCCACACTCATCATCACATACCATAGTGGTATACACCTTAGGTTAAATCACCACTCCCTTCATCATTTCTAGTTATTTTATCATCCCTCAGCCATATATACTATTTCCTTCTATCATCATGTAGTGGTATATACCTTAGGTTAAATCACCACTCTTTTACCCAAATTCTCATTATCCTCTTACACATTTTATTATCCTATCCTATGTCATTCTATTACATCATCATTTATCCTACTCATCACTTAGTGGTATACACTTTAGGATAAATCACCACCTCATTCTTATTCATCACATAGTGGTCCATGCTTAGTGCTAAACCACCACCTTCCGTTATCCACCATCTACTCATATACACTCCATCTGACTTCATCACCCATCTCGTAGTGACATACACTATAGGCTAAATCGTCACCTTCTTCTTCCATCAGGTAGTGATATATGCTTAGGGATAAATCATCATGACCACACGTCATTTTATACTCTTATGCTATATGGTCCACACACCTTTCTATAGGATGCATTCCCATCATTCATCTTATAGTGGTATATGCTTAGGGCTACATTATCACTTTTCCATTCAATAAGTTGTAGTATACACTTAGGCTATAGGGTCCACGAACATATTTCCATTCATCTCCCCACCATACACTCATCCTATTGTGGATATATTCTTTGGCTATATGTTTATGGTTCACGCACATCTCTCCCCATGTCTCATTTCATCACCACTATAAATACACAAACATCACAGCGTGCTACACACATCCATCACTACTCGACCATTTCCCCATGATGCACTCTCATTTATGGTTCATTCTTAATTGTTGATGAGGTAAAATAAATGAACCTCGTGCATTTACATTCCATACACAAAGTGGACACATTGCTCCTATCATTCTATTTTACATTTCATTTCATCCACCCACAACATACTGCATTGTCTTGGTAACATTCACTCTTGCTTACTAGTGTTTTACATGATCACTTTACTACACATGTTAGATTTCATTTCTTATATGTAATTATCATACAAAATGCACGTTCATTCCTTTTTCTAGTGTGATCATAGATACAAGACATTTAAATGGGGCATGGATGCTCACCTTCTACCTTTACTATATTGGTTGTTGAGGGCATCCACATTCGTCTCATATTGGTGCTATTGTTTCATTTTGTACTTGAGCATCTTATACTACTTTTTCATACATGCTTTGACATATTTGTTATCACTTTAACATGTTAATGGGTGTTCCATGTGCATCATTTGTTTTTCAAGATTGCATGTTTCCATGCATACCTCTTTGTTTATACTTGTCTGCTTTGTTTTCCTTTGTATGTGGGATTTTCCCTTTGATTGTGTGCACACTTGTTTTTTTTGTGGCCATGATGGTCTTGTGTGTCTTGTGACATCATGAGTGATTTCCCATGTTTTGTAACTTGCTTTGTGTGGTATTCTTTTTGTTTCTTGCATGTTTACACTATTATGCTTGGTATTTTTCTACATTGTCTATGTATTTTACACTTATTGCATGCATGTGTTTTTGGACTAACACTTGTATTGGCTAGCCATCCCCTTTTGTGTGCACCTTGGTATCTACCAAGCATTTTCCCTTTCCCCTACAGGAAGAGTTCTACAAGGATATAGTGTAGTTGATTCTCTTTTGGGGTTGCATTCTCCTTTCGGGGTCATTGCGTGTGCTCCCAAAGAGGGGGAGTCATTTAGGGTTTTCTACTAACACATCATATTTACACCCATTCACACACATCGAGTGAGTTGAGACCCGATCTACAAAATCCATACACAATGGCCTTAACGGGAGACATGGTGTCCTTTGGAAATTGTCATGGAGGGTTACAGGCTCAAGGGTTACAAGTGGGTGTGCCTCTCTACACTTCTCCATCCAGTGGCATCAGATCACCCAAAAAAATAGGACAATATAGAGATATATTCAACAAATTTCAATAGAAGTAGTTATAGTTTGAGGACTTAGAGTGTTTCCTCCCTACACTTCTTCAATCAAGGTGGCGTGAGATCACCCAAAAAACTCACAACAATACATGATATCCTTCTACACCCTTTTTCTCGACATGGATCAGGTGCACATGTTCCATTTACACTTTTTTCTAGCATATTTTACATTTGTGTACTTTATACATACATATTTGACTACTTGATCATTTTCTCCTTGCAGGTCCACCGTATGAGAAACAAGTAGTTAAATTGGGGTCAACAACAAATAACAACAACACATTGCGATGGTGCTTTCCATACTAACCATGTAGGTACATTACACACCACAACAACTATACACACATTCCGCCCTAGGTTCACTCTCATCACTTTTTATGTGCATTTTTCATCTTTACAATCCACACTCCTCCACATTTTTATTTTTGTCATTTCATGCTTGAGTCTAGTCCATTGACACGTCTTCTTCTACACTCTACATGGATATCAGGTATGATTCTCTATCTACTTTATGTTACCGAGCCTTCCGCTCACCAAAATAAAGTGGGGAAAATGTGGACACAAAATTATGCACTTTACACAAATTACCCAGTCTTATAATACTATTTAGAAGGTTCTCAAGTGTACAAACTAATAATTAATTACACATTTTGGCCATCTTTATTTTATATTTTATTTCATAGTTCCCATGTATTTTACAACACTTATCCACTAATTTCATAATTTCCCGACATTCTATCCCTAAATCAGGGAGCCCCATCCTATACTAGGGTGCCCCGATCCCACTCTAGGCACCCCGATCTATGCAAATCCCCTTTCAATCCTTTTTGGGTCACTTCTAGTTGTTGGTCATCTTTATCTTTTTCTTAGTCAGCCTTGTTAGGATTAATTACGAAATTAAACTTGATATCCCTATAAATATAAAGTTATAAGACCATAATGAGGGTCCTAGGTCATTGCATTACACACTTCTATCACTCCATCTAGGGTTACATCCATTGCATCATTTTTATACACATAGTGTCATCCATTCAAGCTAGAATATCTACATCAAACACACTTGATAGGATAAGGGATTATATTCTATTCATGCACACATGCTATTTACATTTTCTATAGTTACTATTACTCGCTACTTCATAAAATGTAACTAGCATGAGAGCACCTAGGCACGAAATGCACACACTCACTAGAACTAAATCCGGGTCCAAAATGTAGTACAAAACTCAATGATAAGTCCACTATATTGGTGGTTGAAGTCAGTTTGACCCATTCATTTGCATATGTTATTTGTATAGGGTTTGATACTTCTCTTTTCATTTTGGGTCATTACATAGTTCACTCGGCGGATCCGTGAGAGCGACAAATAGGAAGCATTCGGATCTGACTTATGACCATATGAGTTGCACATTTTGAGAAATTGTAGTGTTCAAAATGCCCATATTACTGAGACTCAAGGTGCCCTAGTCATCTCGGATCTACCTTTTGCGTGGTCCCTAAGTGTTTTTCTCGCACTTCTAGTTTTTATTCTCGCACTGTGACAACCTGCGATAGTCAATGCCGATTAGCTAAGATATTTTCTTCCTCCTCTTACACATTAGAGTTTCATTTCTTTTATAATATTTAACTTGCATCCATTTCATACTTCTCTAGTTCATTTTATACAAAGTGTTTTATTCCTCCTAATTAGATTAGCTAGGATTACTATTTCCTCGCACTTAGTCCAATTTTAGTTAATCACTAATCAACTTAATTATAATTTTCAAGAAGGCTTCGGGAGAGGTAAGCAAGTATGGTTTATCCCATATGACATCTCGCTTATGAGTGCTTTAAAAAAAAATTCAAGTCTGTGGTGAAGTGTTACAAGTACTGTATAGTTTGCAAGTGGAGTTTGAGGTGTTGAAGCTTAATAAGCTCAAGACTAGTTCTTGAGTCCAATATCTAGGTTTGAGTAGTTTTAGATAAGGAAGCATTTTGGATCCTTATGCCCTAAATTTAAGGTTATCATGAATCTTTTGAGTTTCATGAGGTCAAGTCCTTTCTATTGAAATTCCACATGTGCCTTGGAGAAGAATTTTTATGTGTAAATTTGTTCAATTATAAGGAATGGTTGTAAACACAAAATCACGTACTTGGGTAAATTTCTAGGTCCTAATAGAATGCTAGCATTTACATGATTCCTAAGCAAGAAAAATAATCATTGACAACTATATTTTGCGTCTTTCTTATATATTTTACTTTATCTTTGGTATTTTACACCGTACATTCCAAGTAAATTTACTTGTTTATATTTTATGGCTTGAGACACCAACAAATAGCCAAGACAACATCACCTAGGTTTTCCTGTGTCCTCTAGGCACCCTTGACCATTTTTTTATCTTACTCAATTATTTTGGGAATATTTAATACTTACGGATCATCGTTCCAGTTATCAATTATGAAATTCAAATAAGGGAATCTAATAAATACATAATTATGATTCAAAGTAAAGTACAAAAGTATAAGCATTATTACTATCACCTAATATTGAATTCAAAATTCACCTACAACACTTCAAAGCATCAATTTGGTATTCATTCAAGGGACAAGGGACTACATATTATACATACAAAGTGGATATGAACGAGAATTACATTTTATTCCATACACACATTTTCATTATCTAGAAAATATAGCCATCTATCTAGTACATCTTGCACATGGAATTCCTAGGGACCCATTCTTACACACATTCACAAGAGCTACACGGATTCTAAAATGTAATCCAAAGTGCTTGATTATAAGTTCACTCTATCGGGTGACCACTAGGGTCATCAATCCCTTTATTGAATCTTTAATTTTTAGATTTGATGTGGTTTTATTTTGGGTTAAATTCTATTTTTTAGGTTACAAGTATCCTCAATGATCAAGGAGTGACATACAGGTGATCAATGAAGAATATTTTCAGCACTTGTGCGACATTGTAAAAATCAGGTTCTAATCATTTTCACAGTCATGGGGGCCCAATAGCAGTCTTTGCACCTCGGTTCCCTTTCCCCTGTCCAAGTGTCCATGTATATCATGGTATATGAGCCCCATAATTTTTGATGAGCCTTTATGACATTGTTCACCTCCTGTTCAGTAGTTTTCCCAGTTCATAACACTTCAAGATCAAGTGAAAATCAGATAAGTCATCTTTCCTATGTCTCTTACTTAGGGTTTTCACTTTGTATGCTTTATTTCTTGTGTCATACTATATTTAGCGGTTATATATCATAGTTTACATTCAATGACTCTATAATTAGGATTTAATAAAAATTCTATATTTTTGTTAACTCATTTGGTGAACCGCACTCATTATCGGTCTTTCGGATCCTTCTTTTGCACATTTCCTTTTCTTCATGGCTCCTAAGGTTTGAAATTCTCTTTGCATCAGTTTTTTCAAGTGCACCCACATTGTAAATATGCTCTCCAAAAACCATAGACACTAAGAATCTCCCTAGCAATATAATGCCTTCACAAGTAAGTGTTATCTTTGATCGTCTCTCTAATGACTTTATTAGTCATAATGTCACAACCAAAATTTCCATTTGAAAATGCATTCAAGATGAAATTCATGCTATGGAATTCATTTGTATATCTCTCACATCTAGAATCCAAAATCTTGAAGTTTCTTCTCAATCTAATGCTAGTTATTGTTCTACATCTCATCCTACATCTATGTCTTCTACATGTGCTTATATCAATGAACCTCGAGTCTTATGGTACTAACTGCAGCTCTAAAGTTTGATCATAATTCTAAGCAACATGGTATTCTTCCTCAGCTCCTCAATCACCAATGGATCAACTTTGAACTACTCATTGTTACCCTCCTATCGGCTTTCCAAATATATAGGTCTCCCATTTTACAATTATCATCGAATCAATGGACATAATGACAATGATTTATATGCTTTATGATGATGAATAAATCACCTTGAGTATTTTTTTTTATTTCATTTACTTTAAAACATTATAGAACTTTGTCATCTCCAATTCTTAATCCGTAATGGGCTCCTAAATCTAGTCCTTCTATGTCTAATGTGTTGGCATGTCGTGGTTTTGGTGTTATCATTGATGAAAACCTCATTAATGACAAATTGGATGATGTAGTGGAGTAAAATTATTCTCATAGTGACATTGACATGAATATTCAGATATTTTCTTGGTTGAACATGTTGATTTAGGGATAATTGCTTGTTATTGCAAGCCTATTAAAGTGACCTAGCTAGCCTAGGTGATAATTCATGGAGAAGGTTTGAGCTTCTTAGTGACTTGAGATGCATATTGGCATGATGGATATCATTTTTAGGGAGTTCTGGGCACTCACATCAATTAGAGGTTGTAGATTCAAGTTGGAGACCAAGTTTTAGGTGCTCATTTGGACAAGTCATGGTTGTTAGAAGGCATGAGGATGACTTTTTGAGTCTTGTGAGATCACAGATGCATGTAGGTAGTGTATTCATGATGTAATAGGTATGTTAAGACATTTTTATAGCTAACATGAAGATTTATGAGGTTTTTTCAGTTGACCCTAGCCTTTATAATGCAAAACAATAAGGGTTGGCTATGCAAACAAGATAGGTTGAAGAGATGGAGTTATATTTGTGACATGGTGATGATTGGAGATGTGAGTAAGGGGTGTCAAGGTGTTGTGGGAAAATCTTAGGTTTCCAAGATGTTAATTTTTCAATCTATTTTAGAAACACAAAAATGCACTTTGGGTAATTATTTAGTCCTAATTACATATTAATATTCATATCATTCCTAAGCAAGAAAGTTACTAGTTAACCCATGTATTTGGCCACCTTTATTTTCTTTCTCTTTCTACTTTCAGTCTTACACGCTTACTTTTTGAGTTTTCATTTTTAATATTTGGAATTGGTTATCCTGGACACCAATGACTAGCTAGGATGTCAGCATCAGCCCCCTTGTCCCTTCTAGGCACCCATATCCTCTTTGTCCTTTACTTATATTGTTTGGGTTCTTTCTATCAATTTGAGCATCTTATATTATTGTAGTCATTTTTGGGGTTAATTATGAAATTCAAGCAAGGGAATCATATAAATATAAAGTTTATGTGATCATAATAAAATACCAAACACTAAGCATTAGCTATCACTTCCTAAAGTTACATCCATCAAGGCATCTAAGAGCTCCATTGTATCCATCTAGCTTCATCACAAGGGGCACAAGAGCTAGTTTTCGGTATCACACTTCGAAAGAGGAAAGTTTATTCTATTCCATACACACAATTTCTACATTCTACATCTAGCTACTTGGTTGATATCCAAGTGTGACTAGCACAAAAGTAACCTACTACACAATTCTACACAAACACACATAGAACTACATTGGGTCTAAAATTTAGTACAATGCTCGGTCGTAAGTTCACCATTGTGACAACTGAGGACATTATGACCCCTCCCGCATCTTTTTTTTTTAGGATTTGATTTCTATTTGAGGGTCTTATAAGTTCATTCTTCATTGCAGAATTATAACAATCTCGGTGATCTTGGTGTGACCAAAGATGACTAAGGGTGAACACTTATAACACCTCAAAGAAGGTTTTCTATTCTTTTCCATAGACCCAAGCACCTATAATCATCATTAGGAACCCACAGTGCCCTTGTCCATCCTTCTTGTCTACTTCTATATTTTTCTTAGTTCTTTTGAAATGGTCAATGCTTCGGAGTTTTCCAGTTTCGATCCTGAAACCTTTAAACACTACATATCAAATAAGGCTTTGTAATCTCTCTTTACAATTTAGGGTTTCATTATTTATTGCTTAATTTACTTGAATATATTTACTTTAATTACTTTATTATTCATTTACTACAATCTTGCATTCATATTAGGAATAATATTTCATATTTTGCATAATAATTTTTGTGAACCCAACCTTCAAAACCTCCTTCTAGTTAGATCTCTTCTCCTCTTATTATTATGGGTCAATAGTCTGAAGAATTTATTAAAGCACATCTTAAATCCCTTAATAATCATATCACATAGAATCACAAAGATCTAGACTTGCTTTTATCTGTTGCTGCTCGTGAGAAAGCTACGAACCTCGCGAAGCTTAATTCCTCTACCACTATTCCCACCACCATTTCTACTCAACCACATGCTTACACTCTACCACCCATTCCCACCATTACTTCTTCTATCCCTACTCCTACTAATCATTATACCCCACCTCTTGTTTATAATATGTGGCAAACTCCTCCCGATGACACCCAATATTTAGCCTCCCTTTATCAAGATCTTCAAGCACAAATTCATCCATTATGAAAATATACTTCTTGTGCATCTCCATATTTGGATTCCACTCTATTTTTGCATACTCCATTTGCACTAGCCATATCCTCTTACTCCCTTCCACCTAAATTTTTCACCCCTAAGCTTCCCATTTTCAATGGGCATGGTGACCCATAAGAGCATCTCTGAGCATTCCATGTGGCTTGTCTAGATTTTGTGGATGATCACATTCTCCTAGCTAAGATATTTCATTTTAGTCTCCATAATTATGTGACTTGTTGGTTTCATGACCTACCCATTTAATTCAGTAACATCTTTAGGCATCAGTTGATATTTTTCTCACTCACTTATCTATCAACATCGGCTCCAAGGTATCTTATGATCAACTCGCACAACATTAAGAAATGGTCTAATGAACACTTAGCATACAATGTTTTACAATACAAAAAAACTTAGCTAATATGTCAAATGTGCTTGCGGACTCTAAGCTTCGGGACTTATTCATTGATTCTTATACCACCTCTCTAGGAGATCGTTCTCTTTGAGACATTTCCCTAATTTGATCAACTATGTCATACTCCTAAGATTTGTGAAACTAATATCTTATCTATATGCAAGATTTAGTATCAATAGAAAGCCTCATCCTCTACATGTTTTCAAAGTAAGACACCTTTCAAACCAACCATGAACCTGCTTTGAAGATAAAGTCACTATTAACATGGTATCCACCACTAAATATCTTTAATCACAACTACCTAGGCGTACATACACGAAGTTAATTTTCCTTCCAATAATTATTGAAAGCAATATCATCACACCTCCTCCTCCACTATAATTAGATCCATCTCATCCAAAAGGTCGTAATTATCATGAAAACTTCTATTGTGACTATCATCAATTCATAGGAAATTCTACAGATCGTTGTTTCAAAATTTGAAATCTCATCCAAGATTTGATTGACAATAATAAATTTGAGATCCTAGAGCCTACGACTTCCACACTCACAATGAAAATCACAAGCTCAATATATTTTACAATCCACTTCCAAAACATGACAAGAAACCGACTAACCCTTGAGTTTATCATACATATTACACGGTGCATCCTCCTTTATCGGGGGATATTAATTTCTTAGTTACCAATATAGATATGTCTCCTCCACTCATTTCTTTATCGACCATGATTATCGGTGGTATTTTATTCTAATCACTTACACATTTGTGCCTCTATCAGATATATCACTATCAATAACACCAAGGTTGATCTGTCATGGCCCATCGTGGATGTTCTATTCCACTTATTGCTACTATTCACTATCCGCTTTCACAAATTTTTTTATCCCATGAATAATTCCAATGATGTTGTCAATCTTCATGTTACATTCAGTCCTCTCACTATGTCGATACCCTTCCTCGTGGGATAATAAGTTGTGGTGTGATATGCTCTTAGGAATCAATTGGATTCATAGGTCTAAGTCTATCATCTCCATGAATAACTTTCATCTAAAATTCATTCACAATAATCACGTCATTTTTATCACTATTGTGCCTCCATATAATTCATGGTTACAATCCCCTCTCACAGTTTCAATGCATTACTTTTTCCATATAGTAGGTCATGGCATCTAGAACTCAAAGCATAATCTACTCTAGCTCACCTACTCACACATGACCTACATAGCCTCATATCTCTAGTACTAGTCCCGATTACATCAGTCTAAGCCCATTTTTAGGACAACTCTACATCTAGATGTAAGTCACCACCTCATTTTATTCCACATAGTTTTCCATCACCTCTACATTATTCTTCACAAAGATCCCCATCACCTCTAAATTTTGTTACACCAAGGTGCCCACCATCTACTCATCTGTCACATGAGTATAGGATTAATTTACTTGCACAAATTCTATTGCATATGCCTCCACTTCTAGGTCATAATCACACACCATCATCTCCATGAACATCAAGTGGAGGGTCTCCCACTTTTACTTTTATTGGATAGTGTACTCACTATCGTATGTTTGGGGGAATCATGCTTATTCTCTCCCCCTCTAGCATCAACATGAGTCTTATACTCTCATCACATCACACCTATATCTTTACACACAACATATACACCAGTACCATCATTTCCCTATGACGCACTCATGTATCCTATACACACAAACCTCACAAACTGAATTGTAGACAATACACATCACATTTTCACACATCATACACTTTTCTACATATATAATCTTCTATCCGATCTGCATCATCCACACTTTTTGCATTAGACACCTATACATACTACACATTCTCCACACTAAATTTTACATCCACACATCTTGCATTAGACACTACACATTATACATTATATGTTTCACACATCACACACCAATGACATATTCTTCACTTACTACACACATCACACATTTTACTCATCAACTTATATGCATTGCATTCACTTCCTGCTGACATACTCTATTCAAATGGTTCATACTTGATTGTTGAGAGTTTCATTCAAAAGTGAACCTCACATCATCACACATGCATCATTCTACACTTTGATCTTCATAATCAGTAAATCAACCTTTAGTCTCACACTATGTGACCATCTTCTTCATATATATCGTGATATATTCTCTTAGGATAAATCATCACCCCTTTCTACTAGCTTATCCATAAATTTTGTGATTTACACTTTCTGCTACATCATCATATTTTATATCACTTCCATCTATGCATTTTTTGATATACACTTTGTGATATGTCATCATGATTTCTATCATTTTCATCTATACATTTTGTGGTATATGCTTTATACTAAATTACCACACTTTTTCGACATTTTTAGTGATATAAACTTTAGGATAAATAACCACACATTCTACCAAATAATCAGTTTTACATCATCGCATTCAATCTTACAAATTACAAAACAACCTACAATCACCATCTTTCTTCTACACACATTTCAAACCATTTCCCGATGACGTATTCTCGTTTACGATTTACTCTAGAATTTTAAGGGGGAATAAATAAATGAACCTCATTGGTTATATACACATTCACTTGGGGGACACGCTGCCCCTATCATCCACACTACATTCCATTATACCTCATCCATTGCATGTTATATACCTTGGTTACATTTACTCTTTCCTACATTTACTTGTTATATGTTTATCTTATTACACATGCTAGATAGATATCTTGTATGCCATTATATTTCCATACACACATCTATGTTCAATTTCTTTCTAATTGTGATCGCATATTATAGAGATCCATTACTTGCAAAGCATGGATGCTTGGTGCAAGATTTAGTACCAGTTCACACAGTGGCTCTTGGGGCATTAAATTTCATACACTACATGTGTTATTGTTTAATTTTGTTTTATAGCACACTATTTTCTTAGATTATACACACATTGACATACTTTGTATCATTATAATGTGCCAACATGTGCTTCATGTGGAACATTTTTTATGTAGGAGTATTTTCTTCCATGGTTATGTGATACATTATTTTCCTTATCTTGTAATTGTTTGAGGGCTTTACCCTATGTCTTCTTTTTCTCTCGATAGCTTGCGGAAATTATAGCCTCGATTTTCATACGATGTCGTGAGTGGTGTCCCATGTTTGTAACCCATTTTTCCCAATCTACATTTTCTTATTGTGTCTTATCTTACATTTCATATTATACATACATGTTTTCCTTTTCTTGTACTAACAATCCTCTCCTAGCCACTTTTTTGTGTGTGCCTTGATATCTAAGAAGTGTATTCCCTTCCCTTTGTAGGGCACGGCCAAAGTGCCGGGTGGTCCACTTTTTCATTTCATACTCCATTCGTGACATCACATACACCCCAAACAAGTGGGGAATCATATGGGTGAATCAATCACCCATATAATGTTATATACAACACGGTATTGTTACAACAAAGTTCTTAGTTTCAAGAAAGGATCATAATCAAACTTGGGTCCTTAGCAAAATGATATTTCCTCAATGCCTCGAAACTAGGAGGTACTATAGTAGTCTTTCTGGATGCTTGAAATTCCATGGAAAATATAATAATCTTTCCTAGATGCCCGAGACTCGGGGGAAGTTACACAAGGATTGGTAGTTCAACATAGTCTACGAACTCCCTAAACAATGAACTTTATAGGGTAGATAGACTTAGAATGCATTTATGCACAACATATGTAGTGGTGTTTTACATAGTGGAAAATAGTTAAAGGTTGTAGGATGGTATCGGATAGTTCACCTTTGTAAACTTATTCCATTACACCTGGCAAGAGATCGCCTAAAAACTCGCACGTGGACATCATCTACATGATATTTTGTACACTCTATTCCTCATCACGGATTAGGTGCACATGTTCCTTTTTCACATTTTTCATTTTACATACTCCTTTACATTCTTTTTACATATATACATGTGTATTTGAATACTTGTTAGATTCACTTTTTTGTGTGCTCAAATGCGTATGGGAAGCACTCGTCAACATCATCCACATCACACCAACAATGGCATTAACACCGACATAAGGTACATTGTGGCATCTACACATGCATTTCTGTCCTAGGTCCATTTTAATCATTGTTTATACTTTCTCCTCCTTAACATCCACACTTCACATTTTTATCATTCCATGCTTTGTCTAGTCCCTCGGCATGTTTTCTACATTGATCTACATGGATATCAGGTATGCATCTCTATCTACTTTATGTTACCAATATTTCCACTCACCAACATAAAGTGGGGGAAAATGTAGACATAAAATCACACACTTTGGGTAATTATCTAGTCTTGATTACATACTACTATTCATATGATTCCTAAGAAAGAATGGTACTAATTAACCCATGTCTTTGGCCACCTTTCTTTGCTTTCTATTACTACTTTCAATCTTACACCCTTACTTTCTTAGTCTTCCTTTTTAGTCTTTGGCATTGGTCATCCTAGACACCAGCGACATGCCGGAATGTCAACACTGTGCAACCTCATCCCCTATGGGAGCCCCTATCATATTTTTACTTTACTTACATTTTTGGGTCTTTTCTAGCCATTTAAACATCATATATTTTTGGAGTCATCCTTTTGGGGTTAATTACGAAATTCAAGCAAGGGAATCATATAAATATAAAGTTTTGTGATCATAATAAAGGGCTAGGTACTAATCATTAGCTTTCACCACCTAAGGTTGCATCCATCTAGCTCCATCACAAGGGACGCAAGGGCTAGTTTTCGCATTACACTTCATAGGATAGAAGTTCATTCTATTCCATGCACACATTTACTACGATTTACATCTAGCTACTAGTTCCCTATCTAAGTGCAGCTCAAATTAGAGAAACCTAGGGAACAATTCTCCACACACACAGAACTACATTGGATCGAGATGTAGTGTAATGCTCAGCCGTAAGTTCACCATTGGGATAGCTAAGGAAAATTTGACCTTTCATTCTGCATCTTTATTTTTTGGGATTTGATCTCTATTTGAGGGTCTTGCGGGGTCTTCATTACGGGTTTGCGATGATCTTGAAAATCTTGGTGTGACCTTGGAGAAACCAAAGGTGACTAAAGTCAAACACCTTGTGACACCTCGAGAGAATTTTTTTTAATCTTTTTCAAAGACCTAGATACCTAGAAATAGACCTATGGTACCTACGGGTGCCCCTTTCCTTCTCAAGTTTCCCAAGTCCATCCTACTCCTCGAATTCTACATTTTTCTAAGCTCTTGTGTGATGGTCAATGCTTTGGATTTTCCCAGTTTTCATTCATGTACACCTTTGGCAACACTGTGAATCATCTAAGGATTTTTACCCTCTCTTTGTAATTAGGGTTTCATTATTTATATATTATTTTAATGGATTATATTTATTGTACTTAATTTATTATTCATTTATTGCAATATTTCATTCAGATTAGGCATAAGATTTCATATTTTTATGATCGGATATGATGTTATTGGTAAAAAATGGTCAAGAACAAGGTCACTTCTAGCTCGAATTGGATCTTATGATTCTCACCCTAAATTGTGTTCTTTTCATGGGACTTTTTGGATTTTAGGTATGTTTCTACATTGAGTGTAGAAGGTTTCACAAAAATAATGAGGTCATTTCATCATCAAGTTTTTATTAACAAATGTTAGGTATGTAAACAACTTGTAATGAGTTTGAAACCCTAACAAAAAGTTGTAGGAGAGAAAATGCTTGCTAGTGAATAGTATTTCTTGATAGTGCTTGGATGATGATTGGATGATGTAGATTACTCCTCCAAGTTTCCATAAAGGTATGGTAAAGATTATGGTAATGATTGGACCCCACCCAAATAGGTGAATTTTTGAAGGCGTTATGTTTTGAACAAGGGTGTTGAAGGGTTGTTAACTAATGATCATTATGGTGAGTATGGAAGTTTTTGTTTATGTCCATGACAATTTTAGGTCATGATGTAGTTAAATGGTGTATTATGCTTCATTTATGTTGGTGGTCAAAGGTTTATTTTGGGGAAGTTTTAGAAATTTTATAGAGATCGAATTAGTTGAAGGCCTTCCACTTGGAGTTGTAAGGAGTTCCGATATTATTTGGAAATTTAATTTAAATATATTTACAATGGTATAAGTTTTTTTCATGATGATTTTATATTTTTTATGTTTCCATGTTAGTTTGTTAGAAAGAATGTTTCTTTCTTTTTAAGACATGAATGTTTTGTTGAAAGATTGAGTTGGTTAGTTCATGAAATGGATTGGGTGATTATTTATATCACATGGAAAGTGAATAGGGATGAACTTAGAATAAATTGAATTAATATTGAGGTCTTGAAAGTATCCGAAAGTGCGAAAAGTTGGATTTGTAAAACTACTTTTTGGGAAGCTCTATTAGTGAAGACAAAAGTAGTTGTGGTTTGAACATATGATTGTTTCATGAGATCTAACTTTCTTATAAGTGTTCTAAAAGTTTTGGTATTTCCAATAAGTTCCCACATGCCATATTTTAGTTCATATTTTGTGATCTTGAGGCCCAAAGGTTAAATAAGGGTGCTGGAAATAACTATTTTGAGAAGGTAATGAGCTAGTGGGCCCATTAAATGAAATAATCTAATTGGTTCAAACAAATTGTGACCATGGATTATGCTTAAATTTCATATTATTCATGTGTGGTCATTCTTAGATCTTGAATAAATATATTTTTGCATGAGTGAATTTTTCTAATCCCTATAATGAGGTTTTGAGGATTTTGGTGCATGGTGTGTGGTTTTGGCTTGGACGACCTACTTGAGTCATATGTGACTGTTGTGGTGATTATTATGGGATGTGTTTAAGTTTTTATGCTCAAGATAAAGGAGGTAAATTGGCGTATTTTAAATTTTACTAAAGAAGAACCTATAAAAGTGATGTTTTGGGTGTAAAGTTGTTAATATTTTGGAAAACCCTTTTATCTTATTTTTAAAAACCTTGCTATAAATAAAACCCTATTAGGCTAGCCCAAAACCCTAGGATTCCATTCTAGGTTAGTATATGGTGGTCTTTTCATGAGGTTCATTTGAGCGAAGCAAAGAAAAGGATGCTGAAGTTTCCTTGATGGTGAGTTGATGAAGGATGGTAGAGGTTGTGTCATGTGTTTGAATGTTAATTTCAGAGCATGTTGATGTCTTTACCAGGTTTCTGAAGTAATTTCAGGTCTAATAAAGAGTTTAAGTCTTTTTCAAAGAGGAATATACCCTTGTGTATTCAAGAGGCATAGTTGATTGAATTGATATCTCTTGATTATATCTTGTTGTCATATTGTTGAAGGAAACAATTGTTGTGATCTTATTTGAATATCAATAAAGAAAGGTTTTATGTATATCTCGTGTTATTATTGACATGTATGCATGAATCCTTTCTTTGATGGAATATGTTTCATGGTGAAGTATATCTGATTCTGATCAAGAATTAATGTATGTCTTTCATCCTGGATGTTCTTTTAAAGGTTGAAGTATAACAATTAAAAGTTTTAATTGGGTGGTGAATCACCCAAATCGATCATTGTCACTTCCAATACTTGGTAATTTATAAGGCTCTTTGAAGCATCCTAGCAATCTGTAGGGAGATTTTTAGACAAAATGATAATCATTCTTGATTCCTTGATGTATGAGGTAGAAATTTGTAAAGATAATATGGAGAATTTATGTGAATAAGCCATCAAGGTTTTAAAGGATAAAATTGAGGAAGAGTGTCTCAAACATGAGGTTGAGAAAGAGGATCTAAAGAAAGAGTTATCTACCATTATAAGTAAGGTATCATATTTTCATGAAAGTTTAGATAGTTTGTATAAGATGTTAGGAAAAAAACCATATGGTGATAGAACATGTCTAGGCTTCAAGGAAGATTTAGTCATATTAGAGAAAATAAGGAAGAGTAAGTCAAGGATTTAATAATAGAAGACAAACTAGTATGGGAGAGAATTCAAAACTTCAATCTCATGGAAGATCATCTATCAGACAACCAAATGCATATAGGTATGGAGTTTTTCATGGTAACTATTATAAGTGTGGTGTTTTTGGACAAAGAGCTGCTATGTGCAATTCTATGTTTGAGAAGAAATATGACTGTAATGGACAAGTTTAGAGGCATACTTGTGAAGGAAAGAATGAAGAGGAATGTCAAGGAAAAAGTGATCAAAATATAGGTGAGAGATATGGTTCATAATGTTACCTTTTTCATGAAAAGGAAATATTGTAAATTATTTCGAGAATGGAAAACCAAACACTAGAAGGTATGTAAGAAAGTTCAATGGATATTGTTTTTCTTGTAATGGTTTTGAACATTCGGCAATTGAGTGCAAGAGAATATAGGTGGAATTTTTAGGTGGCACAAGGAAGGGCACATTGTAAGGTTATATGATATAAGGAATTTGAAGAAATAATATAGAACCATGAATAATAATTAAAGCCAGAAAGGGACTCAAGGATCCAATCCAAAAGTACAGAAGTTAAAGAAGGAGAAGTAGGATAGCCAAATTATTCAAGAGAATCTCAAAGGTCTGATTGATGAAGAAAAGAAGTATGATGTATTGGATGGAGAATTAGAAAATAATGAATCAATCAAGGATCCAAAAGAAGGCTTAAGACCTTCTTAGGTCTCTCTTCTAGCTCCTCTATGATGACATATGCCTCTACTAGGATTCTTAGAGGTGTATTGGTTCAAATGAAGCATTGGAGTGAGGGGGAGATATCTTGGTCTATGTGTGTCTTCTTCATGGTGTTAAGGTATGTCATTTCAATTCCTTAAGTATGTTCTTATGATTATATATGGCTGGTCATGTTGCATATGTCAAACTTATAGTCTTTTTGTTCTTCAAGTGTATAATTCTATGTCCTTAAAGTTTGAGTTTACTTTGTCATGGTGTATTATCAATATGATATGTCTCAAGGAGTGTAAGAGTCATTTTCGTATCTCATAAGAGATTTAAAGTGTCATTTAATTTATGTCATTAGTTAGTATTGATGAATGAGTCTATGGTCTGGGTTGTCTCATGTTATTTGGTCTGAGACAAAAATGGTGTATAAAGAATTGGTCATATGTTATGACTATATGAATAAAGAGTATCTAATAGTATATGATGTATGTGAATCTTATATAGGTCTCAAAAGGTAAGTCATGGTGTGAGTAATCTCTCAAATTCTAATGGTCATTCATTAATCTATTTTTGTCATCAAAATTGAGTTAAGTCCAATTGTTCTTGGCTATTTTCTCTTGAAGTATTCATCATGTTGTCAAGAGTATTATTTCTATGTGAATAAGGATTGAAGATGGTATGATTCATCAAAGTGATTAGACCATCATCTCTATGGTCTATCCAAATGTTCTTGAATTTTCTCGAATGTAAGAAAAGTTGGATCCAAGTATGCAACTATGTTTTATGTTTAGAAATCATGTCAAAAATATTTCCAGGACTTGAGGTTTTGTTTCTACAAGTGTTTTTGGTAAAGTTTGTGATCTTGAAATTAAAATTCATGCATTTTTAAGCCTCTATGTGATAAATGGGTTTTAACAATTCATAGTGAGTGATATGAAAGAAAATGTTAGGTAGAAGGTGTAAATGATGGAGACTAGAGATAAAATTTGTACAAAGCATCTAGATTGTGGGTGCTTCAAGACTTTAGTGGTTTGAGTCCTGAAAATTCCTGAAATTCTGAAATTAGTGATAGTGTTGATTTTTGACTATGAAGGTTCAAAAGACCTAATTGGTAAAAAGTGAAATGGCTAACTAGGAAAATATCCTTTGACATCATGCTTCACGGTTTTATGAAGTGTTATTAAGGCCTAATGGGTACTCATATACGGTGATAATTAGCTAAGAAAGTTAATCATTCAAAAGTTATAGGTGTTTTCTTCATAGTATAAGCCTAATATCTTGTGTAATCAGTAGAAAGAACTATTCATGGCATAAAGACTATCCTATTACATTGTTTGGCTTGAAAATCATGGTTAAGGTAAAAGATGTGTAGCTACGGATTGAAAGGTCTATTATCGGGGATTGAAAGTGAATGAGAATAAAATCTTGACCTAAAGAAGGTTAAATCTCTAAGTGTGTTAAAATGTGTTCTCAATGCCATGAGAGGTGTCATAAGTTTGTGAAGGATGAAATCTTGAGTCAATTGTTTATATGAAGGTGTGATGGTTTTAATAGTATCGGTGGTTTCTTTATAATATCTTGCAAGAATTCATATGTGTGCCTTAGGTATAGAAGGTGCCTCAGAGGTATGTATCTTTCTAAAAGTGGATTAAGTTTAAAAGATAGTAACCTACAAGTTCAAAGATGCCTTAAGGCCAAAATGATAAAGTGTATGAGGCTTCTCAGAGCTTGAATGATGGTCTATAAGATGAAAATTCCCTTAATGAGACCTATTCTTGTCAAATGGTTGAATTTATGAGCTCATGAGTTTGTGTGTGTGCTCTTCATCAAGTGCCAAAGGGATCATTCTTAGGTATGTATAATAATGTATGAGATGAGTTGTAGAATGAAGATGTCTTTGTAAACATGATAAAGGAAAGGTGAAATAGTAGTATTCTAATCAGTATCTAGAGAAATTTCAAGTGCTCTACATATGGGTACATAATAATTGTTTGGTGAAAGTTTCATCAAAGTATTTCTAAACATGAATAATGTGATAAGTATAATCTTGCATTATCAATATGTCTTTGAATAGTAAGATCTAAGGAAGTATCTCTATGTTCAGTAATGCTTGAGATAACATAGTCATATATGACAAGGTCAAGGACTATTTAGAGAAAGTATTAAGACAGAGAATTTCGAGCTTAAATACTAAGATAAGAGGACTATTTTATCACAATGATGGCACTATTTACTATACATACATGCTGAATAAGGATCCGTGTGTTCATCAAGGAACTCAGAAGGAACAATGTTTTCTTAGTCAACAAAATGGAAACTTGAAAAATCATTTTGGGAAAGGAAATTAAGAGAATGCCTTGTGCATACTCCTAGGGGGAGTTAGGTGTCAAGGATCACAAGGTATGTTTACTCTCTAGGTTTTCAAGTCTGTGTATGGTCTGAGATACTTTCTACATTATTAAAAATATGAAGCTATATATAAGAAATGTTTATCCAACATATCTAATGATGTGTTAATAATCTCTCAAGAGTCATCTAGGTGATCTAGCTAACATGTTTCACCTTAGAAGAATATGAAGTATGGTTAGTTGGGATATACTTTGATTGTGACATACGATGTGGAGACTCAACAGTTAAATTTATGCACCTACAAGTATGAGAAAGTGTGAGAGGTAGAGTATAGTGGTTCTATAGGCTAAAGTTGTTTGTTAGGTATATCTATGGTATACTAAGATGATATCATATTTGTATTTATGATCTATAAAGTACATGTCATCTCAAAAGAAGTAATGTTATGAATATTTGGCATTGAATTATCGTTTTTCCTCAAATTGGTGTGAGAGGACAAATAAGTGGCTACTAGGATTTGTATGGTACTTGATGACAGGGGGAGCATGTTCTTCACTTCTTGAAGGTATTATAGATTGCTCCAAGGTATATTAGATATTTTTAGGTGTTTCTCTCCAAGGTTAAGAATGTCAAGGTTAAATTTGCATTATATCATTTAATTATGATTGTTAAGGATTAAAGAGATGGTTTAGGACTTGAATTGAGTGTTTGAGCCATATATATGGCTAGTGAGGAAGGTAAGAAGCAATTTTTTTGGGTTTTATACTAGAATAAGATAGGATTATCTCAGAGGGAGTGATGAAACGTTGTTCCAAATGTTGAATGGTACTTTAGAGCATGTCAGAGTTGGTTTCAAAATCATTGAAGAGTCTACTTAAGGGATTTGTGTTCTCAAGGTAAGATGATGACAAGAAACATGTGACTAAACTATATTTTGTGCCTTATCAAGCTAGGAAAATGTAAAGCTAAAGGTATATTTATTCCTAATTCAATATTATTGGCATGTTCATGAGATGTTTCCATTAGTTATAGATCTAATAGAATGTTCTTAGAGGCTGAAATGAAGGTAAAAATCAAGTTTTGTGTGAAATAACAAGGTTGGCATGTTTGTATGAAGGATGTTGATGATTCTCTTGCTCAAGTAAAGGTATAATGATGTTTACTTCATTATTATTGGCATGCTTAGGTGTTGTGTGTGCTTTTCCTAAGGGGAGTACAATGTCTCCATGCTTGTAAATGGTTAAAAATAAGTCTTTGAGAGAGATTTCAAGTTTGTGAGCTAGAATGAAGACTCTAGTTGATGTTTCTAACAATATCATGACCCTATGAAGCTGAGGAAGATGAAGAACATGTTGGTACAGATATTGTTTTTCATTAACATAAAAATGGGGAGAAGTTCAAGTGGTTTTCCATTAATGACAAAGGGGAGATTATTAGCATGATGTGGTTTAGGTGTTGTCATTGATGAAAAACCTCATTAATGAAAAATTGGATGATGGAGTAGAGTCAAATGATTTTCATAGTGATGTTGACATGAAGATTTAGGTATTTTCTTAGTGCATATGATGATTCAATGAGAATTGTTTGGTTTTACAAGCTTATTCAAGTGACCTAGCCATCCTAAGTGATAGTGCATAGAGGTATGAACTTCTGGTGACTTGAAAAGCATGTTGGGATGATGGATAGAATTTTTAGGATTTTCTAGGCACTCACATGAGTTTAAGGGTGCAGATTCAAGTTAGATACCAAGTTTCAGGTGTTCATTTGGACAAGATATGGTTGTTAGAAAGCATGAGGATGAGTTATGGAGCCATGTGAGCTCATAGATGTATTTAGGTAGTTTATTTATGATGTTATAGGAATGTGAGGACATTTTAGAGAGTTTCTATGATGGTATATGAGGTTGTTTAAATTTACCCTAGCCTTTACAGATTCAAAACCCTAAAGCCTAGCTATGAAAATGACATAGGATGGAGATATGGAGATATATTTTTTACATGGTGATGATTGGAGATGTGAATATGGTGTGTATATGTGTTGTGGGAAAAATTTAGGTATCCATGATGTGAATTTGGCAACATATGATGTTTTAGTGAAAAAAGTTCATTTCGGCTCAAATTGGGTTATCTAATGCTCACCATGAATTGTGTGATTTTCATGGGACCTTGTGGATTTTAGGGATGTTTTTAAATTTATTCTATAAGGTCGCATAGAAAAATGAGGTCATTTCATTTTCATGTACTTATGTATAAATTTTAAGAAGGTAAACTACTTTTTATGAGTTTGAAACCCTGGATCAAAAGCGGTAGGAGAGAAAATGATCCTTAGTGGCCCGAATTTATATATAGTTATTGGATTATTATTTTATGATGTATTATACTCCTCCATATTTCCATAAAGGTATGGTAGATCTTATAGTGATGAGTGGACCCCAATCAAATAGGTCTATTTCGATGAAGTTTAGTTTGGGACATGGGTTTCCAAAGGAGTTGCTAGCTAAATGATCATTATGGTGATTATGGATTTTTTATTTATGTACATGATTATTTTAGGTTATAGTGATGCAATTAAATGGTCTAGTATGCTTCATTTATGCTAACGGGTCAAAAAGAAATTTTAGGTAGTTTAAAGAGATCAATTTGGTTAAGGTCTTCCACTTTGAGTTGGAAGGAGTTACAATATGTTATGGAAAGGTAATTCAGAGAATGTTCCAATGGTATGAGTTTTGTTTCATGATGAATTTATTTTATGATATTTCCATGTCATTTTGTGAGTAAGAAGTTTTCTTGCATTTTAGGACATGGCAATATTTGCTTGAAAGATTTAGTTGGTTGGTTCATGAAATAGATTGAGTAATTATTTATATCACCTAGAAATTGAATAGGGATGAATTTGGAATCCCTTGAATCAATTTGTATTTCTTGAAAGTGTCCAAAAGGCTATAAACCAGCTAGATTTGTAAAACTACTTTTTGGGAAGTTTGATTTGGTGAAGGTAAAATTAGTTTTGGTTTGAACATATGATTGTATCATGAGATATAACTTTCTTAAATGTGTTATATAGGTTCTAGTATTTACATTATGTTTTCATATTCCATATTTGAGTTCATCTTGGGTGGTCTTGAGGCCTAAATGTGAAATCAAGGTGCTGGAAATAATTGTTTTGAGAAGGTAATGAACCAATGACCCATTAAATGAAATAATTTGATTGGTTAAAATAAATTGTGACCATGGATGATGTTTTAATTGTTGAAGAATAAAAATTAAAAGTTTTTATTAGTGATTGATTCACATTCCACCTATCAGTCATTATCACTTTCAAGATAATGAGCATCATTCCATCGTTACTAATATTTCTCCTTTGGTTAGTCAAGATCCTCCTATCCAAACCATTCTAACTATGCAACCACCTTTACCAATCAGCACATCTCCTCCTCCTCTCAAGTCTTCTATAACACTATAAATCTCAAATAAACTACCTCCATTCAAAATCCCTCTCTACTCTACTCCACTTACGCATGCAATTATCTTTGTCAACCAAGGTAATACTTACATTAATGGTCGGGACATTTCAAAATCTGTCACCACCACAATATCTCTCGGCATAACCACATAGACCTCACATACATTTGGGGGATTTAAAATTCTCCCCACCTTTCATTACATTTAACGGGACTACTTCTACATTTCACGCTCTATGTTTAATGTTTAAATCTTTCCTAACTTTCACACACACCCTTTGATACACACATTATATCATCGAAGTACCCTATAACACACTTTAGTTCCATGGTTCATACTCAACTACTTGAGTTTCTAAATCTCAAATGAACCTCACACCATTCACTCTTCACACTTTATGCTTCATGATACATCTTTCTCAAATTTCTCTTTCAAACTATTTCTTGATGACGCACTCTTGTTATATGGTTCATTCTTGATTATTGAGGGGTGTTTTATAAGTGAACCTCATTTCATACAAATCTGCTAGGGGAAATGCTGCTCCTACCATCATACTCACACATTACATACCATTCCATTCCTCTCACTTGTTGAATTTTCATATCTTGATTACACTTACTATTTATTACTTATACTACCTACATGACACACTTTACTTTCTATGTTATCCAGATATTTCGTATGTCATTATATTTATCATATATACATGTGCATTCACTTGGTCTCTAGTTGTGAGTGTACATAAATTTTCACACGTTGCAATGATGCCTAACATTTTAACTTTTAATAGTCCCACCGAGGATCCTAGGGGCATCTATATTTTCTAATCTCACACAATACTGGTGTTGTTATTTCCATATTTACTACAAATACTCTCAATCACAATACTTTCCATTGAGACACACATGCTTTGAAATAATTTTTATCTATCTAATTTGTTAATGGGTGATTCATGTGACATTTTAATTGCAAGACTATTTTCCACCATAGTTTTCTGATACACTTTGTTTGACATTGTTTACTATTATATGCCATTATTTTTGGGCTATGCCCTATGTCTTGTTTTATAATTGCTTGTATTCTTTTAGTTGCTTTAGCCTTGATTTTCTTATGACATTGTGAGCGATGTATCATGTATGAAACCTTATTTTCACCGTCTCGATTTTTTTACACACTTGATTGTTACATCATATTCTATTTGTATGTTAACTTTGTCTACACTAACACTTGTTACTAGCCTATTTTGTTTACATGTGCCTTGGCTTATACCATGCACATCCCCTCCCCTATAGCAATATAGTTTCGAGATCAAAATTGGGTCCACTCTTTTGGGTCAAACACTCATATAGTCTTCACATCCTCCCCAAATGGCGGGCATACATTGGGTGAAAAAATCACAACATACAACATCATAGAGCTACGGTTCGGATATGCACATTACATAATCAACATAGGCTACTGATTATAGAAACAGCCCAAAATTTGACTTGGTTCCTCAGCATAGCATAGACACCCACACCTAGTACCAAACAATAATGTCTAAACACTTGTGTCCTCCACTAGGTGCATATGTCCTAGGTGCACACACAGCTAGTTTATTATATTAGCACAGTTCACAGAAGCCTTTAGATCGATTTTTTACATTTACAAACACATACCTTCAATTACAAGATGCATGTAATCTCCTACAATCCATTTCAATAAGAATAAATAGTACACTTAGAACTAATTTAGGACAATGGGAACAAAATAGGGATTTACCATCTGTAGTGGTGCTTATTGGGAAGAGTCATGGAAGGAGAGTAACACTAGACCTCTTTCCCCAACACTTTCTCATTGGCATGAGATCACCCAAAAAAATCACACTTGGCATGAGATCACCCAAAAACTTGCATTTAGTGCGAGATCACCCAAAAACTTTCTCTTTACATCATTTTCGGGACATATTCCTATCCTTTAATGATTAGTAAACTTCTACTACGGAACTCTATGAATCACACAATTATGATGTTCTACTTTCAACTTGGAAAATTTCAGTTTTAGATGAAGATTAGATATTTAGTGACTAATTATCTAATTCTATAGAAAGGAAATTGTAGAGAATAGGAAAGAATACAAAATCCAAACATCAACAATTTTATCCCGGAAACCCTCAATAGAGGAAAACCATTTGGGAAGGGAAAAATGCTCTTTCTTCCCACTTTTATTGGTCAATTATAGACAATTACAGATTACAAGAAGTATAAAATCGAGACAAAAATGTAAACCTCACCCTTCCTATATTTGATTGCTCTGTTTCTACACCTTTTCCTATAATTCCACTTCAGAACTGAAGATCTTGCTCACTTACTCTCATTAAACTTAAAACTTTTCTCTTTGATCTCTTTGGATCTCTAAATGATAAATTATCTTACTCCTCCTTGTTTTATAGCCTTCTCCCATGTCCTCCAGGTGCATTGGAGAATGGGAAAGGTTAGAGAGGTAAAAGACACATTCGGGAACTTCAAATTTGCATTTATTCTTGCTTCATTTCTCTTTTCTATTTGTAATTGTTAGGACCTCCGCCATGAGTAGACCAGTAGTTTTAGGAATGTATCCCTAACTAGGTAGTAGTTTCAAGATCACCACCTATAGGCGGTGGTTATGTAATCGTCGCTCGAACAAAGTGGAGGTTATTTCCAGGGACCTCTATTTACCTCATTTTTCTTCATTTTCTTCAATTCTCCTTCTTGGTGCTAATGGAATTAATGAATTGGTTTGTTTTTGGATCCCTATGGATCATACCTCCCCTTCTTAGGAGGATTTTTGTCCCAAAAAATCTTAGTGGGGGAGTGGTAGAGGAATCAACTCCCTCTCTTGCTCCTTCAAGTACTAATGAGTTTTCCTTTATGTCTTCTCTCATCCAATCTGCCAAGGCTCCTATGGATCTCTAGTTTTCTGCTCCAGTTCTACATCCTCCTCCAAGTTTCCTTGAGTAACATGCTCTTTGGAAGGTAGATTTTGTATGTTTCCTTATTTATCATGCATAGATGGATTTAGGAGGTGTGAGCTCTTGAAACTTATTATCGTGTGCATCTGCATGAAGGATGGCCTGGATGTTTCTTTTCCAACCTAATCAAGTATGGAAAATGTCTAATACTGTAGTTGTTTAGTCCTTGTTGCTTGTATTTTTATTTTGAGATGGATTGGCTGAATGCTCTCCATGCACGTTGCTGTCATAGTCACCATTGTTCCTTATATCTTCTCTTCTCCTTGTTGTCCCATAGTTATGTCTAGTGAATCCATAGGTAGATATGGTGACTGCATAGTGGAAGTTTGTTTTACTCCTTGAATGAGCATTTCTTGTGGTCACAAATTCTAGAAAAGCTGTCAAGTGCTATCCAAAATATCCATGCTCTCAATTCCATTTTACTTTTCTTCCAATGAAAGTAAATAAAACTAATTATTTTCTTGAATAAGTCTTTGTGTTTGCTTAGCACTTAGCATAGCCTTCTTTGATTTTCTCTGGAGTTCTGGATGTTGAAACCGAATTTGTCCTTGACCCATCTTTAAAATTTCTCCCTCCTTGTGAACACAACATCCTTGGCATACAAGAAATGACTTCCAAAGACAACATCAAATGCATCAATTGGAATGATATCAACCTCTAATACATCAATATATTAGGTATTTATCCCAAACCAAAACTTACACTTTCTTATAACTGTATTTCTATACCCTTCTTCACCCATCCCAATGGGTATGGATGTGGATGTACGTAAGTTTCTAGACCAAATTGTTCTATAACCACATCATAAATCAGATTTGGTGAGAACCAGAATCTACTCAAGCATTTACCTTAGTCTTCTTGATTTGGATTCTAATTTGAAAACACTTACTCATCTCTTCTTCTTCTTCTACCCCATACATGTTAGTGGTCGTGCATCCCATCATTTCGTCCACACTGAATCATCCTCAATCTCCACCTCTCCTTCTATTTTCACAATGGCCATGGATTTCTTCGAATCCTTGGTTCAGTGCTTTGAGTGCAATTCTAGATACAACTTCCAACATGTGACATTAGTATGTCTAGTTATATCACAATTCATCTTTGAAATTCTTAGGAACTTTACAAGTATGCAAAGCGGTAATGGCATGTTTACCTTTCCAATTACCTCTACTACTTTTCTTCCCTTGTTATTTTCTGTTGATCTATTGACTATTATTTCTTTGGCTCTTCTTCTCCTTGCTTATTCTCATCATCAATGTAGTATGCTTGTATACAAGCTTCATTAATATCCTTGACCTTCATGGAGATTACCTTCCTCCAAAAGTGAGTGTGAAGTCCTCCCAAATACTTGGTTAGAATGTCCTCATCCGCCGATTCCTTATCAAGCAACATGACTTGTCTCTCAAACTCCATAGTGTAGTCTTGCATGCTTTGTGACCACTACCCTACCTAAAGTACTACAACTTAATCATCATGTCGGTCTTGTGGCCAATAATATTGAATTTACCTCTAAGTAATTCTTTAAAACTTCTCAAGAAATCTGTGACAATCAGGACATTTCTTATTCTCACAAGTGGCTAGATGGGTTTCCCACTAAACCACAACATGACCTTTATTTTGAGACATGAAAAGGCAATCCTTTATGCCTCGTTACATTATGCACACTAAAATAGACTTCCAACTATTTTAGCCACTTATCAAGCAATTCTACATCTACTTGTCCTTCAAAGTTCTCTATTTCCACTTTCATTTCAACTTTAAAAGGTGTATGAGAATATTTTACCTTCTCACTTACAATTGGCATCTCTTCTTAACATTCTTCCCATTTTCCTCTTCTGGATCTTTTTGACACCAATTTTTTGGCCAATGCTCGAACCACGATTGATGGAATCTTGCTTAATAGAAGTCATCTTTTACAGATCTGAAATCTCTTCTTATTTTCTATGCAATCTATCCATCGTAATCTCTAGCATCTCAATTCTACGGACCAAGTTATCTTCCTCCATTTGAGCTCAAATTCTCTTTTTCCACTTCTTTGTATAAATATTTGGCTTGGAAGGTAAAAATTATTCACCTTTGGACCTTGTCACTCTCATACAAATCACAAGAAATAATCGAATACCACAATCCTAGATATATAATCAGATCGATACCAAAATCATTCGTTAACTTATACTTTAGAACACTACGAATCACACAATTATGTTGTTCTACTTTCAAATTTGGAAAATGACAGCTTTAGATGAAGATTAGAGCTTTAGTGATTGATTATCTATTTCTATAGAAAGTAAATTTTAGAGAATAGGAAAGAATTGAAACTCCAAACACCAAAAAAATTATCTGGAAAACCCCAATGGAGGAAAACCGGTTGGGAAGGGAAAATGATCTTTCTTCCCACTTTTATTGGTCAATTATAAACATTTACATATTACAAGAAGTAGAAAATGGAGACAAAAATGTAAACATCTCCCTTCCTATACTCGCTTGCTCTTATTTTACACCTTGCTCCTACAACTCTACTCCAAAGCACTAAATATCTTGCTCACTTGCTCTCATTAAACTTAAACCTTTTCTCTTTAATCTTTTTGTATCTCCAAATGATCAATTATCTTTCTCCTCCTTGTATTTATAGCCTTCTCTCATGTCCCTGCTATGCATTGGAGAATGAGAAAGGTCAAGGAGGAAGAGACATAGATGGGAGCTTTAAATTTACATCCATTCGTGCTCCATTTCTCTTTTCTATTCAAAGGGTCGAACCACCACCCTGAGAAGGCGCGGTTTTAAGACCTCCACCCTATAGGACAGTGGTTACAGTAACTATGGCTTTGCACGAGTGGTGGTTATGTTCAAAACCTCTATTTACCTCATTTTTCTTTATTTCCTTCAATTATCTTTGGTGTTGATGGAATTGATGAAGTGATGTGCTTTTTGGATCCCTATGGATCATTTAAACTCTTTCACATCAGTGCACACTTTCCTTTTATAAAATTTTTACATTTTTACATAGTTTACTCATTTTTTCATATACACTCCTTTACCTACTCTTTCACACTTACTTTATAGGTTTTTCCTTAATACGCAAAAAGAAGAAACCATACATCATAAATACAAACTCAACAATGTAAGTACAAATAATCACCCCTAGTGATCTGAAAACGGGTGTTTTATTTTTTCCACTTTTAAACGCTTTCAAGGATCTTCAATTTTAATCAACTTAAAAGGATTGTATACTTCCAAAAACTGATCAAAATATGATTTATGGACTAAATTCAAAACTGAAATTAAGTTTGTAATTTACTCAAAATTTCACTGTTTGATCAAAGCCCCAAAAATCATTGTTTTGATTTTAATCAATTTTCCAATTTTATCAATTACTGATTATAGTTGCATCCATATTCATATTTTGAATTTAAATTACTTGCAAATATCATAAACTGAAAATAAAATCAAACACAACACCCAAATTGTTTACGGGGTTCAGAATTCCTACGTCCTCGGGTTCGTGGTGAACCGATCCATTAATAATGTTAAAAAATGTAAATACAATAACCTTTACATTAACCAATAATGAATCAAAAACCTGAAAAAATATGTTTCATACCTTTGAAGGATGTTAATGGAGCTTATCCTATGTCCTTCACCTTCCTGATCCACTTGCAGCGGTGTCTCCCTTTGGTTCTACGCCTTCGTGATACTTTAATAGGACATAACTCTGTCAAAAAAGCTCCAAATAGGAAAATTGATCATACCATAGTGATTGTATACATTATTTTAACAACTTTCATATATAACTCGAGATTTGGTTTTGAGTGGAAGTGCCTCAAAATTGCATTTTTCCAAAACTGCCTGCTTATTGGCTTGACACAGACCTGACACTTCTCCATTACAAATACAAGTGCGCTTTATTTATACCACTTACAAGAGAGTGGCAGGTTGGTAAGGCCGCTTATATTTTTAGATGAGGTGTTGGGTTCAAATCCCCCTTCCATAGGTTTAGGCACCCAATTTAGCCATTGACCCCACATTTGGTGGGAAAAGGATAGGATAAGCCTTTAAATAGCTTTTTGTCCACAAAATCCTCCTTATCCCATGGGATTAGGCTTATTCCCGTGGAATGGATTAAATAAAATATTATTATTTTTATTTTAAATCTAAATCCACTAGAAACATGCCAATTTTCATGCCTATAATATGCCATTTGTCCACGTTAGAGTGTGTCATGTCATCATTTGACCACAACTTTCAATATGCATATCTTTCGCATACGAACTCAGATTTGGTCCATTCAAAATGCATCAGAAATCTTATGATGAGATCTATACCATGGAAATGATTTTTAAAAAATTACAAGACCATCAATTTTTTCTTTTCGCCAATTGCCACGTGTCACCTTGTCATTGGTCCACTTGTTGACCAAAGTTGACTTCCATGTTGACTGAACTTTGACCGGACATAACTTGAGCTCAGAGTGTCCATTTTTCATGTTCTTACAGTCGTCGGAAATATCTCTGAAGGCTCTACTACACTGGAATGGTCTAGGGAAGTTTAGGGAACTTTTGACACTTGAAAAATATCCCCTGATCACTCCTCCCTACTAAGAAGGATTTTTGTCCACAAAAATCTATGTATCAACCCACAAAACATGTTATCTCTTCCTGCATTGCAAAAACACATACAAGAACCTGAAATAACATTATAGGTTAATAAAATGCAAATATTTGATTAGCTAATTACATAACCGATTAGATAATAACACCCAATTAAGCTAGTGTTCAATTGAAATGCTGCAACCCTATCAACTCTGCACACAATTATGAACTATCATACCCCATTGTAATGTCATCACAAATAATTGACCAAATAATAACACCCATTCTATTACATAAAGCTAGTGTTCAACTCTCACCTTGTGATATGGTTGATTACTTAAATTACAATTTCATAAACACATATCGAAATATACCAAACGAAAAGCGCCACAATTAGGCTAGTGCCCATTGTCCATCTAAAACTATAACAACTGCAAGTATTCACTATCCGAATAAAATAGACTATCAACACCCAAAAATAGCTATAGTCAACAACTAAATCCACATGAATCTTCCAAAACATTATATCGCCATCACAAATAATAAGTCAGATAATAACACCCATCTATAATGGAAGCTAGTGTTCAACTGACACTTTGTGATTATGTTGATTACAACTACAAATATTCACTATAAAAAATAAATAAACTATCAACGCCCAAAATGGCTATAGTCAAAATCTGAATCAACATGAATCTACCAAAACATTGTATCACCATCACAAATAATAAGTCAGATAATAACACCCATCTATAATGGAAGCTAGTGTTCAACTGACACTTTGTGATTATGCTGATTACAACTGCAAATATTCACTATCTAGAATAATTAAACCATCAATGCCCAAAATGGCTATAGTCAAAATCTGAATCAACGTGAATATGCAAATATTATATCCATACATTGAACTGTAAAGGGATAGATTATAAACTATATGCTTACCCAAATTGGTGAACTGCCATAATCTGTAAAATGATCATCAGTGGCCTTTGCAAACTAGTTTTTTAGTGTAATAAATTTACACCCTAATTGCAACCACATCTGATAGTTACAAAAATCAATTTTTCCCAAAATAAGGGTCTTATAAATTAGTGCAAATAACACATGTGGATACAACAAGTTTTTCTATTTATTACAATATCAAACAAGTGCCCGAATGGGTCTTATAAGCATCCATAATATTTGCACAAATGACAACACTATAAAACTGAAAGTTTCAAAATAAACATCGACAATGCCCATATCCATGCATATTGTTGTTAGAAATGGAATAACCAACCAAAATGTGAGAAGATGAATATGAGTATGATGAACCTGTCACTCAAATCTTCTTTACGGTTGCTTCCAAAATTTTCAAAGCTGAATATTAACATAGGATCAAAATCCCTAAAATATAGCTTTGAAAATGTTTGCATACTATCACCATTTATTGTAATGCAAACATAAAGTTGAGGAATGTTTTTCCCATCCAATTACTTGGATTTTTCTATTTAGGTGGTTTTACTTCCCCAGTACTAGAATGAGCATTTACATGAGTTAGATCAACAAATTTTGGTTTGACATTATTTTCCTTTTTAACAAATTTCCAATGTTGCACTAAAGGAACATACCAGCACATTTTAACATCATGACCATTCCTTTTACAATGGGAACAAAATTTAACTTCCTTATTTTTAGGATTCTTACCCATTTTACCATTTCTTGAACTCTGTCTAGGAAAATGATTCCCTATTTAGGAGAGGTAACCTTTTTGCCATTTCTCGCCTTACTAAAGTGAGATTGGTATTTTGTACCTGCCTTATCATTCACAAAAGGCATTAACTTCTTTATCATATTTTTCCTCTTCCAACAATATGCTACAAAATGATTAGTACCTTCACAAAATGTGTAAGGAAAACCATAATTTTGTCTACCGAAGCTATATTGTTTAGACTAAAAGAGAGTTTTAGAAGTCTTAGGATTTAATTTCCCCTTAGTGCTATTTTTAGTGTAAGTGGGAGGAGGTGGAATTTCATTACCTCATTTACCTTTCTTACACCTTTCATTATTCCTCTTGATGGCGGAATCCTGAAATTCTAGAGGTGTAGATCCTTGGTTGTTGGAAGCTTGTCTTCCTTCAGTTGCTTTGGAACTTTCTCCAATTTCCATTTTCCCACTAGAATAACCCAAACCTGCAAATTGAGGTTGATCCTCTACCTGTATGGGATTAACATCACCTTGTTCATTTTTACCAAGGCCTTTTCCGTTATATCCCATTTTAACCATTAGCTTAGACCCAATTCCCTTAGTGTGTTTTTCAAACTGACCCAAAGGAATATCTAAAACTAAATGAGAGGAAGTATTTTCACATGAACAACTTATAGTGCATTCTATCATAGTACCTGCATCTGATTTGGAAGGCATTTCCTTCTTGTGTTCACCTTGTTGCATCTTTGCCAAGAGGGCATCCTTGGTTCATATTTCTTCCTGCAACTCTTTAACAAAGCCCATCAACTTCTTGCTCTATGTAAGCATCTCGTTGACATATTCCTCTTTCTTGGTTATAGAGGATTGTGGCTCAGATTTTAACCGCACTATTTCCTCTTCCAAGGAATAAAAATTAGCTCTCAGGAAAGAGTTTTCTTCCTAGAGTTGGTGGTTTATGGCTTCAAGCTCATCCAGTTGCTCCTGTTTGGATGACTAGCCCATGATTCTTTGTTCTTATAAAGACACCTGTACTTCCAAAACTGCACATTACAAAAGAGGATTAACAAGCCCCAAAATGTCTACACACTGAAAACTAAAAACAATACTAAAACTAAATCCAAATTTTTAAACACAATTAGAAGCTAATCCGGCAATCTAACTACTCTGATACCAAAATTGATCCGAAAATGGGTGTTTTATTTTTTCCACTTTTAAACGCTTTCAAGGATCTTCAATTTTAATCAACTTAAAAGGATTTTATACTTCCAAAAACTGATCAAAATATGATTTAGGACTGAATTCAAACTGAAATTAAGTTTGCAATTTACTCAAAATTTCATTGTTTGATCAAAGCCCCAAAAATCATTGTTTCTTAATTTTAATTGATTTTCCAATTTTATCAATTACTGATTATAGTTGCATCCATATTCATATTTTGAATTTAAATTACTTGTAAATATCATAAACTAAAAATAAAATCAAAACACAACACCCAAATTGTTTGCGGGTTTTGGAATTCCTACGTCCCGGGTTCGTGGTGAACCAATCCATTAATAATGTTAAAAAATGTAAATATAATAACCTTTACATTAACCAATAATGAATAAAAAACCTACAAAACTATGTTTCAGACCTTTGAAGGATGTTAATGGAGCTCAGCCTATGTCCTTCACCTTCCTGATCCACTTGCAGTGGTGTCTCCCTTTGGTTCTACGCCTTCGTGTGAATTTAACAGACAAATAACTCTATCAAAAAATCTCCAAATTGGAAAAATTATCATACCATCATGATTTTATCGAAATTTTGAACAACTTTCATATATAACTCGAGATCTGGTTTTGAGTGGAAGTGCCTCAAAATTGCATTTTTCCAAAACTACCTGCTTATTGGCTTGACACAGACCTGACACTTCTCCATTACAAATACAAGTGCGCTTTATTTATACCACTTACAAGAGAGTGGCGGGTTGGTAAGGCTGCTTATCTTTTTAGATGAGGTGTTGGGTTCAAATCCCCTTCCATAGGTTTAGGCACCCAATTTAGCCATTGACCCCACATTTGGTGGGAAAAGGATAGTATAAGCCTTTAAATAGCTTTTTGTCCACAAAATCCTCCTTATCCCATGGAATTAGGCTTATTACCTTAGAATAGATTAAATAAAATATTATTATTATTATTTTAAATACAAATACACTAAAAACCTACCAATTGTCACGCCCATAATATGCCATTTGTCCACGTTAGAGTGTGCCACGTCATCATTTGACCACAATTTTGACTATGCATATCTTTCGCATACGAACTCGAATTTGGTTTGTTTAAAATGCGTCGAAAGCTTATGACAAGCTCTATACCATGGAAAGGATTTTTAAAAAATAACAAGACCATCAATTTTTCTTTTTGCCAATTACCACGTGTCACCTTGGCATAGGTCCACTTGTTGACCCGTTGACCAAAGTTGACTTCCATGTTAAGCGAACTTTACCGGACATAACTTGAGTTGAGTGTCTGTTTTTAATGTTCTTACAGTCATAGGAAATCTCTCTAAAGGATATACTTGCATTGGCATGTTTTAGGGAAGTTTAGGGAACTTTTGACACTAAAAATATCTCCTAATCACCTAGGGTCACTTTCCTTTCCTAGTTTTCACACTTCATTTTACAATCACTTCACACTTCAATTTTCCCTTCGGCATGCTCTTGTCATTAAAATATACATGAAAAAAGGTATATATCTTCTAAATAATTTATTTTATTGAGTATTCACTCAAAAAAAAATAAAGTGGGGAAAATGTAGACACAAAATCATGCACTTAAGTACATTTGTAGGTCATAAAAACATGCTAGCATTTACGATTCTAAGAAATAAAACTAGAAATTGTGACTATCTTTAGCCTCTTTCGTATGTATTTTAATTTCTCTTGGTATTTTATACCCTACATCCTATTGAGAACTTTACTTGTTTATATTTTATGGCTTAAAACACCGGTGTGCATCCAGAAAGCATCGCCTAGGCACTCTTGTCCTCTCTTGGTTCCCCTTACCCTTTTCTATCTTACTAGCTTCTTTTTGGAATCTTTTATCTTTTGGAAATATTTTATACTTATGGGTTGGCCTTCAAGTTTTCAATTAAAAAATTAAAATAATGGAATCATATAAATACATAGTTATGTATTCAAAATAAAGGACCAAACTCTAAGCATTATTACTATCACCTAAGTGTTCATTCAAAAGAAACCTAAAGCACTTTAAAGCATCCATTTGGTATTCATTCCGGGGATAAGGGAATTCATATTCTACATACATTGCATAGGAAGGGGAATTTCATTCTATTCCATACACACATTTTCATTATCTATAAAATCTAGCTCATTATCTAGCACATCTTACGTAAGGACTTCCCAGGGAGCCATTTTTACACACACTCACAAGATCTACATGGATTCTGAGATGTAGTGCGGTGCTCGATCATAAGTTCACTCTGCTAGGTGTCTATCGGGGTTAGTATGACTCCCCATATTTAATATTTCTTATTTGTATTTGATGTTTTTTTTTTTGGGTTTTGCGGGTGAACTTTTATTTTGTAGGTTACTAGTATCCTTTGCAATCATGGACTGACATACAAGTGATCAAAAGATAATATTTATGGCGTTTGTTTTAGACTATAAAAATGAGTTTTGTCCATTTTTCTAGGAGCGGGTTCCCAGGAAGAAGTCTATAATTCCTAGGCTCCCTTAACCTTGATCAAGGCACCCATGTCTTGTATCATACACGAGCCTTAGAATTTATTACAAGAATTTACAACATTGTTCACCTCTTGTTAAATAGTTTTCCAATTGAGAACACATCGGGATCAAGTGCAAATCGGTTAAGTCATCTATCCTATGTCTCTTTCTTAGGGATTTCACTTTTAATGTTTTATTTCTTATGTCATATTGTATTTAGCAACTTTATATAATAGTTTACATTCGATTACTTGGTAATTATGGTTTAATAAAATTATCTTTTTTAAAATCAATAGTAAATTAGGTGCTTAGACCTAGTATGTGGTGCTTACAAAATGAAGTGGTGTATACTGAAGATGGATAGAGAATCTTTTTTCATACATATAGATGGTTTTGAGAATATGTTTGAAGTGTTTAGATATTTTGGAGTCATGATAGAGTTGTTGAGTGCCCTTGAAGTTTAAATTTTGACCGTTGGAAGTGAAAACCTAATTTTTAGGCCTAGTTGAGCATGTTTGTGTTTGTAAGGCTTATGACGACCTAAAGGGTCATGTAATATCACTTTTTAATGTTTGTAATGAGCCCTTATATGCTATATTACTAACCTTGAATTTTCTAATGGTATTTTCGACCTCATTTGTGGATTGTGGCATGATTCATGTGTAAAAGTGAGTTGTATTTTCTCATTTGAGCAAGTTAAGCGGAATGGAGGTTTGAGCGAGAAAGAGTAGTGTGTGAAGAGGTCACGGGGATTTAGAGTAGAGTATATAATAGTTATGATAATTTGAGAAGAACATAGGAGTATATATTCAAGGTCATATGACCTAATCAACACATTTTGGTGGATACGGTAGCTAAGAAGGAGAGAGAGAATTTTGAGAGAAATTATGATTCAAGAGGACTGAAAGAGTGATCACAATTAATTGTTCAAAAAAAAGATAATCAATTTATATTCATATTTATGTGACTGAGTGGGTTCTTAATAATCTTCAAGGGTTATATCCTCCTTGTAGAGTGGGTGCTCTACTAAATAGGGGTTGGTGCTCTTTGTGAATTGGGTCCTTCAATAAATAAATATTTTATATTGAGTATAATATATATATATATAGAAATTTTAATGGTTTTTCTTCCCCTTGATGGTTTCCCACATACATCTTGTCTCATTGTGTGAATTTCTCATGTGGTTGATTGTATGTACATTGTTTCATGTTCTTAATGCTTAAAGGTTTATAATTGTGGATGGTTGGTGATTGAAAGTTATAAATGACTGATTCACCCCCTCAATTAATTTTTCTTACAACAATTGGTATTATAGCACAATACTTTTGAAGCAATGTTATCTACTTAAAGAATATCCTTTGAAGCATAAAAAATGACGAATCAATGAGTGGTTCCTCTATTAGAAAAGCTCCTGTGCTTGATGGGTAAAAATATGGTTTTTTGAGTATGAGGATGAGAACTCACATCATGTATTAGGATGTGATATATGGTATTAAGTTTTGTATGGTTACACCATTCCTCAAACCCCTCAAACTGATGTTGTAGTTAAAAATGCTAGCAATGATAATTCTAAATATCTGAATGTTATCATGTGTGCTTTGTTAGAATCAGAGTTTGTTAAGGTGATGCAGTGTAATACAACTAAGGCTATGTGGGAAAATTTGAAGATCATTTATGAAGGTTACACTAAGGTGAATATGGCAAAGCTCAAGAATTATAAAAATTAATTAAACATCTTTAAGATTAAGGAAAAGTAAACCCTTGCTTTATATCTTCTTAGATTTGATCGGAGTTGTTAATACCCTTAAAGGATTAGGTGAATATGTGAAAGAAGATGTGGTGGTGTAAAAGGTGTTGATATCTCTCATTCCTAAGTTTGATCCTAAATTTTCTTCCATTGAGGAAGCCACATATCTTAATATTATGTTGATGTATGAGATCTATGGTATTTTGACATTCTATGAGATGAGGACCATTGATACAAAACCTATCAAGAAGGAGGTTACATTCAAGGTTGAGAAGAATTCAAAAGATAAGAAGACCACTAATGATGATGCTTTTGATATTGATGATGATGAATTGATTGCTATGTTTGCTAGGAATTTAAAGACTAGTTTAGGAAAGTATAAGGGTAAGTTTCCCTTCAAATGTTTCAACTATGGTGAGATTGGGAATTTTGCAAATAAGTTTCCTCACAAGAATAAGGATGAATATGATGAAGAAAATTATGGAGATCATGATAAGATATCTCACAGGTCTGATAAGAGTAAGAAAAGTTCAAGAAATTTGAGAACAAGAAGTCCAAGAAAATATTCTATTCCAAAGAATATTGTTGCTCATTTGAGGTAAGTAGTGATGTTTCTGATTATGATTTTGAATCTGATCATGATGATGTTGGAAATGAAGTCTTATTCATTGAAAAATGTGTTAAGATCTCTAAAAGTGAAGACTCCATATTTGGAGAATCTTGCATGCATTTCGAAGAAAAGATGGTGATCTTGAAATTCAGCTAATGTGTGTTCAAGAAGAGTTCAAGAATGCTAAGAATAATAACAAGAATAAGAGAGCATAAATCGAGTAAGAAGAAAAGATTTATGATCTTGAGGAGAATCATTAGACTAAAACTAGTAAGTTTTATGAGATTATCAAATAGTTAAATATTCATATGGATACTATAACTACAATCCTAAAATCCAAAGAAGAAGAGTGAATTAGGTTTGAAAATGAAGTTGTCTCTTTGAGGGAATAATTGTTTGAATGAATTGGAAAGGAAAATTCATTCCAAAGGTTTGAGAAGAGATCCAAGGAGCTAGATGATCTCTTGGAAAGTTAGAGCTCTACATGAGATAGGATGTGTCTAGGGTTCAAGGAGAATCTTAAGGGAAAACAAGTAATGCAAGAATGTTTTTTTCCAAGAAAGGAGAATGTTGGTTTAAATTCCAAATAATATCGGATGAATAATAACATGAAGACATGGTCTATCATGCAACCTAATGCATCAAGGTATGAGAAGTCTTTCAATGGCTAATGTTATAGTTGTAATGAATTTTTTCATATTGTAAGAGAGTGTAGAAGATCATCCAAATATGAGGGCTCATGGAATCAAGTAAGGAATTTCAATTCATATCAGATAAAAGGTAAGAGTGTATTTTTGTGTTATAACTTCAGTCATGTATGATGTATTATAAAATTTTGATTTCAAGGTCCTTTAAGGAAAACCAAGAGGTTTCAGGCTCCTAGAGTGTAAGAGATAAATAAATACAAGATATGGGAACCAAGAGTGAATCAAGACTTTTTAGCAAACCATTTTATGTAAAATATTATTATTCACGGGTTCTTGATAGGAAGAAGGGAAAAAGTTGAGTCAGAGGTACAAAGGAAGTCATGGAATCTCCTCAATTTGTTGTTCTATAACCCCATGTTGTATGATGTCTTTACTAATCTCCTTAGATTCATTCTTGGTTTATATGAAGCATGGTGTTAGGGGTATATTGAATGGATGAATTTAAGTGTGGTATTGTAGGAGTGTGGCCATGGTGTTAAGGAGCTCACATTGGGTTCTCTAAGATCTCTATTACTTATAGATCTAGTACAAATACTATCATGTAGCAAAGTTGGTGGATTTCATGGAGCGTGGAGATTTATAAAGAAGAGTATATTTCATTTTGTATGATTAATTTATCATACCATCAAATGCCTGGATGTATAAGCATGAAAATATTATGATTGAAGACTCGTCATTTTTAAGGACAGTGTGAAGAGTGTTTAGGAAAGGAAGATTTGTGATGATCAAAAGGTGAGATTTATTTGATGAATAGGTTTTCAAGTAAATATGTGGATGGAAGATGTCATAATTTTTTTCCAAAAAGTGCTTCAATTGTTCTTATAAGATGTGAATGATATTTTGGCTCAAGATGATAAAATCTATGAAATAAAGGAAATAGACCTACTTCATTAGGTCTCAAAGGTTATAAGAAATCATGAACCAAGGGGGAGTCAGTTCTATGGCTGGAAAAAATGATAAGAGAGGATTGATATAGGTTGTATAATGTTTCCTTGAGTTGTATTAGGATGAATTATCTAAGGGGAGATGAGTTTAGTCATGTATGTTAAAGCGGATCCAAGGTGTAGTTAGAAGAAGCATGTGAGGTAGAGTTAAAGGTCCAAAATGTTTTCTATAGCAAGAACGAAGAAAAAAATTAGTGTTTCTTTATTCATGGGGAACAATAAGTAGGGTTGAAGATCAAGTGAAAGGGTCATCTAATACAAATGGTGTCGAGAGAGTGAGTAAAAACTAAGGGGGCTTGTAAGTATGATTTTATGTATTGTTGATGTTCTTTTCATGTCAATTGGTTATAATATTCTTTGTAATTAATTTCAAAGGGGAGAGTTTACTCATAAACAGGAATATTGAGTTTGAAAGGTTCTTATATGATTGGTTTCCATCAATGTTTCTGAAGATGTTTCCCATCAATGACAAAGGGGGAGACCAATGGACATAGGGGAGACCAATGGAGACATGTGGTTTAGGAGTCAACATGAGGTGTCAATCATCAATAAACATGAAGGTTGATTGGTAGTTTCCTATTTTGGTGTCATGAAGTGTTGCATTGGTGAAGTGACATGGTGTCTAGGTATGAATTTATGTTCTTTATTTATGGTTCAAGTAAGAAAAGTGTTGTGTATAAGCTCCATAGGTGGTCAAAGGTTGTTATGGTGTCTAACATGTTCATAGATATGTGTTAGTGGTTCATGTGTGTCCACATGGTGATATCAAGGTCAGTTTAAGTATGGAACATATGAATGCAATCCTAACTAGGCCTAGACCTAGACCTAGTGCAAGCATGACATTAGGTAAGAGGTAAAGAAGGTGAAGAAAAGTCATTATAAGCATGTGATTAGTATTGTGACATTTTATAGCATGTGTGGAAGGTGTATAAGGTCATGGTTCAAGTGTATAGTACATATTCAAGGTCCTTGGAGGAAAGTGCAACAAGACATGGAAAGAAGACATGGGAAAAAAGATAGCATGATGTTGTGGGGTTCTTCATCAAATTTTGAGGAAACCATGGACATCATGAGGAAGCCGCTGAGGTATAAAATAAGAAGTGAAAGACTAGAATAAAGCGTGGGTAAAAGAAAAGAGTTTTCAAAGATTAGGGAAAGCCACGGTACACTAGATAAACCCGTGATACATTGAAGAAAGATGCGAGAATCCAACACAAAGCTGTAGAACAAAGAAAAATTGAGATAAAATGAGAAAGAATCCAATAAAGGCATGATCAAAAGGAGTGACTCTTTAGATATTTTTATGAAGTGTATTTATTGTAATTAATCCATTGTATATGTTTACATCACAAGAAATATATGAGTGAGTGCCATATGAGAAATATATGATAGAAATGTATGAGGAGCAAGATATATGAGATAGAATAAAGAAGATATATATATGTAATTGAGACTAATGTAATTATTATTGAGATATGAATAAAGATTGATGTTTGAGGCTAAATGTGTTATATGCTTTTACATTCTTTTTGTTCACAAATTAGATTAGTTTACTTTTCCCACGTACATCATTAACAAAAGGTCAAACTTCTTAAATCTCACACTGATGTTAAGGTTTAAGGTCAACATTTGGTGTCTGAGCCTAGGTTCCTTTTGTTAAGTGGATGTTAGGAAAAATATCACCACCAGGATATTGGAAACCAACACTGACAGAAATTGAGGATTGGTGGGAAAATCAAATCCATATATTTGTTAAAGGAGAAGAAAAAATACTAAAAGCATCATATAAAGAAAAAAATCAGAAATATTTAGAGAATACTGAGAGAATAATTTTTCTCCCGGTTCCACATTTTTTGTGGCCTTGCATACTAGCACACGCTAAGAGAATAGAGTGGTCAAGATTGCACTTAAGGAAACCATTTGAGTGGACTCAAGAAAAGTTAAATATTCTCATAAATCTTGATGAGCCTTGGACTAGAGAAATTGATTATTGGTACGAGACTACATTAGATTCATACATAATTACTTGGGCCATACAGGGTTGGACCAGCTTTGACTACAAGAAAGGTGAATTTTTAAGTGGAGCAAGAGGATGATTTCTTAAATTAGTTCCATTTTTAATTAAGGTTTTGATTGTAGAAAAAGTATTAATTAAAAGCGCATAAAATTTCCTTTATGGGAAAAACACCGCGAGATAACATACGTGAAGGGGGTGATCCAAGAGACATAACTAATTAAAATTAATGGGGTGATGGTTGGGATAGAGAAATAGGATGACATGAAGAAAAGAAAAATAAGAAAAATTACATAGTTAGAAAAGATAGAATTAAGAGGATGGAAGAGAGAGCGAGGATAACTACATAGAAGGATTTACATAATAATATAGAGAAATAGACGTTAGAAAGGAAGGAAAGAAACTCCCACTTTGAGTGGAGGCAAAACAATTCATATCCCATTAATGGAGGCGGATACATAGAATCTTGTTATAAACCCTGTAGTGTACTGAGATACCAACAAGTTTTGTTACATTGTGGTTCCCCATGGTAAATTTTTTCTAAATATTTCAATACAACAAGTTTTATCAAGGTATGTTATACTAGTTAGAGATTTACAAGAATTAGTAGGAGGATTAAGACAGAGCTTAGGGAAATAGTAGACATGAAAAGATAGGAAGAGATGAGGAAAGAAGCTCCATTATTAATAAAAAAAAAGGGGAAGAAGAAGATGAATTTTCTGGTATGAAATAATTGATTGAAAATTTGGAGAGAAAATTAAAATAATAGGATAGGAATATTAAAAATATATAATGTAGAGAAACAAGAGAAAGAGAAAGAGAAACAAAATAAGAAAAGGAGTGATAAAGAATTAGAAGATAGTTATAGGTTAAAAAATAGTAAAGGTAGGAAGTTATTTTGGAAAAATATAGTTATGAAGAGTCGCCAACTAAGGATGCGTCCCCAACCACCACACAAGCCCAAAGGAGATGACCCCGGATCGTTTTCCATTCCATGTGCCGCTTCAAACACCTATTTGAAAGATAGAAAAGGGAGAAAGTTTGATGGAAAGATATCAACAATTACAAGAAGAAAGTAAGAAGAGAGAAGAAGTTGTAAGAGAATTCAAAGAATTATTAGGAGAGTTATATTTTGATATTGAGCTAGCTAGAGACAAAGGAAGAAAGAGTATCTTGACAAAAGTTCATAATCAATCGAAGAAAGTAAAACCAGTGAACAAACGCAGTCAATTAGTGAGCCCCGAGTACATTCTCAACCGGTTAGAAAGATGGCTCGAAGATTAAGTTACCAATGTTTGGAAAATATACCAACAATGCTAAGGAACATTTTTATATTGGATTCATCTTTGGAAGAGTAACAACATCACAGAAAACACCAGGAAGCTATATGATTTCATAGGCACTCTAAGAGAGGATGCACTACGGTGGTATATGAAGACAAATGCACAGGGACCTAAGGATTGGGATAATATTGAGAAGGTGTTTAACAAGGATTTTCATTTTCCTAAGGCACCATTAGAAGGAGTAAGTAAAATGAGAGACCTTGTTCAGGGAGAAAATGAAATGGTCAAATAATTTAGTCATTGATTCAAGAATGTAACTAGGAAGTTGCAAGGAAGAACCTCTCACAGGACAAAGCAACATATTCAATGGTTCACTTTAGGACTCCTCCCTTATATTATAGAAAAATTGGATGGACAACCTTTCAAAACACTCTCAGAGGAAATAGAGATGTCCATTAGATTAAAGGCCCACCCATGGCGTAGAGAATGAGATACATCATTAAAAACATAATTGGAGAGAAGCAGAATTGGAGCTATCCAATCTAAAATTCCAATAGGAAATCGAGAGAGATGAAAATATCAAAAACATCTCATCACCAAGAAGTATCATTGGACCTAAAATTTTGTGTACAGTGTGTTGTGCAAAAGGGCACAATAAAACATACTATCCTTACTTAGAGAAGGCAAAGAGATTTGTAGCCGTTAGACATCATTCAACACAAAAAGCTTCTTCCAATACCATAAACTGACAAAAGGAACATGGTGCATAATTTTTAGATTATGGGACCAACACACTCAGGACACTTTTCCTTTACTAGAGGTAGCTTCATCCACTAATCAATTTATGTATTGCACAACCTGTGGATCATACAACCATTATCACTATACATGACCCTCTGTAGAAGAAATTCAATATATAAAGGAATATAATAGCCGTAGAGTGATGGTAGAAAGACAGAACAAACACCTAATCCTCCCCATATTAACAACAAATGCCTCTAGTTAACCCACCACCACATGACCAAGAATCATTTCCCATCAATATCGAAATCAACAAGGTGGACAACACCAATTGAGAGGTGGATATCGGGGGAATAACTAAAATCCTAATTATCAAGGAAACAATGATGGAGGATAACACAGAGGTTATAGAGGAGGATATAGGGGTGGATACAATAACTATCAAGGAGGAAGAGGATACCAAGGATATCATGGATACAAGGAAGAGATAACCAAGGAGGTGGATATAAAGATAGAAGACCCCTGAATTGCTACAAATGTGAACAAGATGGACATTTAGCTAGGAAGCTGCAAAGAGCCTAAACCTTGTTGTTTCTTTCATGAAAGAGGACATGATCGTGTTAGTTTTCTGAAAAATCTCAATTTTATAGGAATAGAGGCATAAAAAATAAATCATTCTGAAGATATGCTTAGAAGAATGTCCAACATATCACAAAGATACCATGGGATGATGAGGAAATAGAAAAATACAAGGAAGAAGCATTTAGCTCAAGGAGTAGACCAAAAAATGAGAATAACAATGAAGAAGCTACAAAAATCTATATGAGGAAAGCATTTAAAACGAGTAAGGGCATTGAAGAACCAAAATATTAAGTTGCGGTTACAACTAGAAGTGTAGCAAGGAAGGAGTCTATACTGCAAAGAAGAAGAAAGGGGGAGACCGCATTAGTAGTGAAGAATAGGATTTTAAAGTTCTTAGAGTAATACTAAAGAAGGAACAAGAAGAAGAGAATTTTTTTTATGGAAGATGAGAGAAATATCCATACTAACAATCAAGCATGGTCTTAGATAACAAACAATCTAGTAAGTATTGGAATAAGGATTATAATAAAGTGGAATTGAGGTAAAACAAAGAATAAAAGAAATGTCTTAATACATAAAGAACATGGCAAAAATTATGCCATATACTTGGAAGTTGAGAATTACTAAATTTTGATGGCAAGATGATGTCAAAAACTACTTGGGAGAGACTAGGCAAGCCTCCCTTGGAACCTGCTAGATATTTTATTGGATTAGTAGATGGATCATCGAAATAAACCTCAAGAGGAGTAAATAATCAAGCATGGTCTAGTTAACTTTGAGGTTATTGAAATTGTAGTTCTAAAACCATCATAAAAATCTAGCTTTAAGTGGTTTGTGATAATGGCACATTAAATTTAGAAGAGGAGGAAGTAACATTATAATGGAAAATTTCATGCTCGTGCGTTGGCTAAACGATTGAAGGAGGATATTTGGAGTGAATTGAGAGAATATTTTAAAACAAGGAATATATGTTCTCAAGAATAATAATTTTGAACCAAATTTAGATGGAGAAATATCAGTCAAAACTAAATCCACAACTGAAAGCTTAGATAACATGTTGAAGCATGGATACATGGCTTCCCAGAATCAAGAATAAGGAAATTACATTACGTAAGAAGAATACCACCTCACGTAATTACCTTAGATGATGATGACCTTGATACCGCGGATGACATTTTTGGCCGCTTGACAAAAATTTTAGGAAGAAGATGGATATTACTCTGCAAAATAAGAGATAGAAGACATGTCAATTAAAAGAGTCTATAGATTAAGTCATGGAGTGTCTTTGGAATTTAACAAAATATTTGGGGTTTGGAGACATATAGGATAGTATAAATCAAAAGGAGCGAGTATTTCCAAATGCAAAAAATAGAATTAAAGCATCAGATGAAACCATAATAATTAATGCCATAGAATGGTGTTCAACTCACAAAACCTAACATCTCGATTTGAATTCTTTAACCATATTTCTTAAAAGAAGGTATTTAGAGACGAAGGTTACTATGCATCTATACACGAGTACACCGGTGAAAGCAATCTTAAAAAGAACATCCAGATCTATGAGAGACATTGGTATATATGTGGAGAATATTCTCCTTTGGTATGGACACAATTATTCATATGGACACTAGGACCCATATAATGGCCATGGTACATGCATCAATAATAAGACACGAGACAAGAAGTTGGGACCAGATTGTCAAATATTTTTGTCATACATTCAATTTTGGGATGCGAGATCTTAATATTCTTGGGATTTACAAAATATTAGTACATTTATATTCCTAATTCCTTAATAAGCCATAGAGAAATACTCGAGAAAGGAAACCAGAAATAGAAGAACCTTAATGATAGGAAAATCTAAATAAAATACCAAAGATGGCACATTGCTTTGTAGTTGAGAAACAAGAGAGAGATGAAAAACCAGAAAATTTGAGATATAAGACAATAGAAGGAGAAAGAGAAGTAGTGGAGACCAAGACAAAAGAAGAAAAATATTACTACCAACCTCAAAAGATAAGGATTGAAAAAATTGGCACCAATGGAGATGAGAAATTTTCCAAGATGGGAGACTACTTATCAAAAGAAGAGGTAGCAAAAGTCGTAGAGCTCCTTCAAGAATTCCAAGATATATTCCCCAAATATTTTAAGGAGTTGCGAGGTATAAAATAAGAAGTGGGGACTATGAAGATTCAAATCAAGGAAGGATTTAAACCATTAAAGAAGAGGCCTTATAGATTAAATCCTAACCTCAAAGTTAAAGTGAAAATAGAGATAGATAAAATGTTGAATGCATGAGTTATCAAACTTGTGGAAGATTTAGATTGGGTAGCTCAAAGGTTATTCAGAACAAGAAGATAAGGGAGATATGCATATGTGTGTACTATAGAGAGCTTAATAAAGCTTGTGTACATGACCCATTCCCTACTCCATTTACACAAAAAGTCTTAAAAATGTAGCAGGAAGAGAGGTCTATTCTTTAACAAATGGGTTCTCTTGCTACCATCAGTCAATATTACCCCAGAGGATCAACTAAAAACCACATTTGATCATTCATGTACACTATTATGCCATTTGGGCTGAAGAATGCACCAAGCCTGTATTTAGTAGAATAATGATTAATGCATTTAAGGAATTTATCCATGATTTCTTGGAAGTATATATAAATAAATAGAAAGTATATGGATTATTGAAAAACCATATCCAAGTATTAAGACTTATGTTACAAAGATGTAGGGAATTACAAATCTCCCTCAACTTGAAGAAATGTATATTTTTTACTCCATTTGGCACACTGTTGGGGCATATCATTTATAAATAGGGGTTATTAATTGATCCAGTCAAAACTTCAGTCATTGTCAATCTACCCCCTCCCAAAACACAGAAATATGTAAGGACAATCATTATATACATGGGATACCAAAGATAATTCATACGGAACTATGCGGAGATTAGTACACCTTTGGAAGAGCTGCTGAAGAAAAGAACAAATAAGAAAATACAATTTGTGGATTTTTTGAAGTTCGAAGGATAAAATCTTACATGCACCTATTTTAATATTTCTAGATTGGAAATTTCCTTTCCATGTCCATGTAGATGCATATGGAATTGACATTAGAGTAGTATTAACACAACCTAGAGAAAAAATGGATCACCTAGTAGCCTTTGCAAGCAAAAATATAGCCAAAGATGAAAGTAATTATTCAACTAGAGAGAGAGAGAGAGAGGAATTGAGCATTGTCTATGCTCTACAAAATTATAGACAATATTTATTATCTACATCACTTATTTTCTACACATATCACAAGCCATTGAAATATTTATTAAATAGGCCAATGCTACAAGGGTGAATATGCCACTAGTTAATGTTATTCCAATAATTCAACTTTACCATTGCGGTCAAACCAAGTAAATTGAATAATGGACCAGGATACTTGTCAAGAATAGAGACAAGAGAAAAATAAGGATTGATTGATGATTATTTTCTTGATGCACATCTATTCAGAATAGAGTCCATTCCAAAATAACTTTATTTTATAGCATATTTATTGACCATGGGTGAATTCCCCAACGATTATACAAAACAATAGGAGAGGAACTTATTAAGTCAAGATTTCCCCTTTTCTTTAATCCAGGGACAATTATACAAGAAAGGAAAAGATGAATTCCCTCAAAGAGTAGCCCTAGAACATGAAAGAAATAATATATTAACAGAATCTCATGAAGGTATAGCTAGAGGACACAATGGAGGGAACCAAACAACCAACAAAGTAATGATAGCTATATTATGAAGGCCTACACTATTTAAGGATGCACATAAACATGCACAATATTGTGGCATATTTTAGTGAGTGGGAAAACCAAATGCCCAAGATGAAATGCCTTTGAAACAAGTCTTAGCATTAGCCTTGTTTGAAAAGTGGGCTATAGACTTCACTAGACCTATTAAACCCACCACAAGAAATTCACAAGAAAGATTCATCATCACAAGGACATAATATCTAACAAGATGGGAAGAAAATATCCCAACTAGAGATTTCACTGCTAAGACTACTGCAAGATTCATTTATGAAAACATAATTACGTGGTCTGGATTTCCTTTATGTATTACAAGAGATCAAGGGAAACACTTTGGAAATGCTATGGTGAGGGAATTACTAAGAAACTTCATGATAAACCATAACCGAAGTATGCCTTACCACCCAAAAGTGAATGGCACAAAGAAGATTTTAACAAGGTATTGGAGAAGGTACTTATAAAAATATGTTCATTACAACAAGCAGATTGGGATTTGAATATACCTACAGCCTTATGGGCCTACCGCACCACATATAAAGGATGACTAAATACTCCCCATTTAGATTAGTTTATGGACTTGAAGCCATAGTTCATATAGATTTTGTTCTCCTAAGTTTAAGAGTGGCGGTAACATTCATGATGAATGAAGACTCTTCACTTCATGAGATATTGATTGAATTAGAGAAGTTGGATGAAAAAGGTTCCTAGCAACATACAATCAAACTCAAGAAAAGAGGAGACAGAAATATTGGCACGACCACCATATCAAAAGAAAATAATTTGACACTAGAGACCAGGTACTGTTATATGATAATAAATGGAAACATCCTGGAAAACTGAAAGTTAGATGGCTAGGACCCTACATTATCAAGGAAATATTACCTTCGGGAGAAAGCGAAGCTTCAAACCCTAAACCTTAAAAAATTACGGGGGTATGTGAATGGGGAAAGATTTAAAAAGTATAATACATGGAATACATACATATATACATACATACATACATACATACATACATACATATATATATATATATATATATATAAAATAAAAATATCTATATAAAATCAAATCAAATCAAATCCACCTATATGTAAACTAGAAATTTGACGAATAGGATGAGGAGTAGGATGAAAGATACAAGGGCATCCTTACTCTAATAAAAATAAGAAAATAGAAAAATCAAAGAAGAAGAAAAAACCATGGAGGAGAATACCCCGCAAAACAAAGGAAAAATAAGCGAGAGGGAGAATACTCGTGGAACAAAGGAAAAAAACAACGGAGGAGGAATATTTTTGGAACAAATAGAAAAGAGAGTCACAAAGGTAGAATACCCATGGAAAAAATAAAAATCCACGGAGGAGAATACTGTGGAAAAAAAAAAAAAAAGGCGATGAGGGAGAATACATGCAAAACAAAAGAAAAATCCGCGAGAGGGAGAATACCCATGGAAAAAAATATGTGGAGGAGAATACCCATGGACCAAAAGAAAACGTGGTGGAGGGAGAATATCAAGTAAAACAAAATAAAATCCAATAGAGGTAGAATACGTGGGAGGAAGACAAAATACATAAAATGAAGAGAAGCATACGAAGTGAGGAAAAATACACGGAACAAACAAAAAGATAATCTACAAAAAAATGTGGTAGGTACAAGTTAGAGGGATATAAAATGGATTCACCCATAAAGGTTTAAGGCATAAAAATCTAAAGTGGAGATAGAGGAATTCACCAATAAAATTACAGCAAAGAAGTGAGCTAGGGCACACTAAGAAAAATCAAGAAAGATGCATAATTCAATTGAGCTTACATGAGAAAAACTCCCAAAGCTGAAGTTCCACAAGCGGTCTACGAAATCAAATACGCATGATCCGAGGGAGCATTTTATCATATCCCATTCAAGGTAACCCATACATGGGATTTACTGAAATGTATTTACTCACGGATTGTCTAATACAATCATAAAAGTATCGATCTAGATAGATAGATACTACTTGAAGAAAATCTTGATACTAAAGAGATGGAATAAAAAAAGACTGAAAATATATGCTTAGAGTAGAATCCCATACTTTGCTAGGGCTGATCATGCAATTAGAGTTCTTTTGAGCTAGCTACACAATCAAACGTTGTATTTGGATCAACCATACCCAATTAACATAGATGTCATGGCTAGGGTTATGTGATTATGGGCACAAGGGTGATCCACGATCACAAAAAAGAAGACTACAATGAAATATAATGCACAGTGATGGGGGTAATGAAGACAAAGAAAGGAGTACACATCATGGATATAACAAATCATACACTTAGGTATGCCACCAAAGCTATATGCTTGAAAATTTATCATACAAATTGAGAAGATGGTGCTCACAGGATTAGTGCACAAATTTCCCTAGATATGGTGAATTATCATTGAGTATAATTTAGCAGAACTATTAGCCTCAAAATTCCATGAAAATACTATAAAAATAAAGGAAGGAAAACATACCTTTTGTTATGGGTCGGTCGTATTGTGCTTGGCTCGATACCATTTTTAATTTTTTTATCTAGAGGACATTACAAGTACAAGATTTCCTAAATCCCCTAAGATCATCATAGTGTGGAAATCAACTTTGTGATATTTTCGGTGACTATCGAACATGGAAAATGGAGCTCATATGTGTAAATTGGTTGTTAGTAAAAGTTGAAGTCAACCGTAGCCAAGACCAGGTCAACTGGTGACTCATGACAAGTGGAAAATTTGAATTGGGCATAGGTCAAGTTCAGGTGGACCTTCGTTCTTCGACACTCGATATCGATATGTTCTTCAGCAATCGAAAAAAAATATTCCACGTGGTTGGTCCTCAAGTCACCACATGGCATGCCACCACTTTGCCCCATCAATCAACTTGGTGGGCTATATAGCGAGATATGTATCAAGTTTTGCATTGCATTGGATGGATTCACGATGAAGTTAACCATTAGCTCAATGAACTACTCATGTTACATTGGCCAAAAAAATCACATTGGATGTGACACGAAGCCATGGTAGATGATTTGGGAAAATTCTATTTAAAACCTTCTCTTATCTCTTCTCCCACAAATGTGGGATGTTTCCCCACCGCTTGAAAAAGACTTGGTGAAAGCTTGTATACGGGGTTGATGGTTAAAACTAGATAGAAAATGGTGAGTTACATGTGGCAGTCAGCGGGAGCAATGGGGTTACATGGCATGGTGGGCACAGTGGTAGGGAAACATGGATGTGTTTAGAGGGGTCTTTGCAATGTAGTGACGGCTTAGAAGGACTAAATGGGACACAATAGGATTAGAAAAGATAGAAAAATGGCTGGCTTAGGAAGGTGGAGTGGGATTAGATCCCATGCAATCTTGTCATTATCCTCAAACCGACCTAACCAACTTGTAAAGTGAGTTGGTGAGGGTATACACTGGAAGATTTTGATGATATCCACGACCCATCTAAGGTTAGAAAAGCCACTTCTTCCCTCCATTTTGTGAAATCTCATTGCAATATTATTCGACAATAATCTTACTTCAAGCTCAAATTAAGCTCCTCACTTACACGCCAAGAGCCAAGAGGGGAGTTCAAAGGCTTAGGGATTTGGCAAAAATTATGGCCAAAGGTATAACAATAATTTTGGAGAAAACAAGTGGAGGCCTATTTATAGGCAATGTATAAGTTTTATAGGAATTATTTTGAAACTACGAGAAGTAGTACCGAGCCCGAGTCTTGGAGCACAAGCTGGTAAAGTTTGAAGTAAATCTTTGCAATGTAATGGATATGTAAGCCCTAATTTATTATAAGAATTATGGAGAAATAAATTCTTATATCGTATTGATATAAGCATGATGGCCTATATCATAATAGGATGGGCATGATGGTGATGTTGGCCTATATCATGATAGTAGGGGCATGATTAAGAACTATATCATATTAATATAGGAATAAGGAAGATATAAGACCTGTATCATATTAATATAGATATCTTCAACAATGTTTCGGGAGTTAGTATTCTTTTAACTCACCGATCAATAGACTTGTCTAGATGGATCCAAGAGACACCGTGGAGCCGAGGGACATGAGGAAGCATAGAGAAGTAGTAGATCTCGAGCTTGATGACGTGGATTTCGTCATAACATTGGCTTGAGAGGAGGGTTGTTATTCAAAGATTGAGCTCATTGGTGACATTTTTTTCTACTAACATCTTGGGACTTATCCCCACACAATAGGAGCATGGATGTTTCTAGGAGAATACTTAGCGCATTGTAATGGAGTCATTGAGGTATTCATTATTATGGGAGTCATTATCAGCTCACCATAGATATTCTAGAGCCTATACTTGGAGCAATAGGGTGTTATAAAAAGAATATTAGATCTTGTACATAAGCTGTGATATTGTCACTTGGTTGTCATGGAGGAGGTTATTGTTCTTCAAGATTATTTAGCCACACAACCATAATGGGAAATTTACGGAAGACATCACGGGTATCCATAAGGCATCATATTAACATCTGTAAGACTGATTGGGGAGCCATAGATCATTTTACCATGGACGATAATACTAGATTGAATCTATATCATAAGCCATGGTAACTATTTGGTGGTCATGATAAAGATTCTTGTCCCATTTGTATTCAGTATTATCATGCTTTGATTATAATTTTGTATTAGAACTCTAGTTTTTAAAGACATAGGCATTCTCCCAAACTCTGTTATCAACTTTGTGTGTGGGGTTTTTAATTTTATCATTGCTTAAAGTTTATTTTAATGGGGTAAGTTTGGAAGATAATTTAAATCCTATCGGGGTCCATGGTCAAGAAAATAAAATTGGTCAATTTTCAGATCATCCTACCCCATAAATCAGAATTGGTTGAATGGTGGAGCAACACAGATGTGGCTAGAATATTTGGGAGAATATCAATACATTAGATGTAGTTACCCAAATAATTGCTTTATTAGGGTGGAAAAATAGAATCAAACAAATAGCTACAAAATCGTGCTGGGTGTGCGAACAAATTATCGCTCGATATGAGCAAGATGTAATTTTTATTACAGACATTGATTATACCTTCCTTCAAATTCTAATCCCACAAAATTCACACTTACCTCCTTTATCATATGAGTCTTCAGATGAATTAGTGGCTACTTCAGTTGATACAATCAAGAATCTACCTATGGATCATAGAAATCCAACACCTCCAAAATTTGATGAGGTCATTTACGAAACTTGATAAGAACACAAAAATAAATACCCCACGCAATATGGAAAATAGAACCTAGTAAATCAGGCCCTAAAACATATAAAAGAAGACCAGCCAAAGGACCTAGTACTATAGAACCTACCACTAATCACCGAAAGGATTGGCATGTAAAGGAAAACTTAAAGAAGCCACGATTAATACGAGAGGAAGAAGAATCATCACAAGTGATAGAAAACATCTCTAATTTAGATGAGGAACAATATCCCTCTTCCTCACTATCACTAGAATAGTTAGGACCTCAATTTTCAGAGTAGGAAGAACCATGGGTTGTAATGCCTCTAACGTGGTTGATACATATGATTACTTTTGAACTCGAAGTTGAAAACATTGATATGTGATTCTTGCTTGAAGACGGTATACTCTCGTGAACTAAGTAATCATGTTTGTTGTAGATAATATGTTATATTCTGATAATAGATATAATCCTCGACAATAGGGTTCCTTTTATGAAATAGTTAGATAAAAGAACATTTTTTTAACGTTATAGCGTTTATCATGCTCAGTTCATATGACCCATGTTAACAATTTTACAGATGTATTTTGTAAAATATGAAAGGAGAAAGACATATATAAAGTTACATTTGTTTTACTAAAGCAATTGTCTCTTTATTTTTGATGACTATGTAGAAAAATTACTTGAAATGTACTTTTTTATGAAAAGAATATGTATTAAAACTAGTTGTAAGTTTAGTGAGTGGATCACTCCTTTTTGATAAATGCATTGCTTTGATGATGGTTGATTGTTGATTTACTTTTCAAACTTAAATGACATAAGATTTGTAATATTACTAAGTAATATCATTCATAAGAGGGGGAAATTTAGATATTTATGTGATTTAGGATTGATAAACTTATTAGCTTTAATGATATATAAGTTCCTTGGTTTAAGGATCTGTACTATTAATTTATTTCATTTCACGTGAAAGAGCACAACTAAGTTGATACTCTTGGGTAGATCCTTAAAATAGTAAAAATGGATATGTTTTGATTATATAAATGTGTATGAATTCTTTGTTATGCTGCAGCATATGTGATTTGTTCTCATAATTAGCACATCAATCCTTGAAAAGGAAAAAATATATTTTCCTTGTAAGTAAACAAAAACTTTATGTTTTGTCTTGTTAGGAGTTATGATTAGTTATGAGGATGGTTAACTAATTTTCCTTAACCAAATTTATTTAATAGAAAAATGAATGATTAAAAGGATAATAAAAGGATTTAGACTTTAGCATTATGAAGTCTAAAGTAAAATTTTAAATAAGCTTGTTATAAGCTAAAAATGAAGTAAAAATATCTAATGAACACACTTTCATAACATTGAGTTCATACATATCGTCATATGAAATAAGCATATAATATCAAGATGAACATAAGCATGAATTTAGAATGGTTAGGAAAGCATATTTTATCTGCATACCTTCCTTTTATGTAAAATACACCTCATAACCTTCTTAGGTAAAATGATGCTTAGTAAACCCTTAAAAGCATTGTTATCGTTAATCTTTAAGATAATAATTGATTGGGTTAATAAACTGATATATCTTTAAGTATGTTAGTCAGTTGAGGAAACTCAGTTGGATGTTGAAACATAGCAACTGTGGCATAGTACCTTCATAATGACATGGGTCATTACAAGGATACTATGATGTAGCTTTCTATGTCTCAACACCCCACTTAGTTCGTTTAACTCGATTAACATAAGTGGAAGTTTGGCTCATGGTTCCACCCTAAATAGAGATAGAAACATGAGCTAGTGTTGTGGTCAACTCATGTTGACTTAGGGTGACTAGACACACCCAATCGATGTAAGTCAATTGAGTATGTCTATGTATCCTTAGTCACCACGAGTATTCCTCCACACTAGTGCATGTTACTGCCCTTGTTTAGTGTGAAACTTTGAATCAGATTTGGTTGAAAGAAGTAAAGAAAGACCATTCTAGATAACAGAACAAGTGTGGTGAAGGACATATTCCTTTTGATGAGTATGTTTTCTAGAGGAATGTAAACATGGTAAACATGTTCAAAAACTTTCACCAAAGTATCACAAGTTGTTGGTTACATTGTCCTATGTCACCTAGTATAAGATGCAATATTTTAGATGAATATGGGTAGCACGTATTGGGTAGGCTTCTTGGACGAGAACACTTAGGTATCCCTAAAATGGTAAAGGAACCAAGTATACATAGTATATACTTAATTAACTTAACATGAGAGATTGGTTTAATAATGAGTCATGGAAAGAGATATCGGTGTTTCACGAGTCATTACCGTTGTATCTGAGCTTTTTTTAATGAGATGGATTGGTAGTGGAACATGTGTTCTAAATTATATTAATTTAGAACAAAGAAGATTATGTAGAATTTGTTTCCCCCTTGTTTCTAAAGTCTTAAAATGAGGATGTTACATCTTGGTATCTGAGCTGAAGGTTTCATCTCTTAGACCTATTGATTCCATATCTAATAAAAACTTTATTTTTATGTTAAGAGAAAATGGTTAGAACAAGGGCAGGTGCTACTAATAATTCACCTCCAAGTGGAGAGACAGATACCACACAAAAACTTGACGACATTATTTTCTCCCTATAGGACACATGAGACCATCTTGTTGTACTTGAACAACAAGTAATGGGTAATGAAGAGGAGGAAGATGATGCTAGTAATAACAATCGAGACACCTCCAAGGGACAATTCCAATACTAGAAATTTGAACATTGATAATAAGAGTCCTGCAAATGCAAATGTACCCAATCAACCTGAAAATAAAAAGGAAAGATTAGTAGTTGAACTCAAAAAGACATAAAGAGGATAAGTCCACCAAATTTCGATGGTACTACACTGGGGGATGGAGCTGAGAATTAGCTCAGTGAAATGGAGAAGTACTTTACAATAAGGAACTTATCAGAAGAAACAAAAGTAGTATGGGGAGCTTATCAACTTTCCCACGTGGCACCCTCCTGAAGGGATAGCCGTAAATCTAAATTAAACCTTGATGAATAAGGAATCACTTGGGATCATTTTAAGAGCTACTTTAGGAAATGTCGGCTACCACAGCTCTATTATGATCAAAAGATGACAAAATTTTAGAATTTGATTCAAGGAAAGTTAATTGTAATAGAGTATTGGGAGAGGTTTAAGAAAGTTCTTAAGTATGTGCCTCGAGTATCAAGGCGAAGAGAAGTTCGGGATACACAAGTTTATTATGGGATTGAATCCTATCATAGAGGGTGAATTATATGTTCACATCCCAACCACATGTGAAAGGGGTTGTTGAAAAATTCATTCAACGGGAATAGAAATTAAAAAGAAAATTCTACCCATAAGGAAGAGAATCGTAAGAAAAATCCGATTCTTATTCATCTCTTACTACCAAAAAAGTGGCATGGAAAAATTTTCTTGCCAAAAATAAGTTAAGTAGAATGATAATAATAAGAAAACAAAAACAAATAAACCTATTGCGAACTTTCGGAAAAAAATTGTGAAGAATAATAACAATGGACAGAATTCCATTAGAGGAAAAAAAATTAGTTTCAGGGCTAGAAATAAATTTGAACCTAAAAGAGGACCTGTAGGGTGTTGTTTCAACTTTGGTAAGGATCATTATACAAATCAATGCCCTCTAAATAAATATGATAGCAATCGGTAACATAAGATATGTCTTTGCAGTAGCTAATAAACAAGATGAAAAGAAAGTTACGCCCTTAGAAGTGCCATGTAAATTAATTTGTATGCCTAGTACTATAATTTTTATCTTGGACCTATTGAATGCTTTATTTCTAGTAAATTATCTAGGAAAGTAAAAAGAAAAGATAAAATAATGGAAAAATCTTGGCTGTACATTATGGAAATAATGATGTCCATATTGTTAGTAAATGTCTTTTTGAACTAGTTCTAGAATTACCTAATTTATTTACTAAAGTAGATCTTTATGTTGCTCCTTTGGGGTCATATGATGTCATAATAAGGGTTAAGCGGCTTAATGAACATAAATCAAAATTTAATTTTTTGGAAAAATACATTAGTTGTCTTGATGATCTGTAGAAAACAACAGTCATCTAATGGGTAAAACGAGAAATTTCAGTTAGAAAATTGTCAGCTATGCAACTTAAAAAGGCCAAAAATAAAGGTTTCACTTTGTATGCAGTAAAATTTTTAAAACAATTGAAAAGGATAGTGATTTCTTGGAAAAGTTTCCACTATTAAGAGATTTCAGCGATGTGTTTTGGAAGAACTACGGTCTTCCGCCCAAACAAGAATTTGACTTCACAATAGAAATCAAACCGGGAACTAAGTCTATTTCCAAGGAACCTTATGGAATGACTACCATCGAATTGGTAGAGCTTAAGGCACAATTACAAGGGCTGTTATTTAAACATTTGATAAGACTGAGTATTTCACCTTGAGGAGCACCGGTAATCTTTGTGAAAAATAATGATGGAACACTTAGAATTTGTATTGATTATAAGATGTTAAACAAAAAAATAATTGAAAAAAAAATCCACTTCCTAGAATTTAAGATTTGGTTAATCGGATGCGTGGTTTATTAGTATATTCTATAATAGATCTTCATTCAGGTATCACCGTTGAGAAGCAAAGATGAAGATATTCATAAAACAACCTTTAGAACGAGGTATGGACATTACGAATTCACATTTTTACCTTTCAGTTTGACAAATGAATCTCCAAATTTTATGAATTTAATGAATAATATCTTTCAAGAATACCTAAACAAGTTTTTACTTGTATTCTTGGATGATATTCTTATCTATTCTAAAATCATTGATGAACATCATGAGCATTTGAAAATATTACTTGAAATCTTAAGAAAGAGAAGATTGTATGGTAAGTTTTCCAAATGTTCTTTTTATGAAATAGAAGTGCACTGTTTGGGACATGTTATAAGAAAAAATGGAATAGCAGGTGATCCATCAAAGATTTTTTCCATAAGCGATTGGGCTACACCTAAAAATTTACATGAATTCAAAAGCTTCATGGGGCTTGTTGGTTACTATAGAAAGTTTTTAAAGGACTTTTCAAAATTCATTGCCCCGATAACTTCATTACAAAAGAAAGAAAAGAATTTTGTGTGGAGTGATAAATGTGAATCAAAATTTAAAAATCTTAAAGATTAGTTAACTTATGCACCTATTTTGGTTGTACCAAATCCAAATGGAAATTTTACGGTAGTTACAGATGCTTTCGGTGAAGGACTTTGAGGTATTTTGTTACAAAATGATCATGTTATAGCATATGAAAGAAGAAAACTCAAGTTACATGAGTTGAATTATGTTCCCCATGACCTAGAGCTTGTTGCCATAGTTCATGCACTTCAAGTATGGAGACATTATCTTTTAGGAAGACCTTTTGAATTAAATACTGATCATATTGGGATGAACTATATTTTCACTCAGCCAAATATGAATGCAAGACAATGAAGATGGTTAGTTTTTGTCACAATATGATTTTGACATAAGATACATTAAAGGAAAAGAAAACAAAGTGGAAGATGCACTAAGTCGTAGGAAACATATTTATGTACTTATAACTTTGAGAACTTAGTTTAAAGATGAGGTAAAAAGTATCATGAAATCTTATTTATACTTTGGTAGGTAAAAATTACACTTTCTCGCAGATCCAAATGATTTAAGATACAAAGTTTTTAACTTCGATAACGAAGGAATTCTAAGATATGAAAAGTGAGTGTACATACCTTCGAGGAATAATTTAAGGAAAAATTTAATGATATAATTTCATAATTCACCCTACTCCTAGGACATCCCGGTATTACAAAAATGCTTTTGATGTAAAATAACAATATTTTTGGAAAGGAATGAAGAAAGGCATAATTTATTTTGTATCGCACTGCTTGGAATTCCATCCTATCAAGGATGAGCATATGCACCAAACTAGTTTATTATATCCTCATAGCATACCTCAAAATAAGTGCTAAGTAATTAGCATGGATTTTATTCAGGGGGTTGCCTATGTCAAGAAATAAAAATGATGGTATTTTAGTTGTAGTTGATAAATTGACAAAAGAAGCACATTTTATTATTGGTAATCTTAAGGATGATTCCCCAATTTTTGAAAAATATTTATGCATGAAATTTTCAAATTACATGGAGTACTGAATTGATTATATCGATAGGGGCCCTAGAATGACATATCATTTCTAGAAAATGCTAAATGAAGTCTTAGGAACAAAACTAAATTTTAGTTCCATATACCATCCGGAAACAGATGGTCAAACTGAGAGAGTTAATCAGGTCTTGGAATATATATTATGAATGTACTACATGGATCACTAGTACAAATGGGAAGAATACCTTCCTTTAGTTGAATTTGCTTCCAATAATACATATCATGCCTCTTTAAGAATGGTACCTTTTGAAGCATTTTATGGAAGGAAAAGCAGAACTCCAGTTAGTTGGGATATCATTGAAGATAGAGAGGTATTTAGACTTGAAATTATTAATGAAATGTAAGAACAAGTGAAAATGATTCATGAGCGATTAAAAGAAGCTACAAATAGGTAAAAAGTTATGCAGATTTCAAAAAAATTGATAATAAATTTAAACTGGTGAAAAGGTCTTTTTACATGTTAAGCCTAAAAAGAGCTCGATAACCTTTGGCCAATGCGAGTCAAATTGTCACCTCATTTTGTGGGACCTTTCAATATTGTTTAAATTATTAGCCCTATAGCTTCTCACTTAGCAATATCTCTCATTTTTCATGAATGTATGATGTTTTCTATATTTCTTTGCTTAAGAAATATGTTTGATTTAACACATGTGTTGAAATGGGATTCCTTGCAAGTACAAGGCCTAGGAATAATCATCGTTGAACCCTTATGAGTGTTGGAAACTCCCCAATTGCACTTATAAAATTGTGAAATTAAACATGGTAACCATGTTTTAAAAATTTGGCCAAAGTATCGCAAGTTTGTTGGTTGCATTGACCTATGTCACCTAGTCTAAGATGAGATATTTTAGATGAATATCGGTAATACGTATTTAGATAGGCTTCTTTAGACAGAACACTTGGGTAGCCCTAAAATGGTAAAGGAATCAAGTATACATAGTATATAATTTATTAACTTAACATGAGAGATCGGTTTAATACTAAGTCATGGAATGAGAGATCGGTGTTTCACTGAATCATTACCACTGTATATGGTTTTTTGTTATGAGATGGATTGGTAGTGGAATGTGTGTTCTAAATTATATTAATTTAGAACAGATAACATTATGTAGAATTTTTTTGTCCCTTGTTTCTAAAGTCTTAAAATGAGGATGTTACATCTCTTGGACCTATTGATTCCATATCGATAAAAACTTTATTTTTATGTTAACAGAAAATGGTTAGAACAAGGGGAGGTGCTACAAATAATCCACCTCTAGGTGGAGAGGTAGCTACCACACAAAAACTTGACGAGATTATTTTTTCCCTATTGGACACAAGAGATCATCTTGTTGTACTTGAACAAAAAGTAATGGGTAATGAAAAGAAGGAAGATGACACTAGTAATAAAAATCAGCCACCTCTAGGGGACAATGCCAATACTATAAATTTGAATGTTGATAATAAAGTCCCTGTAAATGCAAATGTACCTAATCAACCTAAAAATAAAAAGGAAAGATTAGTAGTTGAACTCACAAATGACATAAAGAGGGTAAGTCCAAATTTCGATGGTACTACTTTGGGGGATGGAGATGAGAATTGGCTCGGTGAATTAGAGAAGTAATTTACAATTAGGAATTTATTAGAAGAAACAAAAGTAGTATGGGAGCTTATCAACTTTCCAATGTGGCATCTTCTGGTGGGACATCTGTAAAGCTAAATTAAATATTGATGAATAAAGCATCACTTGGGATCATTTTAAGAGCTATTTTAGGAAATGTTGGTTGCCACAGCTCTATTATGATCAAAAGTTGACAAAATTTCATAATTTATTTTAAGGAAATTAACTCTAACATAGTATTGGGAGAGGTTTATTAAAGTTCTTAATTACGCACCTCAATATAAAATTGACAAGAAGTTCGGGATACACAAGTTTATTATGGGATTAAACCTTATTATAGGGGTGAAAAAGATGTTTATACCATGAAAGGGGTTGTTGAAAAAGTCATTAGGCGGGAATAGAAATTAAAATTAATTTCGCACATAAGGAAGAGAATAGTAAGAAAATTTCTAATTCTTATTCATCTCTTGCATCTCAAAAAGTGGAATGCAAAACTTTTGGTGCAAGAATAAGTTTGTAACTGATAATAATAAGAAAACAATAGCAAATAAACTGGGTATGAATGTTCGAAACAAATTTGTGAAGAATAATAACAATGAACATAAGTCCTTTAAAGGAAAAAACAATAATTTCGGGGTGGAAAAAAATTGAACCTAAAAGAGGACTGTCGGGTGTTATTTCAACTATGCAAAGGACCAGTATACAAATCACTTGCCCTCTAAAGAAATATGATAGCAATCAATAACATAAGATACGTGTTGCAGTAGCTAATAAACAAGTCAGTAAAGTAAGTTACACCCATAAAAGTGCCAAGTAAATTAATTCTTATGCCTATTACCATAATTATCGATACTAGAGCTATTGAATTCTTTATTTTTAGTAAATTAGTTGTAAAACTAAAAAGAAAAGCTAAAATAATGGAAAAATCTTATACTGTACATTATGAAAATAATGATGTCCATACTATTAATAAATGTCTTTTTGGAGCAATCCTAGAATTACCTAATTTTTCTACTAAAGTAAATCTTTATGTTGCTCCTTTGGTGTCATATGATGTCATAATAGGTGTTAATTGGTTTGTTGAACAGAAAGCAAAATTTGATTGTTTTCAAAAATACATTAGTTATCTTGATGATCTGCGAAAAAATAGACATCTAAGGGGTAAAAGCGAGAAATTTTAGTTTAAAAATTTCAGGTATGCAGCTTAAAAAGGCTAAAAATATAGGTTGCACTTTGTCTGCGGTAAAAATTTCTGAAAATATTGAAACGGATAGTGATTTCTTGAAAAAAATTCTGCTATTAAGATATTTTAGTGATGTGTTTACGGAAGAACTACGGGTCTTTTGCCCAATCGACAATTTTACTTCACAATAGAAATAAAAGTGGGAACCTGAGCCTCTTTTCAAGGCACCTTATCGAATAACTACCATTGAGCAGGTAGAGCTTAAGGAACAATTACAAGAGCTGTTATTTAAATTTTTATAACACCGAGTGTCTCACATTGAGGAGCACCGGTAATATTTGTGAAAAACAAAGATGGAACACTTAGAATTTGTATTGATTATAGGATGTTAAACAAAATAACAATAAAAATAGATATCCAGTTCTTAGAATTTATGATTTGTTTAATCATATGCGTGGTGCATTAGTATAGTCTTAGATACATCTTCGTTCTAGGTATCACCCATTGAGAATCAAAGATAAAGATATTCATAAAATAGCCTTTAGAATGAGGTATGGAAATTACGAATTCATGGTTTTACCTTTTGGTATAAAACTGTACCTGCAAAGTTTATGAATTCAATGAATAATATCTTTCAAGAATACCTAGACAAGTTTGTACTTGTATTCTTGGATGATATTCTTATCTATTCTAAAATCATTAATGAGCATCATGAGCATTTGAAAATAATACTTGAAATATTAAGAAAGAGAATATTGTATGGTAAGTTGTCTAAATGTTCTTTTTATGAAATAGAAGTGCACTATTTGGGACATGGCATAAGAAAAGATGGAATAGTAGTTGATCCATCAAATATTGTTCCCATAGCTGATTGGCCTACACCTAAAAATTTACATGAATTCAAAATCTTTATGGAGATTGTTGGTTACTATAGAAAGTGTTTAAAGGACTTTTCAAAAGTCGTTGCCTTGATAACTTCATTCTTGAAGAATGACAAGAATTTTGTCTAGAGTGATAAATGTGAATCAACATTTAAAACTCTTAAAGATTAGTTAACTTATGCACCTATTTTGGCTGTACCAAATCCAAATGAAAACTTTATGGTAGTTAGAGATGCTTCCGGTGAAGGACGTTGAGGTATTCTGTTACAAAATGATCATGTTATAGAATATGAGAGAAGAGAACTCAAGTTACATGGTTTGAATTATGTTCTCCATGACCTAAAGCTTGTTGTCATAGTTCATGCACTTCAATTATGGAGACATTATCTTTTAGGAAGACCTTTTGAATTAAATATTGATCATCTTAGTGAAGTATATTTTCACTCAGAAAAATATGAATGCAAGACAATGAGGATGGTTAGAGTTTTTGTCACAATATGATTTTGACATAAGCTACATTAAAGTAAAAAAACTGAGTGGCAGATGCACTAGTTCGTAAGTTACATATTTTCGTACTTATAAATTTGAGAACTCGGTTTAAGGATGAGATAAAAATTATCATGAAATCTTATTTATACTTTTAATAGGTAAAAATTGCACTTTCTGCAAATCAAATGATTTAAGATACAAAGTTTTTAACTTCAATAATGAAGGAATTCTAACATATGAAAAGTGGGTGTACATATCTTCGAGGAATGTAATGAAAAATTTAATGATGGAATTTCATAATTCACCTTACTCGGGCATCCTAGTATTACAAAAATAGTTGCTGATGTAAAACAACAATATTTTTGGAAAGGGATAAAGAAAGGCATAGCGATTGTGTATCGATCGCTTTGAATGTCAGCGTGTTAAGGATGAGTATATGCACCCAGCTATTTTATTATATCCTCATAGCACACCTCAATATAAGAGGAAAGTAATTAGCATTTATTTTTTTTCATGGGTTGCCTATGTCAAGAAATAAAAATGATGTTATTTTAGTCGTAGTTGATAAATTAACAAAAGTAGCACATTTTATTGCTAGTAATCTTAAGGATAATTCACCAATTTTAGCAAAAATATTTGTTCATGAAATTTTCAGATTACATGGAGCACCTAAATTGAATATATTTGATAAGGACCCTAGAATGACATATCATTTATGGAAAACGTTGAATGCAGCCTTAGGAACAAAACTAAATTTTAGTTTTGCATACCATCCAGAAACAAATGGTCAAATTGAGAGAGTTAATCAGGTTTTGGAAGATATGTTATGAATGTACTACATGGATCAGCAGTACAAATGGGAAGAATACCTTCCTTTAGTTGAATTTAATTACAATAATACATATCATGCCTCTTTAAATATGGCACCTTTTGAAGCATTGTAATGAAGGAAATTAAGAACTCCAGTTAGTTGGGATAACAATAGAGAGGTATTTAGACCTAAAATTCTTAATGATATGGAACATCAAGTGAAAATGATTCGTGAAGGATTAAAAGAAGCTACGGATAGGCAAAAATGTTATCCATATTTTAAAAGAATCGATAAGAAATTTAAACTTGGTGAAAAGGTATTTTTACATGTTAAGCCTAAAAAGAGCTCGATAACCTTTGGCCAATGTAGCCAAATTATCACCTCATTTTGTGGGACCTTTCGAGATTGTTTAAATTATTATCCCTAAAGCTTCTCACTTATCATTATCTCCCACTTTTTCATGAATGTATGATGTTTTCCATATTTCATTTTTAAGAAATATGTTTCATATTTATCACTTGTGTTGAATTGGGATTCCTTCGAGTCCAAGGCCTAGGAATAATCATCGTTGAACCCACAAGAGTGTTGGAAACTCTAAAATTGCACTTATGAAATCATGAAATTAAACATGGTAAACATGTTTTAAAACATTAGCCAAAGTATTGCAAGTTATTGGTTGCGTTGTTCTATGTCACTTAGTTAAGATGCAGGATTTTAGATGAATATCGGTAACACGTATTCAGATAGGCTTCATAGATAGAAAACTTGGGTACCCCTAAAAGGGTAAAGGAACAAAGTATACATATTATATACTTTATTAACTTAACATGAGAGATTGGTTTAATATTGAGTCATGGAATGAGAGATCGGTGTTTCACCGAGTCATTACCGTTGTATATGGTTTTTTTATGAGATGGATTGGTAGTGGAATGTGTATTCTAAATTATATTAATTTAGAATAGAGAACATTATGTAGAATTTTTTTCCCTTGTTTCTAAAGTCTTAAAATGAGGATGTTACATCTTGGTATCAGAGCTGAAGGTTGCATCTCTTGGACCTATTGATTCCATATCTGATAAAAAAATTATTTTTATGTTAAGAGAAAATGGTTAGAACAATGGGAGGTGCTACTAATAATTCATCTCCAAGTGGAGAGGTAAATACCACACAAAAACTTGCGACATTATTTTTCCTTATAGGACACAAGAGACCATCTTGTTGTACTTGAACAACAAGTAATGGGTAATGAAGAGAAGGAATATGATGCTAGTAATAAAAATTAGCCACCTCTAGGGGACAATGCCAATACTAGAAATTTGAACGTTGATAATAAGAGTCCTCTACAAATGTAAATGTACCCAATCAACCTGAAAATAAAAATATAAGATTAGTAGTTGAAATTGCAAATGACATAAAGAGGATAAGTCCACCAAATTTGGATGGTACTACAATAGGGGATGGAGCTGAGAATTGTCTCAGTGAAATGGAGAAATACTTTGTAATAAGGAACTTCTCAGAAGAAACAAAAGTAGTATGGGGAGTTTATCAACTTTACAATGTGGCATCCTCTGGCGGACAACCATAAATCTAAATTAAACATTGATGAATCAAACATACCTTGGGATAATTTTAAGAGCTACTTTAGGGAACGTTGGATGCCACACCTCTATTATGATCAAAAGATGACAAAATTTCATAATTTAATTCAAGGAAAATTAACAAGATAGTAGTCGAGAGAGGTTTGCTAAAGTTCTTAAGTACGTGCCTCGGCATAAAATTGGTGAGAAGTTCAAGATACACAAGTTTATTATGGGATTGAACCCTATCATAGGGTTTGAAGTAGATGTTCACATCCCAACCACCATGAAAGGGTTTTTGAAAAATTCGTTTGGCTAGAATAGAAATTAAAAGCAATTTTTTCCCATAAGGAAGAGAATCGTAAGAAAATTTCTAATTCTTATTCATCTCTTGCAACCAAAAAAGTGGCATGGAAAAAGTTTGGTGCCAAAAATAAGTTTGTAACTGATAATAATAAGAAGAAAACCAAAAATAAACACATTGCGAATGTTGAAACAACTTTTGAAGAATAATAATAATGGACAAAAGTCCTTTGGAGGAAAAAATAGTAATTTCAAGGCTGGAAATAAATTTGAACCTAAAAGAGGACCTGTAGGGGGTTGTTTCAACTATGGTAAGGATCACTATACAAATCAGTGCTCTCTAAAGAAAGATGATAGCAATCAGTAACATAAGATACGTCACTAATAGCTAATAAACAAGTGAAAAGAAAGTTACGCCCATAGTATTTCCATGTAAATTAATTAGTATGGCTATCACTATAATTTTTGATATCTTTGGAGATATTGAATGGTTTATTTTTACTAAATTAGCTATGAAAATAAGAGGACAAGCCAAAATAATGGAAAAATCTTGACTATACATTGCGGAAATAATGATGTCCATATTGTTAGTAAATGTCTTTTGGAGGAGTCCTAAAATTACCTAATTTTTCTAATGAAGTAGATATTTTTGTTGCTCCTTTGGGGTCATATGATGTCATAATAGGCATTAACTAGCTTGCTGAACATAAATTAAAATTTGATAGTTTTGATAAAGACATTAGTTGTCTTGATGATCTGCACAAAAAAATAGACATCTAATGGGTAAAACGAGAAAATTCAGTTAGAAAATTATCGGGTATGCAAATTTAAAAGGCCAAAAATATAGGTTGCACTTTGTATGTAGTAAAAAAATGTGAAATAATTAAAAATGATAGTGATTTCTTGATAAATTTTCCGTTGTTAAGAGATTTCAGCAATGTGTTTAGAAAGAACTACCGGTCTTCCGCCCAAACAAGAATTTAACTTTAAAATAGAAATCAAACCAGGAACTGAGCCTATTTCCAAGGTACCTTATCAAATGACTACCAATGAATGGGCAGATCTTAAAGCACAATAACAAGAGCTATTATTTAAAGGTTTGATAAGACCGAGTGTCTCACTTGAGGAGCACCGATAATCTTTTGAAAAAGAAAGATGGAATAATAAGAAGTTGTATTGATTATAAGATGTTAAAAAAAACAACAATAAAAAATAGATATCCACTTCCTATAATTTATGATTTGTTTAATTAGATGCATGGTGCATTAGTATATTCTAAGATAGATCTTCATTCTGGGTATCACCAGTTAAGAATCAAAGACGAAGATATTCATAAAATAGCCTTTAGAACAAGGTATGGACGTTATGAATTCATAGTTTTACCTTTCAAGTTTGACAAATGCACCTGCAAATTTTATGAATTTAATGAATAATATCTTTTAAGAATACCTAGACAAGTTTGTACTTGTATTCTTGGACAATATTCTTATCTATTCTAAAATCATTGATGAGCATCATGAGCATTTGAAAATAGTACTTGAAATCTTAAGAAAGAGAATATTGTATGGTAAGTTGTCCAAATGTTCTTTTTATGAAACAAAAGTGCACTATTTAGGACATGTCATAAGAAAAGATGGAATAACAGTTGATCCATCAAAGATTGTTGCCATAACCGATTGGCTGCACCTAAAAATTTACATGAAGTCAAAAGCTTCATGGGGCTTGTTAGTTACTATAGAAATTTTTTTAAGGACTTTTCAAAATTCATTGCCTCGATAACTTCATTACAAAATAAAGAAAAAAAGTTTGTGTGGAGTGATAAATGCAAATCAACATTTAAAACTCTAAAAGATCAGTTAACTTTTACACCTATTTTGGTTGTACAGATCCAAATGGAAACTTTGTGGTAATTCTGAGATGCTTTTGGTGAAGGAATTTGAGGTATTCTGTTACAAAATGATCATATTATAGCATATGAGAGAAGAAAAATCAAGTTACATGAGTTGAATTATGTTCCCCATGACCTAGATCTTGTTGCCATAGTTCATGCACTTCAAGTATGGATACATTATCTTTTAGGAATACCTTTTGAATTAAATACTGATCATCTTGGGATAAATTATAATTTCACTATGCCAAATATGAATGCAAGAAAATGAAGATGGTTAGATTTTTGTCACAATATGATTTTGACTTAAGATACATTAAAGGCAAAGAAACTGAGTGGAAGATGCACTTTGAGTCATAGGAAACATATTTATGTACTTATAACTTTGATAACTTAGTTTAAGGATGAGGTAAAAAATATCATGAAATCTTATTTATACTTTCAATACGTATAAATTACACTTTCTGCAGATCCAAATGATTTAAGATACAAAGTTTTTAACTTCGATAATGAAGGAATTATAAGATATGAAAAGTGGGTGTACATACCTTCGGGGAATGAGTTAAGGAAAAATGTAATGATGGAATTTCATAATTCACCATACTCTGGACATCCCGGTATTACAAAAATGATTGTTGATGTAAAACAACAATATTTTTGGAAAGGTTTTAAAAAAGGCATAACTAATTTTATATCACATTGCTTTGAATGTCATCATGTTAAGGATGAGCATATGCACCCAGCTAGTTTATTATATCCTCATAGCATACCACAATATAAGTGGAAAGAAATTAGCGTGGATTTTATTCATGGGTTGAATTTGTCAAGAAATAAAAATGATGTTATTTTAGTCGTAGTTGATAAATTGACAAAAGTAGCACATTTTATTGCTAGTAATCGTAAGGATGATTCACCAATTTTAGAAAAATATTTTTACATGAAATTTTCAGATTACATGGAGTACCTAAATTGAATATATTTGATAGGGACCCTAGAATGACATATCATTTCTAGAAAATGCTAAATGCAACATTAGGAACAAAATTAAATTTTAGTTACGCATACCATCCAGGAAACAAAGCAGTCAAGCGAGAGAGTTAATAAGGTTTTGGAAGATATGTTATGAATGTACTACATGGATCAGCAATACAAATGGGAAGAATACCTTCCTTTAGTTGAATTTTCTTACAATAATACATATCACGCATCTTTAAAAATGGCACCTTTTGAAGCATTGTAAGGAAGGAAATGAAGAACTCCATTTAGTTTTGATAACATTGAAGATAGAGAGGTATTTAGACTGAAATTCTTAATGATATGGAACATCAAGTTAAAATGATTCGTGAAGGATGAAAAGAAGTTGTGGATAGGTAAAAGCGTTATGCAGATTTGAAAAGGATCGATAAGAAATTTAGACTTGGTGAAAAGGTCTTTTAATGTGTTAAGCCTAAAAAGAGCTCAATAACCTTTTGGCCAAGGCAGCCAAATTGTCACCTCATTTTGTGCGACCTTTCGAGATTTTTAAATTATTAGCCCTATAGCTTCTCACTTATCACTATCTCCCACTTTTTCATGAATGCATGATGTTTTCCATATTTCTTTGCTTAAGAAATATGTTTCATATTTATCACGTGTTGAATTAAGATTCCTTGTAGGTCGAGGCCAAGGAGTAATCATGGTTGAACCCATAAGAGTGTTGGAAACTCTCAAATTGCACTTATGAAATCATGAAATTAAACATGGTAAACATGTTTTAAAACATTAGCCAAAGTATCGTAAGTTGTTGGTTACGTTTTCCTATGTCACCTAGTCTAAGATGCAAGATTTCAGATGAATATCGGTAACATGTATTCATATAGGCTTCTTAGATAGAAAACTTGGGTAGCCCTAAAAGGGTAAAGGAACCAAGTATACATAGTATATACTTTATTAACTTAACATGAGAGATCGGTGTATCACTTTGAGTCATTAACATTGCATATGCTTTTACTGTTATGAGATGGATTAGTAATGGAATGTGTGTTCTAAAATATATCAAGTTACAATGAGAGAACATTATGTAGAATTTTTTTCCCTTGTTTCTAAACTCTTAAAATGAGGATGTTACATCTTAGTATCGAGAGTGACGGTTGCATCCCTTAGACCTATTGATTCCATATCGATAAAAAATTAATTTTTATGTTAAGAGAAAATGGTTAGAACAAGGGGAAGTGCTACGAATAATCCACCTCTAGGTGGAGAGGTAGCTATCGCACAAAAACTTGACGACATTCTTGTTTCCTGTAGAACATAAGAGATCATCTTGTTGTACTTGAAAAACATGTAATGGGTTATGAAGAGGAGGAAGATGATGCTAGTAATACAAATCGAGTCACCTTTAGGGGACAACGCCAATCTTGGAAATTTTGGCGTTGATAATAATAATGCTACAAATACAAATGTACCCAATCAACCTGAAAATAAAAAGGCAAGATTAGTAGTTGAACTCCCAAATTACATAAAGAGGATAAGTCCACCAAATTTTGATGGTACTACAATGGGGACAAAGCTGATAATTGTCTTAGCGAAATGGAGAAGCAATTTGTAATAAGAAACTTATCAAAAGAAACAAAAGTAGTATGGGGAGCTTATCAACTTTACAATGTAGCATGCTTCTAATGGGACAGCCGTAAATATAAATTAATCATTGATGAATCAAACATCACTTGGGATAATTTTAAGAGCTACTTTAGGAAGCGTTTGCTGCCATAGCTCTATTATGATGAAAATTTCATAATTTTATTCAAGGAAAATTAAGCGTATGTGAGTCTTGGGAGAGGTTTATTTAAAGTTCTTAAGTATGGGCCTCGGTATAAAATTGGTGAGAAGTTCGGGATACACAAGTTTATTATGGAATTGAACTCTATCATAGGGTTTGAAGTAGATGTTCACATCCCAACCACCATGAAAGGGGTTTTGAAAAATTTGTTCTGCAAGAGTATAAACTAAAAGCAATTTATACCCATAAGGAAGAGAATCATAAGAAAATTTCTAATTCTTATTCATCTCTTGCAGCCAAAAAAGTGGCATGGAAAATTTTTTGTGCCAAAAATAAGTTGGTAATTGATGATAATAAGAAAACAAAAACAAATAAACATGTTGCAAACGTTCAAAACAACTTTTTGAAGAATAATAACAATGGACAGACGTCCTTTAGAGGAAAAATAGTAGTTTAAGGGTTGAAAGTACATTTGAACTTAAAATAGGACTTGTATGGTGTTTTTAACTATGGTAAGGATCACTATACAAATCGGTTCCCTCTAAAGAAATATGATAGAAATCAGTAACATAAGATACGTATTGCGGTAGCTAATACACAAGTGAAAAGCAAGTTCCGCCCATAAAATTTGCATGTAAATTAATTTGTATGCCTATTACTATAATTTTTTTATCTTGGAGCTATTGAATGCTTTATTTGTAGTAAATTAGCTATGTAACTAAAAAGAAAATCTAAAATAATGGAAAAATCTTGGGTGTATATTATGGAAATAATGATGTCCATATTGTTAGTAAATGTCTTTTTGGAGTAGTCCTAAATTTACCCAATTTTCTACTTTGAAGTAGATATTTTTGTTGCTCCTTTGGGGTCATATGATGTCATAATAGGCGTTAACTAGCTTGCTTTGAACATAAAGAAAAATTTGATTGTTTTGATAAAGACATTAGTTGTCTTGATGATCTGCATGATAAAAGCAGGACATCTAATGGGTAAAATGAGAAATTTCAGTTAGAAAATTGTCAAGTATGCAAATTTAAAAGGCCAAAAATATAGGTTACACTTTGTATGTAGTACAAAAATTTGAAATAATTGAAAATGATAGTGATTTCCTGAAAAAATTTCCGTTGTTAAGAGATTTCAGCAATGTGTTTCCGGAAGAACTACCCGGTCTTCCTCCCAAACAAGAATTTAACTTCAAAATAGAAAACAAACCGGGGCGAGCACGTTTCCAAGATACCTTATCGAATGACTACCAATGAGCGGGTAGAGCTTAAAGAACAATTACAAGAGCTATTATTTAAAGGTTTGATAAGACTAAGTGTCTCACCTTGAGGAGCACTGATAATCTTTGTGAAAAAGAAAGATGGAACACTTTGAACTTGTATTGATTATAAGATGTTAAACAAAAAATAATAAAAAATAGACATCCACTTCCTATAATTTATTATTTGTTTAATCAGATGTGTAGTGCATTAGTATATTCTAAGATAGATCTTCATTCTAGGTATCACCCGTTGAGAATCGAGACAAATATATTCATAAAATAGCCTTTAGAAGGAGGTATAGGCGTTACAAATTCACAGTTTTACTGCTTAGGTATGACAAATGCACACTGCAACTTTTATGAATTTAATGAATAATATCTAATAAGAATATCTAGACAAGTTTGTACTTGTATTCTGGATGATATTCTTATCTATTCTAAAATCATTTATGAGCATCATGAGCATTTGAAAATATTACTTGAAATCTTAAGAAAGAAAATATTTTATGGTAAGTTGTCCAAATTTTCTTTTTATGAAACAAAATTGCACTATTTGGGACATGTTATATGAAAAGATGGAATAACAGTTGATCCATCACAGATTGTTTCCATAAGCTGATTGCTGCACCTAAAACTTTACATGAATTCAAAAGCTTCATGGGGATTGTTGGTTACTACTGAAATATTTTAAAGGCGTTTCAAAATTCATTGCCCGATAACATCATTACAAAAGAAAGAAAATAACTTTACGTGGGTGATAAATGTGAATTAACATTTCAAACTCTTAAAGATCATTTAACTTCTACACCTATTTTGGTTGTAACAAATCTAAATGGAAACTTTATGGTAGTTCTGAGATGTTTAGATGAAGGAATTTGAGGTATTTTGTTACAAAATGATCATTTTATATCATATGAGAGAAGAAAACTAAAGTTACATGAGTTGAATTATGTTCCCCATGACCTAGATCTTGTTTCCATAGTTCCTGTAATTTAATTATGGATACATAATCTTTTAGGAAGGCCTTTTGAATTAAATATTGATCATCTTGGGCTAAAGTATATTTTCACTATGCCAAATATGAATGCAAGACAATGAAGATGGTTAGAGTTTTTGTCACAATATGATTTTGACATAAGTTACATTAAAGGAAAAGAAAACTGAGTGGCAGATACACTAAGTTGTAGGAAACATATTTATGTACTTATAACTTTGAGAACTTAGTTTAAGGATGAGGTAAAAAGTATCATGGAATCTAATTTATACTTTCAAGTAGGTAAAAATTGCACTTTTCTGCAGATTCAAATGATTTAAGATAAAAAAATTTAACTTCGATAACAAAGGAATTCTAAGATATGAAAAGTGGGTGTACATACCTTGAGGGAATGAGTTAAGGAAAAATTTAATGATGGAATTTCATAATTCACCCTACTCGAGACATCCCGGTATTACAAAGATTCTTGTTGATGTAAAACAACAATATTTTTGAAAGGAGTGAAGAAAAGCATAATTTATTTTGTATCGTCTTGCTTGGAATGTCTGTCATCACCAATCCCAAAGACTATGATAATTCTTCACGGGAACTCCTCGTGCTTTATGATTATTTACTAATACACAACCTTTAGTTTGGTGGATGTAATACGGAAACAAAACAACAAACATAACACAAGAATACCATCGACTATGATAAGACGGAATGATGACAAATCTGAAATATCAAAGTAAATTATAATATTAACATGAAATTGTTACAATCTCACCCATGAGGAACTTAAAGTGTTATTGGCTTCACTTTCCTTCCACCAATACTATGGGATAAACTTTACAATTACACCTCTTAATGGCTTCTTCAACACACCTTTAAAGCGATGCTTCCTTTACACACTTCATATAATATTTCTCATTACTTCTTTCTATGCTAAATGAGGGGGTGGCCTCGTTATTTATAGACTTCAGGATTATCCATCTTATCTCTAAGATAGGATAAGAAATCCACTATGACAAATCATATTCCATACCTTAACTCTTATCTGTACATGTAAGCTTATCTCTTAAGATAAGATAAACCTTATCATTTCACATGGGTTCCACATTTTTAGACTTTTTACAAATAAAATACACAAAATATTTATGACCTCACTCCTTGTCCTTATTACCAATATAATATTTTTAATTCCTAATCATGTAGAGCCTACTTCTCTACTTATCCCAACTTTGACATTTTAACATTACCGGACCACTTACGACAAATATTTACTTTTTACAACATTCCTATTGTACTTTGACTGTTACCGTACTCTACATTATTGGTGGCACCATACTGGCAGCGCCATTATCTTCTATCAGACGCTACTACTAATTATACTTAACAACATCCTATTCCTAATACATACATTAATGAAATAGAAATTACAGAGGAAAATTTTAGTGTCGACATCTTCCCCCTTCCTAGCTTCTACTCCGTCTCTCGAGTAGACTCTTACAGTGCTTGGAAAATCTTCAACTTGTCGTGGTTGACTCATTTCGTAATGGGTGTGCCATCCAATTCCTCCAGTCGGTACATACCATTTTCATGCACAATTGCTTTATTTTGTAGGGTCCCATCCATTTTGGAAGAAATTTTCTCTATCTTCTTTTTGTATACGGAATCATATACTAGAACCAAGTCATTCACATGAAATGGAGACCACTAGATCTTTTGATCAAAGTATTCCTTTTGCTTCATTTTCTTCTTATAGCTTGTATCCTTAGCTATTTCCCTCATTTCCTCTAGCAAATGAAGATGTACCAACCTTTCTTTTACTGAATCACTTTCATCCATTCTTTCATTTTCCATTACTCTAACCGTGGGAATATCAAACTCAATAGGAAGAATTGGATCAATGCCATAAGCCAACTGAAATGGGAGTATCCTGTTGCTGACTTTGATGTTGCCCTATATGCCCACAATGTTGCATGAATCCTTTTATCCCATTTATGTACTGCTGCAAGGTGCATCTTTTGCTATAATTTGACACAACACAAAATTTGTTCGTTCCACCTGTCCATTTGTGTTTGGCTTGTATGTTGTTTCCTTCCTTTGCTTAATAGAAAACTTATTGACTAGGGCTTCTACCACTTCATTAATGAAGTGGCTTCCTTGATCTGTTACAATTTCTAATGGACAACCAAATCTGGTGATAATGCGTTCATATATGAACCTTGCCACATCATCCATGGAAGTTGTTTTCAATGGCCTAGCTTTAACCCACTTGGTTAAATAATCTATGGCAACTACAATATACTTATTTTGGCATGAGGTAGTTGGAAGTGGACCTACAATGTCTATTCCCCACTTTTCAAAGGGACCAAGTGGAAGAATAGGACATAATGGAGTGATGAAGTCTTAGAGTTACCATGTGTTTGAAAAATATCACATGTATTACAATAATTATAACAATCTTTAAAAAGAGTGGGCGGTGATAACTGCATCCAAGATCCTTCTTGTTGTAAGTTGTCAGAGAAGTGCCCTCCACATGTACCATTGTGGAATTCTTCTAGCAGTTCCTTCCCTTGATCACCTCCAACTACCCTCTTATCTTGTATCAATCGGGTCCTATTCGAAATAATACTCCATGCAGAATAGAATATGGATGACTGACTTGAGTAATCTTTCTCTTAGTCTTTGCATTGGCACCATCAGGAAACTTGAATTCATTCAGATAATTCCAAATATCTATGTATTCACTAGGGATTGTGTCAAGGGATAACAAGGCTGCATCGGGAAAATCATCATCATCACAAGATGATCCTAAACCATCATAAGCTCGAGAGAGTGCATCTGCATTGACATGCTTCTTTCCTAGCCTATCTATAATATCAAATTCAAATTCTTGTAGCAAAATTATCCATCTTGCTATCCTTCCTGATGGGTTAGGCTTATTGACAATATATTTTATAGCCTGATGATCTGTTACAACTATAAATTTCTGCCCTAGCAAGTAATTTCTAAACTTCTTTACAACAAAAATGATAGCTAGAGCCTCTTTTTCGATTCTGAGATAATTTACCTCAAAGATTTGCTCATTTTTACGCTCCCAAAGTAAATTGGATGTTCATTCCCATTTTCATCCTTTTGGCTCGAAGTACTTCCTAGTCTTTGCATCTAAGGCATCGGTGTACACAATGAATGGCTTGCTCAATCTGGATTCTTTAAAGCAGGTGAAGACACCGGGGCTTCCTTGATTGTCCAAAAGCTTCATGTGCCTCATTTCCGGTTCATAAGTAACATCCTTCTTCAAGAATTGGGTTAGTGGTCATGTGCAATCTTTGAGAAATTATTGATGAACCTTCAATAGTAACCCACATGGCCTAAAAATGATCTCAACTTACTTATATTCATAGGAAATGGTAAATCTTTGATTTTTGAAACTTTATCAAGATCAGTACCAATACCATCTCTGGATATAACATGCCCTAACAAAACACCTTTAGAACATCCAAAGACACACTTTGTAGGGTTTAGTGAGGCTTGTGCTTCATCTAACCTTTGAAATGTTGTCTCCATCTAGTGTAGGTGGTCCAACTTGCTCCCATAGATGCAAAAATCATCCAGAAATACTCTGATGAAGGTCCCAATGTAGGGTTCGAACACCCTATTCATCAAACGCTGGAATGTTGTTGGAGCATTACACAACCCAAAAGGCATAACTCTATAAGCAAATGTTCCCCAAGGAGTGGTGAACATGGTCTTCAGCTGATCTTTCTCCACTATACAGACTTGGTTGTATCCGCTATATCCATCAGCAAAACTATAACACTCCTGGCTAACTACTTCGTCCAAGATCTGATCTGAGAATGGAAGAGGGTAATGATCCTTCTTTGTTGCCTTATTGAGCTTCCTGTAATCAACACAAATGCATAGCTTCCCATTCTTTTTTATTGAGATCACAATGGGAGAAACCCATTCTGAATTCTCCACAAATATGAATCTGCATCAAGCAACTTATCTATTTCTTCTTTTTACGAGTCTTGGAAAAATTAGGATTCATTCTATATGGCATTTCTTTATAGGCTTAGCACCATCTACCAACTCAATAGAATGTTCTACCCAACTTACTTGATGGAGTTCCTTGTAATCAAAAGTGAATATGTGTATGTACCTTCGAAAGAGCTAGAGGTAGGATTCCTTCTCACTCTCCATCACAACATCACCAATCTTTATTTGTTGGAGACGATCATCAAATTCTTCTTCAGATAATTTTATGGGGTCATGAGTCGGTGTGACTGGAAGGATATCCATGACTGAAACATCAACCTCACTTTCTTCATCTTCAGTGTCCACTTCACTGGTACTAGAGTAATCAGAGGATGTCCAATCATCAGTTTCATCACTTGAATCCACAGGTTCTGCCTTATGATGTCGAGGGATCACGTTTATCTTCACCCTCTCTCTACCACATCCAAGTGTCATAAAACCTTTATTCTAGTATTTTCTTGCATGAACTCTCCTTAGCCATGGTCTTCCCGAAGCATTGGGTACACAACAAGAGTACCATTTTTCATCACCTGAAAGTCTACCACACATACAACACCCATAATAGATATTGCCACATTTGAAACTACACCTTCTGGTTTAGTTTTTCCTTATTTAATGACCTTAACATAAGTGTTGAAGGGCGATCAATTTTTAAACCCAACATATTCATTACAGACTCGGTCATTACATTAACTGCAGCACCTCCATCAACTAAGACATCATGAATTCAAATACCATTACATAATACCTCGGCTTGTGGAGCATAGGGATCCACCCTCGCCTCCAAAACATGGACCTCAACCTCCTTCCTTCGTCGAGCATTGAGTCCACTTCGCAGCTCCCACATTTTCTCGAATAGCCAAGAGTTGACCATATGTAATATTTGTAGGCCTTTTGGACAGATCTTCCAAGATGGAGTATGGTCCTTGCCCCTTGTGAAATCGAGAAAATCCTACACACCCAACTTTCTTCTCCTATGTTTCTTACTATTTTCTCCTTTCATCTTCTTAGGATCATTTCCATCTTAATTATCTTTTTCTTTCTTTCTTTTTGTTACAAACACATCTACTTTATTATTTCTGCTCTTATCTACTACATTAAAAGAATTCACAGTACTTTTCCTTTATCATTATCTCCTTTACCGGATGTAGAAGCTCTATCTCGGACAATTATACTTATAATGACCCTTTTTATAACAACCATAACAAACAACTTCAGAAATATTTCTTTTAGACCTCTATCTCCTCCCCGAGAACTAAATTCTTTTCCTTGAACAAGATTAATAGTTAACTTACCCATCTTTTTAGCAGATCTTCATACTCACTAGATGTACTAGGAGAAATATTTGTGCTCACCGGGAGTGGTTTTAGATTCGGACCAAAGGTGCTTTGGTGTAGGCTCTACTTTAGCAACAATTTCTTTGGGCTCCTCTTCCATGCTTTCTTCTTGCCTTCTTGCAATCTCCTTTGCTTGTTCAATGGTAGTGGGCTGTCATACTTCACTCGTTGTCGATCTCTGGATTCATCCAAAAATGAAGTGCTTACAGAGGAGATTATCCACGCCATTCATCAACCCATCCGCTAATCCTTCCTTCCGGATCGGGTATCGAGCTTCCTCCTTAGCTCTAGAACACGAGCATGATAATCCCTTATCTTCTCCTTCTCTCCTTGGGATAGCTTTGTGATCTCAATCATGAGATCTGCATATTTCATTGTTCACCAAATTCTTAAGAAAACTTTCGGTAATAAATCCCGAGGGATTTTTCACATTATCACCTAGTGTTTCAAACCACCTAAGTCTTTGAACCATCCAAAAAGGTAGGAAAAAATTCAGTCCATTATTCCCTTCTTATGAGGCCATTACAAATACAAGATCGTTTAAACTCTTGAATGAAAGAAGAAGCATCTTCATTAGATTGAGCTGAAAAAACAGGAATCTTTCCCATTTTCAAAAGTAACCACCATGAAATACCAACCCACAAGTACAATCAACAAGACTTATGTGCACAAATAATTGGAATCACTATACTAGAAAGTGACTTTACACCTTTCTATAGTAAAATAGAAATGACCACGGTAAACTATGGTAAAACTTGACTTACTGTGGTAAAAACTGACTTTACTGTGGTAAACACTATTCACAGTAAAAAGTGAAGTTACTGCGGTAAATACTATTCACGGTAAAAAGTGACTTTACTGTGGCAAATACTATTCACAGCAAAAATGACTTTACCATGGTAACTACTATTCACGGAAAAAATGACTTTACCATGGTAACTACTATGCACAGTAAAAACAAGGTTACCCTCCAATTGATTTTTGACTAAGTGGGAATATCTCTCCAGAAAATCCACCAACAAGGAATGGTCCCAACAACGGAACCAAAATGTCATCACCAATCCGGCACTATGATAATTCTTCATCTGGGAACTCCTCATGCTATGATTATTTACTAATGCACAACCTTTAGTTTGGTGGATGTAATCTGGAAACAAAACAACAAACATAACACAAGAATACCATCGACTATGATAAGACGGAATGATGACAAATCTGAAATATCAAAGTAAATTATAATATTAACATGAAATTGTTACAATCTCACCCATGAGGAACTTCAAGTGTTATTGACTTCACTTGCCTTCCACCAATACTATGGGAGAAACTTTACAATTACACCTCTTAATGGCTTCTTCAACACACCTTTAAACTGATGCTTCCTTTACACACTTCATACAATATTTCTCACTACTTCTTTCTATGCTAAATGAGGGGTGGCCTCGTTATTTATAGACTTCAGGATTATCCATCTTATCTCTAAGATAGGATAAGAAATCCACTCTGACAAATCATATTCCATACCTTAACTCTTATCTGTACATGTAAGCTTATCTCTTAAGATAAGATAAACCTTATCATTTCACATGGGTTCCACATTTTTAGACTTTTTACAAATAAAATACACAAAATATTTATGACCTCACTCCTTGTCCTTATTACCAATATAATATTTCTAATTCCTAATCATGTAGACCCTACTTCTCTACTTATCCCAACTTTGACATTTTAACATTACCGGACCACTTACGACAAATATTTACTTTTTACAACATTCCTATTGTACTTTGACTGTTACCGTACTCTACATTATTGGCGGCACCGTACTGATGGCACCGTTATCTTCTATCAGACACTACTACTAATTATACTTAACAACATCCTATTCCTAATACATACATTAATGAAATAGAAATTACGGAGGAAAATTTTAGTGTCAACATGTCGGCTGTTAAGGATGAGCATATGCACCTAGCTAGTTTATTACATCCTCATAGCATACCACAATATAAGTGGCAAGAAATTAGCATGGATTTTATTCATGGGTTGACTTTGTCAAGAAATAAAAACGATGTTATTTTAGTCGTAGTTGATAAATTGACAAAAGTATCACATTTTATTGCTAGTATTCTTAAGGATGATTCACCAATTTTAGAAAAATATTTTTGCATGAAATTTTCAGATTACATGGAGTACCTAGAAGGACATATCATTTCTAGAAAATGCAAAATGTAGCCTTAGGAACAAAACTAAATTTTAGTTTTGCATACCATCCGAAACAAATGGTGGCCCGAGAGAGTTAATCATGTTTTGGAAGATATGTTACGAATGTACTACATGGATCAGCAATACAAATGGGAAGAATACCTTCCTTTAGTTGAATTTTCTTCCAATAATACATATCATGCCTCTTTAAAAATGGCACCTTTTGAAGCATTATATGGAAGGAAATGCAGAACTCCAATTAGTTGGGATAGAATTGAAGATACAGAGGTATTTGGACCAAAAATTCTTAATGAAGTGGAACAACAAGTGAAAATGATTTGTGAACAATTAAAAGAAGTTGCGGATAGGCAAAAAATCTGTATATATTTGAAAAGGATCGATAAGAAATTTAAACTTGGTGAAAAGGTATTTTTACATGTTAAGGCTAAAAAGAGCTTGATAACCTTTGGCCAAGGTAGCCAAATTGTCACCTCATTTTTTTGGAACTTTTGAGATTGTTTAGATTATTAGCCCTATAGCTTATCACTTAGCATTACCTCCCGCTTTTTAACGAATGTGTGATGTTTTCCATATTTCTTTTCTTAAGAAATATTTTTAGATTTATCATATGTGTTGAATTCGATTCCTTGTAGGTCCAAGGCCTAGAAATAATCTTGGTTTAATCCATAAGAGTGTTGGAAACTCCTCGATTACGCTTACGAAATCATGAAATTAGTCAATGCAAGGTTTAGTGGGACCAGTTTAATGAAGAAAGTGCAACATGGGAAAACCTTGAGGATATGAAAACTACTTTTCCTCATTTATTTGAACAAGATTAGTTCTAATGTTGAAAATAATTAAAGAATTTTTTTAAAGCTATCTTTAATTTCTTCCATTTTTGGGTAGGTACTATATTTTATTAGTGCTGGAACATCCATTTTAATTTTTAATAAATTATGAAAACTTGAATTCCTCAAATTTGGTTTTTGTTTGAGAACTTGTGGATAAAAGAACTATAATTATGATTATTTTTCTTGTTTAAAAATATGGACTAAGTTAATCATTAGGACGATGATGCTTTTTAGGGGGAGGTATGTAATACCTCTAGCATTGTTGATATCTATGATGACTTCTATACTCGAAGTTGCAAATGTTGATATGTGATTCTTGTTTAAAGATGGTGTACTCTTGTGAACTAAGTAATCATGTTTTTGTAGATAATATGTTATCTTCTGATAATAGATACAATCCTTCCATGTCTATTATGAATTTAAAATGAATTATTTCATTCCTTCTTATGTTGAATGTTCACTACATGTGGATAGAGGAAATTGATTCAGCTTAAACTCATTCAGTCTTTATTGAATTTGAACTAGTGCTTCAATCTTTATGATTTTTGATGTAGGATAGCTATACCTTGTATCAATTTTAGTGATCTAAGACATGATTTTGATTTTATGATGTTAATGTCATCTTGAGCGAGCTGGGAAGAATGTTGGATTTCTTAACCCGAGGTTGTCATAGGATCACGAGTGACTTTTTTGTTCACACCCTTTACAAGTGATCCATGACATCATCGATTCTTCATTCGGTAATTTTAACAATTATTAAGGGAACCTAATTAAATATAAGTTCCTAAGTTGTTATCCTAGCCTAAGTTTAAGCTATATATTTTTTTAATGTGGTTGTTTATTAGATGAAGGGCATCCTAAGTCAAGTAACTAGGATATTGTAAGACTAAACTAATAAACTAACCTAAGGACCTAAGTTTTTTCTAATCTAATTTTTATGAATCTAACCTAAGGGCATGGACTAGCCTAAGGGATGGCATGGATGACCTACAAAGATGTTTTGGTGGCACAAATATCTAAGTATTTAAGAGGTTTTAATGGGGCTTTAAATACCTTGTTATTGCCGATTTTGGTGAGTGCATGAAAGTTTAGAGTCCGAGTTGTTAGCTTTGCTAAAGTTTTGTTGCATGAAATTTTAAAATTTGGTTATAGCTAACTTGGAGTTGGAAAAGGAGGGAGATAAGGAAGGACTCTGTCAGTCCTGTTTGCATTAGTCGATCTCGTCCATTGTGAAAAAAACATTGGAAATAGGAAAATTTGGAAGAAAAGGTGGGTTTTGGTTTTCGCTTTTTTCATTTGGTTTATGTTATCATTGTAGCTCTAAATAAGGTTTTCATTTTTGAACCTCTAATTTGAAATTGTGCATGCCTATTTTCACCTTGCATGGCAGTGATGATAAAATAAAATCCAACTAGGAAGTTATAAGAGGACGAAACGAAAGGTTTTGAGCTGGTCTTGGGTTTTTTTCATGGAAAATGTGTTATCATAGTTCTGCTTGAAGACTTGTAATAAGGAATAAAAAACACAGGAGCTCTATCAGCCACAATAGGCCCTATCCCTTTAAATATTCTATTTTTATTTAAATGTCTTCATTAAAAGAACTCTTCTCTTAATTGGAAACTCTTTGGTTTTGGTTTTGTGTTTCTTCACCTTTCTTTGATGGTGTTTCAACTTGGTTTCTTGGATTCTTATGATGTTGTGTGTGTGTGTTGTTTTACTATAAATACGGGTTGTTTAGATTTAACAGAAAATGTGTTAACTTATTTGCATATGAACTTTCTTTGGCATTGAAACGAGCATATGTTTGTATCTCTGTTGGATAGATACCTTGTCTAGGTATTGTGTATGCATAAATAGTAGCCTGGTTTTTGTTGGAATCTGTAGATTCTCACTTAGAATTCTCTCCTTATTATTATGGTTGGAGACTAACTCTATATGAGAATTCAACTTTGTGAGTTTAAAATTACTTTGCATTTTAGGAGAATCTTTGTGTTCTTCATTTTGGGTCGGTTTCTTGTTGATAATAGTTAGAACTCAACAATATTGGTCGACTAAAATCATGTCTGTGCTTTTTATTCTTTGAATCATTCAGTTGTTACTATTCAAGGTTATGAGTATATGTTATTCTCACACATAAATGGAAACTATATCAATCTTTTGCGAACCTTGTCCAGGGTGATAGTATCATCGATGGAGGGTGAACAACAAGGTATACCTATGTAATGTTTTTGTTCTATTGCTTTTCAATTAAATCATATATTGTAAACCCATTCTAGGTGTGTGGTTCCCTTGATAGACCTTTTTAATCTTGGAAAGCATGCAAAGAATGTTGACCCTTGATGATAGTTTTGTTAGAGGGAGATTTTTCTTACACTCTATCTGCCCTTCTTTAATTAGGTAGTTATAACCTTCGGGTGAACCAATTTAGTAACTAAGAATGGTATTTTTCTCCTTCTTTTCTTTGTTGTTGAGTTTACTTGAAACTTAAACCCTTGTTGGGTTGGCTGTGAAAGGAGGTAACTGTTAAGTTTGGCTTGTTCTAAGCTAGGGAATAAATTTTATGGGTTTTGTATTCTTGTGGTCTAGATAAACTCTGTTTTCCTTCATGGAGGGAAGTATTCTTCATCTAATGGACACTCTTTTAGAGTTGATGCCAATTTTTAGTTTGTGGAATTGGGATTACGTGGGTGTATATCGACATTCTTTTCTTGTTTGTAGTTTTTATTGTCTGGGAACTAAGTGTTAATCATGGTGTGTTCTTGAATGTGATTCGATTGGATATTTTGTGTGAATCTCCCTTAGGATGGTTAGAGTATAATTTTGTTTTTAAATTTATTATTTCATTCATTCTTGTGATCCATTCATTGAGTTGAATTCAGTCTTTTAGATAAGACTGGGATCTTGCGTAAGGTTTGAAATGGATTGTTATGTCTCTATCTATTGAATCTAGAGCAATAGTTATTTTTTTTGTTTTTGGGGAACTTATTTGTGTTAACTATATCTATTCATTTGAGTTTGAAACTTGCATATGAATTGTAGACCTTCAGGAAACTTACTGTGAGTTATGTGGTTGATGGTTTGGTCCCTAAATTCTTGTTGGTTAAACTCTTATTTCCTATAAAGTTGAAACTTTTTCTTGGTCAATATAATCTTGAGTTAGATAAGATTGTTTGATGGGATGATATTTAGTTTCTTATTTGTTTATACAGTCTTAATTCTAATTGTTAACATTTTGAATACTAAAACAATATACTTGGTATAAAAAAGTAATTGTTTATATCATTTTAATTCTTCTTGAATAAGTGAATAGGTTGAGTTTTGAACTTAAGCTGGAAGCCTAATTGAGAAGATAAGATTAAGTAAGAAATATGAATTACTTATTTCTTAAATATTGTTGTTTGGATGACTAGCGAGTTGTAATGAGTTCATATTTTTGTTTGGGTTAGAATTACTTATGTTGATTTAATTAGTTCTTACTTAACCAATACTTATTGTAGATTCTATGATCTTCTCTCTCCTCCTTGATTTTTTAATCTTTTGGGAAATTCTTTTGTTAATTTTAATTTGTGATTTTGAAACCGTTTAATAACATCGGGGTTCCTTTCATGAAAGCTTGATTATATAAAAGAACATTGTTTTAACGTTATAGCTTTTATCATGCTCAGTTTATATGAACTAACCCCTACTAACAATTCTATAGATGCATTTCCTAAAAGAGTAAAGCGAGAAAGACATATAGAAAGTTACATTTGTTTTACTAAAGAAATTGTCTCTTTATTTTGATGACTATGTAGCAACATTACTTGAAATGAATTTTTTTGGGAAAAGAAGATGCATTAAAAATAGTTTTATATTGATGCAATGACATTTTGTAATCTTTGAAATATTCCTAATTTCAGTGAGTGGATCACTCCCTTTTGATAAATGAATTGCTTTGATGATGGTTGATTGTTGATTTACTTGTGAAACTTTCATGACATAAGATGTGTAATATTACTAAGTAATATCATTCATAAAGGGGGACAATTTAGATATTTATGTGATTTGGGATTACGCAACTTATTAGCTTTTATGATATATAAGCTCCTTGGTTTAAGGATCTGCACTATTAGTTGATTTCATTTCACGTGAAAGAGCACAACTAAGTTGATACTCTTGGGTAGATCCTTAAAATAGTAAAAAAGGGATATGTTTGGATTATATAAATGAGTATGAATTATTTGTTATGCTGAAGCATATGTGATCTATTCTCATAATTAGGACATTAGTCCTTGATAAGGAAAAAAATATTTTCCTTGTAAGTAAACAAAAATCTTTATTTGTGGTCTTATTAGGAGTTATGATTAGTTATGAGGACGGTTGGTGAGTTTCCTTAAGCAGATTTCTATAATGGAAACATGAATGTTTAAAAAGGATAATAAAAGGATTTAGACTTTAGCATTATGAAGTCTAAAGTAAAAGTTTAAATAAGCTTGTTATAAGCTAAAACTGAAGTAAAAAGATCTAATGAACACACTTTCATAACATTGAGTTCATACATATCATCATATGAAATAAGAAGATAAAATTGAGAACATAAGCATGAATTGAGAATGGTTGATGAGGCTCGAATATGTCTCGATTAATGTATAATATATGATCTCATCTAATACTCTCCTTTTTTGATTAAGTTTGATTGAATTGTGTGAATTTTAGTTGATCGATATGAGTTAGGATGTAATTGCACTGTCTTTTGATTGATTGTGATTCTAATGTTAAAAGATCTAGAATTCCTAATAAGTGTGTGTTTGAATTCAGTTTTGTAATAAAGCAGGTCTAAATCAGTCGAGGAAATGAAGCAGGAAGCGTTCAATTTGTTTTTAGCAACATTTGTTCCTACACATCTTAGTTCCAGAACTTCCAAGCTAGTTCTAAAACTCCATCACATAGTCATCATTTAGTTCCAGAACTTTTGGACTTAGTTCCGGAACTCCAGTATTTAGTTTCAAAATTTTCGGACTTAGTTCGAACTCCTGAGGATAGCTCCATAACTCTCATGGTTTAGAGCCTTAACAAATTCCTATGGTTCTGAAACTTCTCTAAAGTTCCGAACCGATAGGGAGTTATCTATTTTAAACCACATCCAAATATTTTACATCTACGACCCTTTCAATCAGGAAGGATGAGAAGATTTTTGAACACAGATCTAGGGAGAGTTATCCTATAGCTATCTGATCAACCGTAATCTGGCTCAACATCTATTCTAGGCATGATTCGATTTCATCAGAATCATTGAGACAACTGTGATTGTAAAATGTATATAAAAATAGACATGTAGTAGATAGAATATATATATATAGAAATAGACTAAGTACTCAAATCTGGTACGTTTGTAATTCTGAATGTTTTATCAATAAAATAGCCATTCCTATTTGATAAAATTCTGATTTGTTAAATCTTGATTCGAGGAGGAGCAAAGGCCCACTCCCCCAAGGACCAGGATATTCATTTATTTGGTATTTATATTTCTTGACAAATATCTTAGATCATTAATTTCTGTATTGTTTTAATTCTTTCGGTTAAACTTTGTTGTGTACTTGTTCTTGTAGGTGTTTAGATAGATTCTTATATTTCTTGCAATTGTTTTAAGGCATTCTAAATTGAGTGTGTTTATTTCAAAAGCAAGTGTGTTTACTTTCATAATCAAGTGTGTTTATTTTCCAACAAACAAGTGTGTTTCCTTTCAAGCAAGTTTTCATAGTTTGATTAAATAAGGATTTACCAAGAATTCCTTAAGACAATTAAGAGATCCCTAGAAAATACAAAAATAAATACAGATCAACTACTAGATCGGTTAAAGTAATCTTGTTGCATACTGACTTTAGACACACCCTGGTTTGATATGACATCAACAAGAAGTTGATTAAATGAAGGGAATGACGACACCCATCAATGGTTAGGAAATCAAATTTTATCTGCATACCTTCCTTCGTGTAAAATACACATGTAAGCTTAGTAGGTAAAATTATGCTTAGTAAACCCTTAGAAGCATTGTTATCGTTAATCTTTAAGATAATAAATGATTGGTTTACTATACATATATATCTCTAAGTATGTCGTTTCACTTGAGGAAAATTAGTTAGATGTTGAAACATAGAAAGTGTGGCATAGTACCTTCATAATGGCATGGGTCATTATGAGGATACTACAATGCGGCTTTCTATTTCTTAACACCCCACTTATTTCTTTTAACTCAATTAACATATGTGGAATTTTGGCTTATGTTTCCACCCTAAAGAGAGATAAAAACATGATCTAGTGTTGTGGTCAACTCATGTTGACTTAGGGTGACTAGACATACTCAATCAACATAAATCGATTGAGCATGTCTATGTATCCTTAGTCACCACGAGTAGTCCTCCACACTAGTGCATGTCCTTTGCCCTTTTTAGTGTGAAATTTTAATTCAAATTGGATTGACTTAACTCAAGAAATACCATTCTACATAACATAACAAGTTTGGTGAAGGACATATTCATTTTGATGAGTATTTTGTATAGGAATTTAAACATGGTAAACATATTTAAGAACTTTGGCCAAAGTATAGCAAGTTGTTGGTTGCGTTGTCCTATGTCACCTAGTCTAAGATATGGGATTTCAGATGAATATTGGTAACATGTATTCAGATAGGATTCTTAGACAGAACACTTGGGTACCCCTAAAATGGTAAAGGAACCAAGTATACATAGTATACACTTTATTAAGTTAACATAAGAAATTGGTTTAATACTAAGTCATGGAATGAGAGATCGTTGTTTCACCGAGTCATTACAGTTGCATATGGTTTTCTATTATGAGATGGATTGGAAATGGAATGTGTGTTCTAAATTATATTAATTTATAATAGAGAACATTATATAGAAAAAAATCCTTTTTCTAAAGTCTTAAAATGAGGATGTTACATGGGTGGAAATAGATTTAACCAAGTTAACCTATGGTTATTACAAGAAATGTTGATCTCTAGTCGGCATTTCTGGGTAGCTCAAGAGTATGAAGATAGTATAGGGAGAGAACAAATGGCTATAAAGCAGAATCCATAGTATATTTTATGGATAATTTTGTCTTAGTAATTAGGGACATTATTCATTTACTTCCATAAGAAATGGAAAAGGAAATTCGGGAACAAGTAGAGGTGGAAGAGATAAACCTCCTACAAGCTCTTTAATAAGAAAGGAAAACATTGAAATAAAAGAAGAATAAAACCACTCAATATTAAAATCGAATCAATGAGGTGGAATAAATGATTGGGATTCTTATCAAAATGAGGAAACAAAGGGAGAAAGAACCAAATAAAGATATAGTTCAAAACCAGAAGCCATAAAGGAAAATTTTCAAGAAAAAGAATAGAAGAAGACCGGAAGAAAGCCGAGGAAGTGGCTAATCAAAAGAAGAATGAAGAAATTGAGTAATCCACAAGGATAGCTCAAGAAGAATAAAAGAAAAAAGAGATGCGGGAGACATAAAACAAGCGAAGGAAGAAGAGAAGAAGAAACAAGAAATAGAACAAAATAAAAAGGAACAAGAAGAGAGAGAGAGAGAGAGAGAGAGAGAGAGAGAGGGAGGGGAGAGAGAGAGAGAGAGAGAGAGAACAAAGGGAAGAAGTATAAAAATAAGAAAATAAAAAACAAGAAGAGGTAGAGAAGCAAAAGAAATAATAAGAAGAGGAAAAACAAAAGAAGGTATAATAAGAAAGAAAATAAAAATAAAAGAAGGATAAGGTGGAAAAGAGAAGAAGGAGAAGGAAGAACAAGAAAATAAGGAGAAGAAAGAGAAAGAAAAGAAATAGAAGGAAGAAAAGGAAAAAAAAAGAAAAGGAAAAGACAAAAAAATGAAAAGGAGAAGAGGGAGAATAGAAAGTGAAGAAACCAAGAAAAAGAGGAAGAAAAGAAGACAAATGAATAGAGGTAGAGCATGGATGAGAAAACTCCCACACAATTGATACCATCAACATCATCAATAGACACTTCTACAAGTATGGTACCTATGTAAGCACCTTGGGATTCACTAGCCATGAGATTAAACATGAACTGCAACAAAGAAATAAAGATCAATCAATACTGACTACAACAAGGGTAGTAGAAAAGACAAAAAAAGGATTCAAGGTAAACTTGGATAAACTTTCCCCCTTCAGAAAACCTGCTTGCGATGGTGTAAGATCAAAGTGACAAATAGGATTGGATGTAGTGGTTCATTGACAAAGAGGAAACAATGCGAGAAAATACTATCATCCATTCAAGTAGCAAATTCACATATCATTACAACATCCAATCTTCAGATAAAGTTGGAAAAAAAAGGTTATGAAAGAAATCTTGAAAGAAGATAAAATCAACCTAGAAGTGGAGAAGAAGAAAATATGTGAAGAATTTCTGGAAGGAATATAGGTAGAAAATATTACAACCACATACTTTGGTGAATCAAAAATGAAGAAAGGAGATGCAAGCCACAGTAAACACATTAGAAACAGAGTTGAATAATGTCACAAACTATTATACATATACAATAGGGTAGACCAAGTAAAACCCACCAATAAAAGGAAGAGCTCAAAAATTAGAACAGAAAATACATGTCGCATTTACAAAATAAGATATTAGAAAAGACAAATATAGAGCTCGAGAGAAGTAAGCTTGCTTTGAGCTCACGAGATAAATATCAAACCCAACAAAGGATGCAGATAGAGAAAATCACATAAATGCAAGAATGCAACACCATGATGGATAAAGAACTCATTAGAATGCAACAAGAGTTCAAAATCTCTCAACAAATACTAGGTCAAATTCAAACAAAATAACCACCATCTCTAGATTCTTCCTTTGATCTAAGAAAATTCACACCTTCAAGAATAGGTGAAACAAAATGACATCCATCTAGAGTTATGGTACATCTTTGAGAATAAAATTACCCGCAAATCACAAAGTACATCCCCCAAGCCCCACTATAAATAAGAGAAAGAAGCAGTTTTCCAAGAACCATGGCATCCCATAAATTCAAGTCGGATGAGTCAAGTGAGGGATCTCTTCCTTACGCCATATGTCTAAGTTCTTCAAGGTTATGCCTAGGTTCTCTCAAGTTGGTGTCCTGTAAGTCCAGTTAGTCAAGGAACTCTTCTTTACACCAGACGTCTAAGTTTACGGGAGGTGATGCTCATTTTGGCTCAAATAAAAGGAAAGAACTTTTTTCAAATTTTGGAAGACAGGGTTCTTCATAATTTTTTTGTCTCAAGGACAAGACAAGGTTTAAATTCAAGGGATGATGTTGAAAAGTTTCTTCATTTAATTTTGAGTAAACCATGGACATCGGGAGGAAGCCACCGAGGTATAGAATTATCCACAAAATACTAGAACAAACCATAGTACAAGAACAGAGCCACCAAAGACTAAGGAAAGCCATGATAAAAGGAGGAAATTTGCGGTACACTAGATAATGCCATGATACATCTGAAGGAAGCCATAGATTTTGACACAAATTTTGGAACAAAGAAAAATCGAGGCGAAACGAGACAAAAGCTGATAACTTGATGTGATCAAAAGGAGTGACTCTTGGGATATTTTTTATGAAGTATATTTATTGTAATTAATCCATTGTATATGTGTGCATCACAAGAAATATATGAGTGAGTGCCATATGAGAAATATATGATAGAAATGTATGAGGAGCAAGATATACAGATAAAATAGATGATCTCTATATGTAATTTATACTAATGTTATTATTATTGAGATATGAATAAATATTGATTTTGGGGATAAATCTTTTATATGCTTTTACATTCTTTTCTGTTCATAAATTAGTTTAGTCTAAGTTTTCCACATACATCATTAACAAAATGTCAAATTCTTAAATCTCACACTCTGCCGAGTTTTAAGTTCAACACATGGTGATTTTGAAAGGTGAGAAATCATGAATGAGAATTAGAAATCCTAGAGGAGGTCATCCCAAAGGTGTATGCAAAGTTTCAGGTTAGAGGTCAAAGGAGGAAGCATGAAAAGTTGGCTTGAGATCTATTGAGCTCTCAAAATTGTCTTTCCAGCTCAATGGTCAATTTCAAGTACTCACAAACATGTGTGTACTCTACATGAGGACCTAGGATTTTTTTATGTTAGGGAATGGATATAATAAGCTTTTCCAAGTGGAATAGATTTGTTTAGTAGTAAGATTTTTATGAACCATTGTTAAGAAGATATGTGGGTTTAAAATATCCTAAAACCCTTATCTTATTGGGATGAACAAAATATTAATGGTTTGGTCTCCAAATGCCATGATAAGGCTAGTATGATGGTTCATGCATGTAGATAATTCTTCAGATCTCATTTTGGTGGTGGTGGCATGCTCCAAGTGTGATGGTAAGCTACAAAAACCTTTTTGTGAGGATTTGCATGTACATTTATGTGTTGCAGGGTTCATGAAGTGAAACCAATTGATTCCTCAAGCTTGGTATGTGTTCTAAATTTCCATGACAAGATTTGGATAGGTTCTTTACAAGAAATGAGTAAAACCTTTCTCCCAAAAGTGCCTTCCACTAATGGCACGAAAAGGAAAAAACTAGTAATGGAGGTCCAAAGGGGTTTTTGATGTTTTACATGATATATCATGGTTATATGAATAGTGATATCTTGGTGAGGTCCCATATGATGTGTTTCAGTTATTATTTTGATCAAAATTGGTGTATTTTGGCTTAATCCTTAATGGCCTAATCATCTCAATTAGGCTTGTCAAGAAGGCTTGTGGAACTAGTATGAAAGTATGGTTTCTCTCATATGACATATGCATATGAGTGATTGAAGATTTTATTCAGGTACCTGGTGAAGTGTTTCATGCATTGGTAGAGTGTGGAAGTGGATTTTGGGGTGTTGAATCTTAATTTAAGCTCAAGACTGGTTCTTGTGTCCTATATGCTGGTTTGAGCATTTTCCGAGAAGGAAGCACTTTGGAGCCTTACGCCATAAATTTAAGGTTTTCATGAGTCTTGTGAGTTAACTAAAGTCAATACCTTTTTTTATATACCACATGTTCCTTAGAGAAGAGTTTTGTTGTCAAAATTTATTCAGTTCTAGGGACTGGTAAATCAGGTACTTAGACCTAATAGGTGGTGCTTGTCAAAAGGATTGGTGTATACTCATGATTTATAGAGAAAAGTGTTTCATGCATGTATATGGTTTTAAGAAGATGTTTCTAAAGTGTTTAGAGCTTGTATACGATCATGATGGAGTTGTTGAGTGCCCTTGAAGATAAAATTTTGACCGTTGGAAATGAAGACCTAATTTTTAAGGCCTATCTAAGCATGTTTAAGTTTGTAAGGCTTATTCCAACCTAAATATTCATGTAATAACACTTGTTAATGTTTATATTAATGGATCCTTATATGTTTTAGATGACCGACCTTACATTTTATAATGATATTTTCTTACCTAGAGTGGCTTGTGGCATGAGTCATGTATAAAAGTAAGTTGTATTTTCTCATTTGAGAAATTTGAAGGGAATGGATGTTTGAGCAAGCAAGAGTAGTGTGTGAATAGGTAAGAGAGATCTAGAGAAGAAGCATGAGAAATTGAGAATAAAAGAGGAGTAGAGCTTCAGGTTCATAACACCTAATCAACACATTTTGGTGCATACATGATCTAAGAAGGAGAGAGAGTAATTTGAGATAAATTTTGAGTGAATATAATGAAAAGAGTGATCACAATCAGTTGGTTGAGCAACAAGGTCATCAAGTGATCTTCATATTTAGGTGATTAAGTGGGTGCTTGATCATCTTGGGAGTTTTAGCCTCCTTATAGATTGGGGTCTCTACTAAGTAGGGGTTGGTGCTCCTTATGGGGTTTGTGCCTCACTAAAGTTATAGGGGTTGGTGCTCCTTCTGAAGTGGGTGCTTCACTAAAGGAATATTTTGTATTGAGTAATATATACATAATTTTTAGTGGGTTTTCTTCCCCTTGAGGGTTTCCCACATACATCTTGTCTCATTGTGTGAATTTCTCATGTGGTTTATTATATGTGTATTGTTTCATGTTCTTAATGCTTAAAGGTTTATAATTGTCCATGGTTGATTGATTTAAATTTTTAAATGAATTATTCACCCCCTCCTCTCAATCATTTTTTTCCAACATCATGGTTTATGACCATTTTAATATAATTCAAAAATAACTATTAATCGATGTGAAAGAAATGTGGTCTATGACCATTTTCACAATAATATTCAACTTTAAACCATTTCAAAGCAATGTGGTCATCTTCAATAATGCATTATGATCTAAGACTGACTTATTCAATGTCGTAATCATTGTAATAGAACCTTAAAAATGCAAAGTAACGTTGAAGAAATAATAGTAGTGAAGTCCATTCAAATCATTATCTTGTAACGATGTAAACCAGAAGGTAGTTATCCAACAAATCATACAAACATAATAGTTGTGTGTATATATATGCATATATATATATATATATATGTATGTATGTATATATGTATGTATATATGTATATATATGTATATATGTATATATCTATATACGTATATGTATATGTTTTTACATATATATATATATATATACATATATATACATATATACATATATATATACATATATATATATATATATATATATATGTATGTATGTATGTATATAGATACATATGTGTGTGTGTGTGTGTGTGTGTGTACATTTATTAAATAAACATTTATAATTAATTAAGTCATCATTCATAAAACACATCAACGAAAAATATGTCAATATTCCAAATAATTATTTTTACTACCAATCTTTGAACTAATGATTTAATAATTCCCTTGAATGGATACTTATGTATAGGATCTAAAAGGAAACAATACGTTGGAGAGTAAGGAAACCAACTCTATTTACAATAATTATAGCACTATTACTAATAAGAAGAAGGATTTGACCTCTCATGGTGCCTTTAATCCATAAAATTTTGTGTATCAACATATAGGTGGTCTCAGAATTACCTCCTCTATTATTAACATGATAAAAACTAATTTCCTCTACCTCTAAAGCACCACCATCGCTCTCCCAAACTCTACATGTGATGGCCTCTATTATGCCCTCACAACCTAGTACTTTCACTACACATTAGTATTAATCCCCTTTTATGATAATATACACAGACATAAAGGACGATGTGGTCACACTTGAACACAATTTTTTTCTATCAGTCATATAGTCTCTCATTGTTCAAAAATGGGGAATAAGTTTAACAAAAATAAATCCCATTTCATATAAGTGACTTTATGCGTGGAAGCAAGAGAAAGCTGTCTCTCACCAACAAGTTTATTTTCCTTAAACTTGAAGAGGAAAATAATAATTACCTTGATGTTTCCCCATGACAGCTTACTCTTGGAATTTATGTTCTCTCAATGAATGACCTATAGTTACACATTCAAGGATAGATGTAATATTAGATTTTCGTGTTTGTAATAGGTTAATATTTATAGTATTTTTCATTTAGTATACCACAAAGCTATTTTTATAATGATTATCATCTCCATAGATGGTTCATTGTGTTGTTAGCACCATATCTTTCATATATTTTTTCGCAGAATCTTACCCTACCCTTTGTGTGGTGGAGACTCTTTCTAATTTTGATGACAAGGCTATCCACTTATATACTTTGATGATTTCATAAAATTATTAATATAGATTTGGCTAGAACATTCACTTTCCAATGCTCACTAAAGTCTCTCTAGTGGAATCTAGTGAAATCATATAAGGTTACCTACTAATGCATTGGTATGGTGGTCACAAATAAGCATGGTTAAAAATGCATAATAATATTGGTATTTATGGTCACAATCACCATTGAAGAATAGACTCTACTCCATCTTCGTTTACATTGTTAAATTTCAAACAAGGTCAATACAAAGTGGTTAAAAGGATAGATTATTATTTTCTTATAGAGCACAATCCATTTTCCTTCTCTAGTTCCACCACATGCCTTATGGCTTTCATTAATAATTACATTTGTTCAAACCATCAACCTATTCACTTTTGTATGGAAAGGAGCACCCCTCAACCTGGATAGATAAGTCATATTTTTATCAAGAAATACTATACACATAAAGCGTGAGAGAATTTTGGGTCGCATAAAATCTGTTTGGAATTCATTTTCTAGACCAAAAGGAAACATAAGCTATAAATATTCGTGGGTGGATGTCATTATTCAAATTTGAAACTTCCTTAGATTATATGGTAAGGGATTAGCTATCTTCAAACAATGTTCTCATGAAGAATAATACCACATGTGAATTCCATAATATGTCACGGGATCTTGAAAACTCATCATTTAATGTTCACTTCCAATCTAAAGATAATTAATGAAGACGAAGCTCAAAATTAAAGAATATTATAAATCCAATAGATCTCAATCTCATATATAGAATGTATTGGTTAAGATTGGGTGATAGAGTTTCCATGTTATCAATTTTCATTAAAAATGGGAATAGAGTTGGTTTCCTTACTCTCCACCATATTGTTTCCTTTAGATACTATACATAAGTATCCATTCAAGGAATTATTAAATCATTAGTTCAAAGATTGGTATTAAAAATAATTATTTGGAATATTGACATATTTTTAAATCGATGTGTTATATGAATGATGACTTAATTAATTATAAATGTTTATTTAATAAATGTACATATATAATTATACACACACAATGAGATACATACATACATACATATATAAAGAGAGATACATACATGTATGTATGTATGTATGTATATAGATACATACATATATATATATATATAGATACATATATATATATATATATATATGTATGTATGTATGTATGTATGTGTGTATGTATGTATGTAGATAGATACATACATACATATATATATATATATATATATATATATATGTATATATATATATATATATATATATATATGTATGTATCTATGTATGTATCTACATACGTACGTACATACATACATACATACATACATACATACATATATACATATATACATATATACATATATATATATATATATATATATATATATATGTATGTATGTATGTATGTATCTATATGTGTGTGTGTGTGTGTATAATTATATATTATATATGTACATTTATTAAATAAACATTTATAATTAATTAAGTCATCATTCATAAAACACATCAACGAAAAATATGTCAATATTCCAAATAATTATTTTTACTACCAATCTTTGAACTAATGATTTAATAATTCCTTGAATGGATACTTATGTATAGGATCTAAAGGAAACAATATGTTGAGAGTAAGGAAACCAACTCTATTGGACGATAATTATAGCACTATTACCAATAAGAAGAAGGATTTGACCTCTCATGGTGCCTTTAATCCATAAAATTTTGTGTATCAACACATAGGTGGTCTCGAAATACCTCCTCTATTATTACTTGTAAAAAACTAATTTCCTCTACCTCTAAAGCACCACCATCGCTCACCCACACTCTACATGTGATGGCCTCTATTATGCCCTCACAACCTAGTACTTTCACTACACATTAGTATTAATCCCCTTTATGATAATATGCACTGAGACATAAAGGACGATGTGGTCACACTTGAACACAATTTTTTTCTATCAGTCATATAGTCTCTCATTGTTCAAAAAATGGGGAATAAGTTTAACAAAAATAAATCCCATTTCATATAAGTGACTTTATGCGTGGAAGCAAGAGAAAGCTTTCTCTCACCAACAAGTTTATTTTCCTTAAACTTGAAGAGGAAAATAATAATTACCTTGATGTTTCCCCATGACAGTTTACTCTTGGAATTTATGTTCTCAATGAATCGACCTATAGTTACACATTCAAGGATAGATGTAATATTAGATTTTCGTGTTTGTAATAGGTTAATATTTATAGTATTTTTCATTTAGTATACCACCAAAGCTATTTTTATAATGATTATCATCTCCATAGATGGTTCATTGTGTTGTTAGCACCATATCTTTCATATATTTTTTCGCAGGATCCGACCCTACCCTTTGTGTGGTGGAGACTCTTTCTAATTTTTATGACTAGGCTATCCAAACTTATATACTTTGATGATTTCATAAAATTATTAATATAGATTTGGCTAGAACATTCACTTTCCAATGCTCACTAAAGTCTCTCTAGTGGAATCTAGTGAAATCATATAAGGTTACCTCTTGATGCATTGGTATGGTGGTCACAAATAAGCATGGTTAAAAATGCATAATAATATTGGTATTTATGGTCACAATCACCATTGAAGAATAGACTCTACTCCATCTTCGTTTACATTGTTAAATTTCAAACAAGGTCAATACAAAGTGGTTAAAAGGATAGATTATTATTTTCTTATAGAGCACAATCCATTTTCCTTCTCTAGTTCCACCACATGCCTTATGGCTTTCATTAATAATTACATTTGTTCAAACCATCAACCTATTCACTTTTGTATGGAAAGGAGCACCCCTCAACCTGGATAGATAAGTCATATTTTTATCAAGAAATACTATACACATAAAGCGTGAGAGAATTTTGGGTCGCATAAAATCTGTTTGGAATTCATTTTCTAGACCAAAAGGAAACATAAGCTATAAATATTCGTGGGTGGATGTCATTATTCAAATTTGAAACTTCCTTAGATTATATGGTAAGGGATTAGCTATCTTCAAACAATGTTCTCATGAAGAATAATACCACATGTGAATTCCATAATATGTCACAGGATCTTGAAAACTCATCATTTAATGTTCACTTCAATCTAAAGATAATTAATGAAAATGAGCTCAAAATTAAAGAATATTATAAATCCAATAGATCTCAATCTCATATATAGAATGTATTGGTTAAGATTGGGTGATAGAGTTTCCATGTTATCAATTTTCATTAAAAATGGGGAATAGAGTTGGTTTCCTTACTCTCCACCATATTGTTTCCCTTTAGATACTATACATAAGTATCCATTCAAGGGAATTATTAAATCATTAGTTCAAAGATTGGTATTAAAAATAATTATTTGGAATATTGACATATTTTTAAATCGATGTGTTATATGAATGATGACTTAATTAATTATAAATGTTTATTTAATAAATGTACATATATAATTATACACACACACTGAATACATACATACATACATATATAAAGAGATACATACATGTATGTATGTATGTATGTATGTATATAGATACATATATATATATATATATAGATACATATATACCACAATTTACTAAACATAAGCTCACGATACCACAATTTACTAAACATAGGCTCGATACCACAATTTACTAATTAGTTCCAAATAATAACTTGAGAATATCTATTTGCATCTTCTCTAGAACAAATCTACTAAAACCATAACAACGACTTCGAATACATCATCACACTCAAATATATTCTCAAACTCATCAAAGTTATCAATATTTATAAATTTTAAAGCTCCGTTGATACGAACAAGAGCATGTGAGATTTAAACATATTTACTTACAAGACATATAGCATGAAGACTTGAAAGCTATATTTCGAGAATCCTTCTTGTTGTTTAAAACAACTTCTCGGCTTTCTGTCTCAAATCCCAGTGTTGCTCTCCAAATCCCAGCGTAGTGAATGAGATGGAAATGCGCTATTAAATAGGCATCCCAAGGCTTTTCACCGGGAGAAGGGAAACCGGAAACCAGAGCCAGAGGTAATCGGTAAGATTCCTCGAAATGACCTGTGAGTACAGCCCACTCACAAAAGCTTTATTGAAAGATGCATGGGTCCACCACGCACTGACAGAAAGAGGGATAAGAACGAATCTTATCAAAAGATATCCGACAACAAGCCTGTCGGTTAGCTAAAAAGAAAGGATAAGGAAGAATCTTATCCGACAAGAAGCATGGCAACATGCCTCGCCATTATAGCAGAGATAGTGCGAAGCACACTAAGGAGAATCAAAGAGGACAGAGAGGACCGGGAGGGTCGGTGTCATCATCGAGATGATGATGTCTTTGTCATGTCATTGAGGTGCTCCTCGGAAGGTGACGTTCATCTTTGTTCTAGCGGACTCGGGAGAGATGAGCGAGTCCATCATTGTTAGGTTGTAGATGTGGTCTGGTCGGAAGCAGAAAGTGGTCAAGTATCCGCAAATCTTGATCGGAGTGCAGGCGGTCTAACCACCATGGTGTGGTGTAATAGTATCCTTCTCCAGAGTAGCATTAGGTTTCTCAACAAGGTTTCGTGGTTTATCTTCACATAGTAATGTACTTTCACGAACCATGGGATCTTACACTGAATCAGAATATTTCTTACGGTGTCCTAGGATGTACATTGAGAGGAGGAGAATCGAAAGTTTAGTGGGAAGAATTTTAACAAGAAGTATTTAAAGTGGGAAGAGATATACTTCTGTCTCCTGCAGAAGGAGGTCGATTCCAAAGATCAAAGAACAAAGGATGTTCTTCTGTCCACATTCTTGAAAATTCAAACCGCCACAAAGTGTCCTTTCTAGGTATCACTGTTCGAGCTCGAGACCTTCGACCGGTAGGAAATCCGGTTGTTCAACAAAGATATCTGATCTCCATTGCAATGGAGACAGCATTTAATCATTGGTTCTTGCAGAGTGTGAAATTCACGTCCGGGTATGTCTGGATCATAAAACTTGCATTCAGTCTCGGACATAGCATATTCTTGCGTTGTTATCAGGTCTCTTGAGACAAGAAGCGTTTGAGCTTCCTGGGACATTCCATTATCACAACGAACCAATGCTTCTATTTGTTCTTTTGCATGCCTGTGATCCCATACTGTTCCATGGGATTCATGGACTACCTGTGTAACACTGATATTTTTTGAAGTGTTGAGTTCTCTACTTACAAAATCTGCGAGAGCATTTTGTTTTCCTGAGATATGTTCTACAGAGAACTCAAAGTTGTCAAACCAGAGGCCCCACCTCTGAAGTCTATTGAAAGCAGTTTTATTGGCTGGATCTCCGCCATTCAACCTCTTTCTGAAATCTTTTAGATCTGAGCGAAGGATGAATTCTTCATTTTGAACAAAGAATAAGAAAGCCTTAATTGCTTTCTTAGCAGCCAATATCTCTTTATGCGAAGAGTGATAATTTAATTCAGAACCAGAAAAGGCTCCTGAAGCAAACCTACATACCTTTTCTTTATCACCTTCGTCTTTTTCTTTGAGTACAGCTCCCCAGAATTGCTCACTGGCATCACATTCGATTATTTTCTTACCAGGTCCTGGTAAAGACATGGCAGGGAGCTCCTGTACTTGCTTTTTGATTCTTTGTACTGCCTGAGTCATCTCCTGCGACCAGCTAGGAGCATCTTTCTTTAATCTCTTGTTGAGCAAGATACTGTCACCGCTATGCTCCGGTAAAACCAGCAACATAGTTAACACATCCGAGGAAGCGCTGCAATTTGCACTTTCTCCAGGATCACGATCAGAAAGTTTCTGGATGTTGGTGACAACATGTTGCTGCATAGTAATCGTTCCAGAACTTATTCTAATCCCGAGGAAATCAATTTCCTCCTTGAAGACCTCCATTTTGAGGGGGACAGACAGATTCCATTTTTGTAGACAGTCTCATAAAACTTTTCAAGATGAATTAAATGATCTTTGGGAGACTTAGAGAAGATGAGAATATCATCTATGTAAACAATTAGAAAATCAAACAACTCACCAAAGATTTTATCCATAATCTTTTGGAATATGGATGGGGCTGTCTTTAAACCGAATGGAAGCACTTTCCACTCATACTGTCCACCTGGCACGATGAAAGCAGTTTTGTACATATCTTCTGTCTTCAAGAATATCCGCCAAAATCCACTTTCAAAGATCGAACTTGTTGTAAACTTTTGATCCTTGATTCTTCCGAGGATATCGTCCTTGGCGGTATTGGTGTGTATACGGCCAGCTATGAATTTATTCAAAGTGGCTTGTAGTCCACTACTAATCTCTTCTTATTCTTACATTGCTCACTCCTTTTATTAACATAAAAGGCGTTACAAGACCAGGGCGAAGTGGATTCTTGAATGAATCCAGCTTTTAGTAACTTCTGGATTTCGCCATGGCATTCCTTTCTTTCTGCAGGAGGCATACCTCTGTGATGTGCCTTGAATCTTGGCACCATTTCATTACCATTGCTATCTCTAACTAGCTGCAGATCTAGAGAGCAATAATGTTTTTTCTTGTTAACAAAAGCATGTGGATCTTCGCTGCATACATTCTGCTTTATCTTGGATACAATTTCATCTATCTTGTGAACAGCTTAGAAATGGATTTATGTATCCAAGCATTTATAATGAGCCTTTACCTTACTGTAGGCAAAGGAACTATTGATTGGAATGAATATCTCCTGGGGACTTGCACAGGAGGATTGAACAAACTTATAACATCTTGGGAGATGCTGAATGTGTGACATTTCGTAGAAAATCCACCCCAAGAAGACAATCATAGTTCTCCATGTTGTGTTGATAGAATTCTAATGCCATAGAATTTCCTTCAACATCAATATTGACTTTAGCCATGAATTTGCAGACAACTTCCCGTTTGTCAAATTTAATCTTTGTATGGGTATTAACCCAACAATCACTGGGAATGGCATATTGTCTGATTAGGCTTATTTCAGCACCCGTATCAATCATAGCATCAAGAACATAAGGCTTAATATGAGGGATGCATATTGTGATTGCAATAAACGGATTTTGGGTGCAGCTAAGAGTGCATACCTTTGCCTGATCTGTCTGATCTTTTTCCATTGCCAGATTATGGTATGTCTCTTCAAGATTCTCTTCGGAATCTTTCTTCTCATTTTCTTCTTCGGCTACCAGCTTGCTGTATTCTTCAGTGGCATTAGCAAGCACTTTTTCCAGTAGCTCAATCCTGGATCTTCTCCAGGTCTTGTAAACTTCTTTGGAAGCTGTGTTAGAGGAGGATTGTCCAGGTTCATATGAAGAATAGACTGGAGGACTGGTTCCTCTCTCACGACCACGCCAAGGTCCCGCTCTCCCTCTCGGTAGGGACTTGTCTCGCGGATCCTCTCGCTGGAAAGGTGGCCTAATAGGAAATGCTTCAAAGAGTCATCGATTGTTGCTTCTGCTCTACTTTGTGCTTGAATTTGCTCAAGCTCTGTGCATGTCTCGATATATTGGTCATGTAGATCTCGAGTTTCTTGCTTAGGGATGCTTTTCTGGCATAGTATCCCATGGGGACAATCATGAATCGATCAAGACTTTCTACCTGTCTTCTCAGAAGATCTGCACTTGGTGGTATCATGGGATGTACAAAGTTAGATACCATATTAATATGATTTGAAGTGAGTAAAGATGGAATGTAACTATACCCACTCATCATCATTGATCATCGTCTTCTTCTTCATAAGCTTCTTGAATTATATTGTAAGTTTCTCCATCAATGGAGGCATAGGATATGTCTGACGAAAGACTGTCAGAATCTGATATAAAAGCATATTCATCATCCTGTATGCCTTTGAGAGATAAGGCGTTTACCTTAGCCTTACCTTTTGCGGATATGTTTCTAAGGACACTGATTTGCATAGTGGTCCTCTTTACAGATGTAGCAAGTCGGTTTGAACTTTGAAGACTTGCCTAGATGTTTATACTTTCCGAACTTAAACTTTTCTTGGGTTTTTCTTCTCCGAATTCTCGTACTTATCTTTATGCCTTTTGTATTTCTTTTTTTTTTTTTCTTCCTGCTGCCAGGCACCCTTCCCCTTTGAAAAAAGACAATCTTTACAAGAAGATTTTTTCATGGGAAGATTGGATTTCTAAATCTGACACCCAAAGGGTTCCTCATTTGCATACCGCTACGAGAAAACATTGTTCAGAGCTTTCTGGTGTTTGAACGCTTGTTTGCGTTCCCATTTTTCTTTACACAGTTTTGCATTACATTGATCTATAATTTGATTTATATGCCCAAAACTGAGTTCAGAAGTTTTCATACCGTGCATAGCCTTCTTGTATTGAGTGGCGAAGAAAGGCGGAAATGACTCGATATATCTCAGACGCATTGTCTCATCATTGATGTTGCCGGAGCTGTAGTAGAGCTTCTGCATGAAGCATTGATATTCTTTGATGCGAGTCATATCACATAAGCGGGCACGGAGGAACATCGCCGTGTTCATCATTTGTCATCGTCAATATTGCCGATGAACTCTTTGATCAAAGGGGCCGTGAGGCCTGTGAATCCTGTTTCTAGTATTGCTGCTTTATTGGGAAGAAGATCCCACCATTCCTTTAGAATGCCTACAAAACCATTTACAATTGTTAAGCAATATTTTTGGTGATCCGCCATAAGTTTCTTGTTGGGTGTTACCCCATCCAATCATGGCATGGATTATCTTTAACTTGCCTCTTGATCTTACATTCAATCCGTAGTAGAAGTTAGGTTGCAGCGTTTGATTAAGTAGGCTGCTTGGAAGCACGGACCACTAGTTTCTCCCATTTGCTCATCAAACACGGGGGTTCAAACCGTGGATCTTCTATATGGGACTCAAGTACCTTCTATGCTTAACATATTTACCTCTTTATCTTGAAAAATAGAGGTTTATACTCTTCTAGTACTTCCTTATAAGACTTCTTAGGAGTAGGATTGGCTAGTTGTTGAACTTCAGACCAGGATACAGCCTTTAGTCCAATCTCCTTCTTTTCTGGGAGTCAATTTATGACTCAGAGCTTGAATCCCTGGAAGGATTCGAGGAAGCTCATGTGTCAGACATTTTTGTATCTCATCTATACGGGAATGAGTTTTCTCATTCTCATCTTGCAATTGTGAGATACCTGATTCAATTATCTCATTTGTCTGAGTAGATCTGGAGATGATAGTACTTTTGAGACTGGTAGTATGATCTACCAATGGTTGTACAAAATCTGTTATTCTTTGAGATATTACGGCAAATTAGCGTAAAACATCGAACTAGAGTTTCTACCTTACAAAGATTTATCTATACTATCAACTTTGTTATTTAACAACTGCAAGTAGAATTTGCTCTGTCTTTTATGTCTCCTTCTTTCTTAACTCTATAGCTTTTAGAGTTCTTTCCAGATTAGCAAATTTTTGAGAATAAGTACTTACTTCTTCATGAACAGATAGAGGGCCTTGTTGGTCCAATTCAACATTTTAGAGCTTTCGAGGGCTCTATCTCTTTGTTCACGGCTCTTTGATACCAAAACAAAACTTTACGTGTGTCATCTCGGAGAGATCGGCTCATGCTTTGATCTGTAGGAGGAAACTTGCATTCTTGTGCTTGTAGAAGCCATATTGATTGTAGGCCCGTCTGACAGGGGCGTATTTTTCGACTTACTAACTTCTCAATCCCGAACACCATAGGAAGTCAAGATGGATCATGAGTCAAAGACTTATGGCTACACAAGAATATCTTTTCTTCTTCTTTCTTTTCATTCCGAGGTTGGACGTTTCTCCAACGGTGAAGTAAGAAGATGTGGAGGCTCTTGAATTACTTCTAGATAGGTGCCTCTTAGTTATGCAAGCATGGGAGGAATTTCTTCGAAGCTAAGTGTTACATTATCTCTTCCTCGAATCGAGGTTGCATTCTCTAGCTTTGGTCTGGATGTCTGGACAAACTTTTTGGCAAGGGTCCATTCTCTAGGGACCTTGATGTCAGACCAAGAAATAAGCTCAGGTTCAATTTTTTGTGTTTCTAAATTACGTGTGTCACCACGCTCGCCTCTTGGACACGCCATGTTTGGTTTGGGTTCATGGTATTGACCATCTGTAGATTATTTTGTAATGAATGGCTAGGGGACAAGAACCTACGCGCATATCTGAGACTGTTGTTGCTAGCGTGCAATTTTAGAACATCCTGGTAGAAGATCATCCTGGTAAGGGATACGGGATAGTTGGGAAAACTTCAAAAAGTTCTTATGGATTTAATCTTCACATCAATGTACTGGAACCATGGGATTTTACAATCTGAATCGAATATTTTTACGGTGTCCGGATGTACATTGAGAAGAGGAGAATCGAGACATTTTAGTGGGAAAAGACAAGAAGTATTTAAAATGAGAAGATATGTCTCCCGAGAGAAGGAGGTCGATTCCAAAGATCAAAGAACAAAGGATGTTCTTCCGTCCACATTCTTGAAAATTCAAACCGCCACAAAGTGTCCTTTCTAGGTATCGATTATCTCGAGCTCGAGACCTTCGAGCGGTAGGAAATCCGGTTGCTCAACATAGCATCAATGATCTCCATTGCCAATGGAGACAAACATTTAATCATTGGTTCTCGCAGAGTGTGAAATTCACGTCCGGTATATCTCGGATCATAAAACTTGCATTCGGTCTCGGACATAGCATATTCTGCGTTGTTATCGTGTCCCTTGAGACAAGAAGCGTTTGAGCTTCTCGGGACATTCCATTATCACAAAGAACCGAATTGATTTGTTTTTTGCATGCCTGTGGTCCCATACTGTTCCATGGGATTCATGGATTACTACCTGTAACACCGATATTTTTGAAGTGTTGAGTTCTCTACTTACAAAATCTGAGAGCATTTTGTTTTCCGAAATATGTTCTACGGAGAACTCAAAATTATCGAACCATAGGCCCCATCTCTGGAGTCTATTGAAGGCAGTTTTATTAGCCGGATCACCACCATTCAACCTTTTCTTGAAATCCTTAAGATCTGATCTAAGGATGAATGATTCATTTTGTACAAAGAATAAGAAAGCTTTAATGGCTTTCTTTGCGGCTAATAATTCCTTATGAGAAGAGTGATATTTTAATTCAGAACCAGAAAAGGCTCCTGAAGCAAACCTACATACCTTTTCTTTATCACCTTCGTCTTTCTCTTTGAGTACAGCTCCCCAGAATTGCTCACTGGCATCACATTCTATTATTTTCTTACCAGGTCCAGGTAAAGACATGGCAGGGAGTTCCAGTACTTGCCTTTTGATTCTTTGTACTGCTTGAGTCATCTCCTGGGTCCAAGCAGGAGCTTCTTTCTTTAATCTCTTGTTGAGCAGTACCCTGTCAGCTGCAATGTTCTGGTAGAAACCAGCTACATAGTTAACACAACCGAGGAAGCGCTGCAGTTGCACTTTCTCCAGGATTTGATCAGGAAAGTTCTGGATGTTGGTTACAACATGTTGCTGCATAGTGATAGATCCAGAACTAATTCTTATCCCGAGGAAATCAATTTCCTCCTTGAAGACCTCCATTTTTGAGGGGGACAGACAGATTCCATTTTTATAGACAGTCTCATAAAACTTTTCAAGATGAATTAAATGTTCTTTGGGAGACTTAGAGAAGATGAGAATATCATCTATGTAAACTATCAGAAAATCAAACAACTCACCAAAGATCTTATCCATAATCTTTTGGAATATGGATGGGGCTGTCTTTAAACCGAATGGAAGCACCTTCCACTCATACTGTCCACCTGGCACGATGAAAGCAGTTTGTACATATCTTCTGTCTTCAAGAATATCTGCCAGAATCCACTTTTAGATCGAACTTGCTGTAAACTTTTGATCCCTTGATTCTTCTGAGGATGTCGTCCTTAGCAGGTATTGGGTGTTGTACAGCAGCTATGAATTTATTCAGTGGCTTGTAGTCCACTACTAATCTTTTCTTATTCCTTAGCTGCTCACTCCTTTTATTAACATAAAAGGCAGTGCAAGACCAGGGCGAATTGGATTCTGAATAAATCCAGCTTTTAGTAACTTCTGGATTTCGCCATGGCATTCTTTCTTTCTGCAGGAGGCATACCTCTGTGATGTGCCTTGAATTTTGGCACCATTTCATTTCCATTGCTATCTCTAACTAGCTGCAGATCTAGAGAGCAATAATGTTTCTTTCTGTTAACAAAAGCATGTGGATCTTCGCTATACATACATTCTGCTTTATCTTGGATACAATTTCATCTATACTGACTGAACAATTAGAAATGGATTTATGTATCCAGGCATTGTTAACAGTCTTTACCTTACTAGGTAAAGGAACTATTGATTGGAATGAATATCTCCTGGGGACTTGAACAGGAGGATTGAACAAACTTATAACATCTTGGGAGATCTTTGAATGTGTGACATTTGTAGAAAATCCACCCCAAGAAGACAATCATAGTTCTCATGTTGTGTTGATAGAATTCTAATGCCATAGAATTTCCTTCAACATCAATATTGACTTTAGCCATAAATTTGCAGACAACTTCCCGTTTGTCAAATTTAATCTTTGTATGGGTATTAACCCAACAATCACTGGGAATGGCATATTGTCTGATTAGGCTTATTTCAGCACCCGTATCAATCATAGCATCAAGAACATAAGGCTTAATATGGGGGATGCATATTGTGATTGCAATAAACGGATTTTGGGTGCAACTAAGAGTACATACCTTTGCCTGATCTGTCTGATCTTTTTGCATTGCCAGATTATGGTATGTCTCTTCAAGATTCTCTTCGGAATCTTTCTTTCATTTTCTTCTTCGGCTACCAGCTTGCTGTATTCTTCAGTGGCATTAGCAAGCACTTTTTCCAGTAGCTCAATCCTGGATCTTCTCCAGGTCTTGTAAACTTCTTTGGAAGCCGTATTGAGGAGGAGATTGTCTGGTTCATATGAAGAATAGACTGGAGGACTGGTTCCTCTCCACGACCACGCCAAGGTTCTGCTCCCTCTGGTAGGGACTTGTCTCTGCCGGATCCTCTGCTGGAAAGGTGGCCTTATAGGAAATGCTTCAAAAGAGTCATCAGACTGCTGTTCTGCTCTGCTTTGTGCTTGACTTTGCTCAAGCTCCTGTTGTCTGATATATTTATCCTGTAGATCTCTGAGTTCTTTGCTTAGGGACAGCTTTCTGGCAGTATCCCATGGGGGACAACTGTCATAAACTGATTGAAGACTTTCTACCTGTCTTCTCAGAAGATCTGCACTTGGTGGTATCATGGGATGAACAAAGTTAGATACCATATTAATACTGAAGTGAGTAAAAGATGGAACAGAACTATACCCACTATCATCAGTACTGTCGTCTTCTTCAGAAGCTTGCTGAATTATATTGCAAGTTTCTCCATCAATGGAGGCATAGGATATGTCTGACGAAAGACTGTCAGAATCTGATATGAAAGCATATTCATCATCTTGTATGCCTTTGAGAGATAAGGCGTTTACCTTAGCCTTACCTTTTGCTGTATTTTTCGAGGACACTGATTTGCATAGTGGTCCTCTTTGCAGATGTAGCAAGTCGGTTTGAACTTTGAAGACTTGCCTAGATGTTTATACTTTCGAACTTAAACTTTTTCTTGGGTTTTTCTTCTCCGAATTCTGTATTTATCTTTATGCCTTTTGTATTTCTTTTCTTTTTTCTTCACGCACCAAGCACCCTTCCCCTTTGAAAAAGACAGTCTTTACAAGAAGATTTTTGCGGGAAGATTGGATTTCTAAATCTGGACACCCAAATGGTTCCAGTGCATCTTGCTCACTATTAAAGCATTGTTCGAGCTTTACGGTGTTTCAACGCTTGTTTGCGTTCCCATTTTTCTTGCTACAGCTTTTTTTGCATTACATTGATCTATAATTTGATTAATATGACCAAAACCGAGTTGAAGAAGTTCTCATACCATGCATAGCCTTCTTGTATTGAGTGGCGAAGAAAGGCGGAAATGACTCGATATACGAGACGCATTGTCTCATCATTGATGTTGCCGGAGCTGTAGTAGAGCTTCTGCATGAAGCATTGATATTCTTTGATGCGAGTCATATCACATAAGCGGGCACGGAGGAACATCGCTGTGTTCATCATTTTGTCATCGTCAATATTGCCGATGAACTCTTTGATCGAAAGGCATTTATCTGTGCCAGCCCGTGAATCTGCTTTCAAGGAAATTGCTGCTTTGTTGGGAAGAAGATCCCACCATTCCTTTAGAATGCCTACAAAACCATTTACTAATTGTTGCAGCAATATTTTTAGGTGATCTGCCATATGTTTCTTGTTGGGTGTTACCCCATCCAATCATGGCATGAATGATCTCCTTAACTTCTGCTATTGTCTTACATTCAATCCGGTAGAAGTTAGGTTGCAGCGTTTGGATTCTAGTAGCTGCTTGGAAGCCTGGAGCACTAGTTTCTCCCATTTGCTCATCAAACACAGGAGGTTCAAACTGTGGATCTTCTATATGGGACTCAGTACCTTCTATGCTTAACATATTAACCTCTTTATCCTTGAAAAACAGAGGTTTATACTCTTCAAGTACTTCTTTATAAGACTTCTTAGGAGTAGGATTGGCTAGCTGCTGAACTTCAGACCATGATACTGCCTTAGTCCAATCTCCTTCTTTCTAGGAGTCAATTTATGACTCAGAGCTTGAATCCTGGAAGGATTCTCGGAAGTTCATGTGTCAGACATTTTTGTATCTCATCTATACGGGAATGAGTTTTCTCATTCTCATCTTGCAACTGTGAGATTCCTGATTCAATAATCTCATTTGTCTGAGTAGATCTTGAGATGATAGTACTTTTGAGACTGGTAGTATGATCTACCAATGGTTGTACAAAATCTGTTACTCTTTGAGATATTACTTCTGGCAAATTAGCAGAAACATTTTGAACTAGAGTTTCTACTTGTTTAACAGATTTATCTATACTATCAACTTTGTTATTTAACAACTGCAGTGCTCCTGCAGTATCTCCCTTCTTTCTTAACTCTATAGCTTTTAGAGTTCTTTCCAGATTAGCAAATTTTTCAGAATAAGTACTTACTTCTTCATGAACAGATAGTAGGGCCTTGTTGGTCCAATTCAACATTTTAGAGCTTTCGAGGGCTCTATCTCTTTGTTCACGGCTCTTTGATACCAAAACACAGCTTTCTGTGTGTCATCTGGAGAGATCAGCTCATGCTGATCTGTAGGAGGGAAAACAGTTCTTGTGCTTGTAGAAGCCATATTGATTGTAGGCCCGTTGACAGGGGCGTATTTCTGACTTACTAACTTCTCACAATCTGAACACCATAGGAAGTCAGTAGATGGATCATGAGTCAAAGACTTATGGCTACACAAGAATATCTTTTCTTCTTCTTTCTTTTCATTCTGAGGGTTGGACGTTTCTCCAACAGTGAAGTAAGAAGATGTGGAGGCTACTGAATTACTTCTAGATAGGTGCCTCTTAGTTATGCTAGCATCGAATTTCTTCAAAGCTAAGTGTTATATTATCTCTTCCCTCGAGAATCGAGGTTGCATTCTCTAGCTTTGGTCTGGATGTCTGGACAAACTTTTTGGCTAGGGTCCATTCTCTAGGGACCTTAATGTCGAGACCAGAAATAAGCTCGGAGTTCAATTTTTTTGAAAAAGACAATCTTTACACGAAGATTTTTTCGGGGAAGATTGGATTTCTAAATCTGACACCCAAAGGGTTCAGAGTGCATATTGTCTCACGTAAAACATTGTTCGAGCTTTACGGTGTTTGAGACAAGCTTGTTTTCGTTCCCATTTTTCTTTACACAATTTTGCATTACATTGATCTATAATTTGATTTATATGCCCAAAACCGAGTTGGGAAGTTCTCATACCGTGCATAGCCTTCTTGTATTGAGTGGCGAAGAAAGGCGGAAATGACTCGATATACATCAGACGCATGTCTCATCATTGATGTCCTAAGAGTAGTAGAGCTTCGCATGAAGCATTGATATTCTTTGATATTCTTTGATGCGAAGTCATATCACATATAATGGCACGGAGGAACATTTGTGCACTTTTTGCTTCATCATTTGTCATCGTCAATATTGCCGATGAACTCTTTGATTAGATAGTGCTGTGCGGCCTCCTGTGAATCCTGTTTCAAGAATTCTTTGCTTTATTGGGAAGAACATCCCACCATTCCTTTAATATGCCAACAAATCCATTGACAATGGTGGCAGCAATATTTTTAGGGTGATCTCGCCATAAGTTTCTTGCTGGGTGTTACCCCATCCTATCATGGCATGAATTAACTCTTTTACTTCAAACCACTATCTTGATTTACATTCAATCCGTAGAAGTTAGGTTGCAATGCGTTTGGATTCTAGTGGCTGCTTGGAAGCCTGGACCACTAGTTTCTCCCATTTGCTCATCAAACACGGGGAGGTTCAAACTGTGGATCTTCTATATGGGACTCGGTACCTTCTATGCTTAACATATTAACCTCTTTATCCTTGAAAATCGAGAGGTTTATACTTTCTGAGTACTTCCTTATATGATTTTTTAGGAGTAGGATTGGCTAAGCAACTTGAACTTGAGACCATGATACTGACCTTAGTCCAATCTCCTTCTTTTCGGGAGTCAATTTATGACTCAGCTTCCCTGAATCTTGGAAGGATTCTCGAGGAAGCTCATGTGTCGAGACATTTTTGTATCTCATCTATACTGGGAATGAGTTTTCTCATTCTCATCTTGGAGCAACCGTGAGATACCCTGATTCAATGATTTCATTTGTCAGAGTAGATCTTAGAGATGATAGTACTTTTGAGACCAGTAGTATGATCTACCAATGGTTGTACAAAAATCACTTTTCTTTGAGATATTACTTGGCAAATTAGTAGAAACATTTTGAACTAGAGTTTCTACTTGCTTTGTGATTTATCTATACTATCAACTTTGTTATTTAACAACCTGCAGTGCTCTGCAGTATCTCCTTTCTTTCTTAACTCTATTGCTTTTAGAGTTCTTTCCAGATTAGCAAATTTTTGAGAATAAGTACTTACTTCTTGAATGAACAGATAGAGGGCCTTGTTGGTCCAATTCAACATTTTAGAGCTTTCTGATGGCTCTATATCTTTGTTCACAGCCCTTTGATACCAAAGACACTTTCAGGTGTTCATCTGGAGAGATTAGCTCATGCTGATCTGTAGGAGGGAAAGCAGTTCTTGTGCTTGTAGAAGCCATATTGATTGTAGGCCCGTTGACAGGGGCATATTTCTGACTTACTAACTTCTCACAATCTGAACACCATAGGAAGTCAGTAGATGGATCATGAGTCAAAGACTTATGGCTACACAAGAATATCTTTTCTTCTTCTTTCTTTTCATTCTGAGGATTGGATGTTTCTCCAACAGTGAAGTAAGAAGATGTAGAGGCTACTGAATTACTTCTAGATAAGTGCCTCTTAGATATGCTAGCATCAGAATTTCTTCTGAAGCTAAGTGTTACATTATCTTTCCTCAGAATCGAGGTTGCATTCTCTAGCTTTGGTCTGGATGTCTGGACAAACTTTTTGGCTAGGGTCCATTCTCTAGGGACCTTTATGTCAGACCATGAAATAAGCTCAGGTTCAATTTTTGTGTTTCTAAATTCACGTGTGTCACCACGCTACTGCCCTTGGACACGCCATGTTTGACAATTTGGATTCATGCAGTATTGACCATCAGAATAATTTTGTAATGTATGGCGAGGGGACAAGAACCTACGCGCATATTGAAACCTGTTGTTGCTAGATGCAATTTTAGAACATCCTGTAGAAGATCATCTTTGGTAAGGATACAGGATAGTTGGGAAAAACTTCAAAAGATATGGGCCATTATGGAGGCCAGTTTGGACAGCTGCTAACAAACTATCTTTGAAGTTGTCAAACCTAAGATCCATTAAACAGCATAAAATACTAGCATTTAAACCTCTTAAACAATGGAGTTATGCCTATCTGGACACATCCTACATGTGCAAATTTGTAGGTGGATTGACGTTTTAAAGATTTAATATCAGCTTTATCAATAAGGGGAATATTATATTCACAATTGTTACTCTGGGCTACCTGAACGGTAGATGCTAATAATGAAATCTATTTCAAATGAGAATATACTTCATTATAAGCTTTTTTGGGAAGTCTCCACTCAGGAGTGGGACTCGACTCATCTATTACATTAATTTCTTCATTGACTGAGAAAACATCAGATAAGTTTATCAAAGGATTATCTTCGGATTCTACAGTAGAAGATCTGGGAGAATGATCAGCCATTTGGGACTTACAAGCAAGGAAGCAGAGATTGACCAAAATCGTCGGGCAAAAACTCGTCTTCTGCTGCTATTGCGCTAACACACGGCGGCCTACTTATTGCGATAGCCACACCTGCCAATCTATGGAGTTGCTATATGAACTTGCGTTTTTAATCGAAAAATCACGAATCTACTTCTAGAACTTTCGAAACACAATATCTAGAAAAACTTAATCAAATCGAATCTCTTTTACCAGCTCAATAATACCATTTTAAAAACAAATCAATTAGATACCATTTCTACTAAACATAAACTCATTCATATTCTAATTAGTTCCAAATATAAAATATCTATTTCGCTTCTTCTCCGAATAAATTATCAATATTTACTCATCAAACTTATCAACTCTATATTATCAAATTTCAAAGCTCCGTTTATACGAACAAGAGCATGTACAGATTTAAACATATTTACTTACAAGAGAAGCCTAAAGCATGAAGACTTGAAAACATCATCTTTGAAATCTTTTCTTTCGTATTCTCAATTCCTTCTAAATCTCCGTTTACTCAAAATCCCAGTTGTAGTGAATGAGTTGGTGATGCGCTATTAAATAGGCATCCCAAGGCTTTTCACCGGGAGAATGGAAACCGGAAACCGGAAGCGGAGGTAATCGGTAAGATTCCTCGAAATGACCCGTGAGTACAGCCCACTCACAAAAGCTTTATTAAAAGAGGCATGGGTCCACCACGCACTGACAAAAGGAGAGATAAGAACGAATCTTATCAAAAGAATCCGACAACAAGCCTGTCGGCTAGCTAAAAGCAAAAGCAAACAGGAAAAGAAAGGATAAGCAAGAATCTTATCCGACAGCTATGGCAACATGCCTGCCATAATAGCAGATAGTGCGGAGCGCACTAAGGAGAATCAAAGAGGACAGAGGGACCCGGAGGGTCAGTGTCATCATCAGAAGATGTTGTGCTGTCATGTCGTTGAGGTGCTCCTGGAAGTTGACGTTCATGTTGTTTCTAAGCCAGACACGAGAGATGTGAGCAGTTCCATCGTTGTTGGGTTGTAGATGCGGTCTGGTTGGAAACAGATAGTGGTCAAGTATCCGCAAATCTTGATCTGGTGCAGGCGGCCTAACCACCATGGTGTGGTGTAATAGTATTCTCCTCCACAGAGTAGCATTTGGTCTTTCAACAAAGGTTCCTGTGGTTTATCTTCACATAATAATGTACTTTCACGAACCATGGTATTTTACACTGGATTAGAATATTTCTTACAGTGTCCGGATGTACATTGAGAAGAGGAGAATCAGACAATTTAGTGGGAAGAAATTTTAACAAGAAGTATTTAAAGTGGGAAGAGATATACTTCCTGTCTCCCAAGAGAAGGAGGTCGATTCCATAGATCAAAGAACAAAGGATGTTCTTCTGTCCACATTCTTGAAAATTCGAACCGCCACAAAGTGTCCTTTCTAGGTATCAGTTGTCTGAGCCTGAGACCTTCGACTGGTAGGAAATCCGGTTGTTCAACAGCATATAATGATCTCCATTGCCAATGGAGACAACATTTGATCATTGGTTCTTGCAGAGTATGGTATTCACGTCCTGGTATATCTGGATCATAAAATTTGCATTCAGTCTCGGACATAGCATACTCCTGCGTTGTTATCAAGTCCTTGAGACAAGAAGCGTTTGAGCTTCTTGGGACATTCTATTATCACAAAGAACCAATGCATTGATTTGTTCTTTTGCATGCCTGTGATCCCATACTGTTCCATGGGATTCATGGATTACCTGTGTAACACTGATATTTTTGAACATTGAGTTCTCTACTTACAAAATCTGCGAGAGCATTTTGTTTTCCTGAAATGTGTTCTACTGAGAACTCAAAGTTATCAAACCAAAGACCCCATCTTTGGAGTCTATTGAAAGCAGTTTTATTGGCTGGATCTCCGCCATTCAACCTTTTTCTGAAATCTTTCAGATCTGACGAAGGATGAATGCTTCATTTTGAACAAAAAATAAGAAAGCTTTGATTGCTTTCTTTGCAGCCAATATTTCTTTATGCGAAGAGTGATAATTTAATTCAGAACCTTAAAAGGCTCCTGAGGCAAACCTACATACCTTTTCTTTATCACCTTCGGCTTTCTCTTTAAGAATAGCTCCCCAAAATTGTTCGCTGGCGTCACATTCTATTATTTTTTACCGAGTCCCGGTAAAGACATGGCTGGGAGTTCAGGACTTGTTTTTGATTCTTTTGACGCTTGAGTCATCTCCCCGAGTCCAACTAGGAGCTTCTTTCTTTAATCTCTTATTGAGCAGTACCCTGTCAGCTGCTATGTTCTGGTAGAAACCAGCAACATAGTTTACACAACCGAGAAGCGCTGCAGTTGCACTTTCTCCAGGATTTGATCAGGAAAGTTCTGGATGTTGGCCACAACATGTTGCTGCATAGTAATAGTTCCAGAACTGATTCTAATACCGAGGAAATCAATTTCCTCCTTGAAGACCTCCATTTTTGAGGGGACAGACAGATCCCATTCTTGTAGACAGTCTCATAGAATTTTTCAAGATGAGCTAAATGTTCTTTAGGAGATTTAGAAAAGATGAGAATATCATCTATATAAACAATTAGAAAATCAAATAACTCACCAAAGATTTTATCCATAATCTTTTGGAATATGGATGGGGCTGTCTTTAACCGAATGGAAGCACCTTCCACTCATACTGTCCACCTGGCACGATGAATGCCGTTTTAAACATGTCTTCATTCTTCAAGAATATCTGCCAGAATCCGCTTTTAGATCGAACTTGTTGTAGACCTTCGATCCCTTGATTCTTCTCGAGGATATCATCCTTAGGGTATTGGGTGTCAGAGCAAGAGCTATGAATTTATTCAGTGGCTTGTAGTCCACTACTAACCTTTTCTTATTTCTCAGCTGCTCACTCCTTTTATTAACATAAAAGGCGTTACAAGACCAGGGCGAAGTAGATTCTGGATGAATCCAGCTTTGAGTAACTTCTGGATTTCGCCATGGCATTCTTTTCTTTCTGCAGGAGGCATACCTCTGTGATGTGCCTTGAATTTTGGCACCACTTCATTTCCATTGCTATCTCTGACTAGCTGCAGATCTAGAGAGCAATAATGTTTTTTCCTGTTAACAAAAGCATGTGGATCTTCACTGCATATATTCTGCTTTATCTTGGATACAATTTCATCTATACTGACAGAACAATTAGAAATGGATTTATGTATCCAGGCATTGTTAACAGTCTTTACCTTGCTTGGTAAAGGAACTATTGATTGGAATGAATATCTCCTGGGAACTTGAACAGGAGGATTAAACAATTTTATAAAATCTTGGGAGATGCTGAATGTGTGACATTTTTGTAGAAAATCTACCCCAAGTAGACAGTCATAGTTCTCCATATTATGTTGATAGAATTCTATGTCATAGAATTTCCTTCAACATCTAATTTTGATTTTAGCCATGTATTTGCAGACAACTTCCCGTTTATCAAACTTAATCTTTGTGTGGGTATTAACCCAACAATCACTGGGAATGGCATATTGTCTGATTAGGCTTATTTCAGCACCCGTATCAATCATAGCATCAAGAACATATGGCTTTTAATATGAGGGATGCATATTGTGATTGCAATAAACGGATTTTGGGTGCAACTTAGAGTACATACCTTTGACTGATCTGTCTGATCTTTTGTTTGCCAGATTTTGGTATGTTTCTTCAAGATTCTCTTGAGAATCTTTCTTTTCACTTTCTTCTTCTGCTACTAGCTTGCTGTATTCTTCAGTGGCATTGGCAAGCACTTTCTCAAGTAGCTCAATCCTGGATCTTCTCCAGGTTCTGTAAACCTCTTTAGAGCCGTGATCGTGGAGGATGTCCCTGTGATCATATGAAGAATAGACTGGTGGACTGGTTCCTCTTCCTCGACCACGCCAAGGTCCTGCTCTGCCTCTGGTAGGGACTTGTCTCTGCCGGATCCTCGCTTTGGAAAGGTGGCCCGATAGGAAATGCTTCAAAGGGTCATCGACCGCTTTGTTCGCTCGCTTTGTGCTTGACTTTGCTCAAGCTCCTGTTGTCTGATGTATTTATCCTGTAGATCTCTGAGTTCTTTGCTTAGAGACAGCTTTCTGGCAGTATCCCATGGGGGACAGCTATCATGAACTGATTGAAGACTTTCTACCTGTCTTCTCAGAAGATCTGCACTTGGTGGTATCATGGGATGAACAAAGTTAGAAACCATATTAATACTGAAGTGAGTAAAAGATGGAACAGAACTATACCCACTATCATCAAGCATTATCATGCTTTTCTTTGGATGCTCTTTGAATTGCATTGCAAGCTTCACCATCAATGGAGGCATAGGATATGTCTCGATTTAAAGATCACAAGATTCGAAATATAAAAGCATATTCATCATCATCTATGCCTTTTAGAGATAAGGCATTTACCTTGGCCTTACCTTTAGCAGTATGTTTCGAGGACACTGATTTGCATAGTGGTCCTCTTTACATATGTAGCAAGTAGGCTTGAACTTTGATGACTTGCCTAGATGCTTATACTTTCTGAATTTAAACTTTTCTTGGGCTTTCCTTCTCTGAACTCTCTGTATTTGTCTTTATGCCTTTTGTATTTCTTTTTTTCTTTTTTTTCGCTGCCAAGCACCCTTCCCCTTTGAAAAAAGACAATCTTTACAAGAAGATTTCTTGCGGGAAGATTGGATTTCAAGATCTGGACACCCAAAGGGTTCCAGTGCATACTGTTCACAGAAAGCATTATTCAGAGCTTTCTGGTGTTTGAACGCTTGTTTGCGTTCCCATTTTTCTTTACACATCTTAGCATTGCATTGATCTATGATTTGATTTATATGCCCAAAACTAAGTTCAGAAGTTTTCATACCGTGCATAGCCTTTTTGTACTGAGTAGCAAAGAAAGGCGGAAATGACTCTATGTACCTGAGACGCATGGTCTCATCATTGATGTTGCCGGAGCTGTAGTAGAGCTTCTGCATGAAGCATTGATATTCTTTGATGCGAGTCATATCACATAAGCGGGCACGGAGGAACATCGCTGTGTTCATCATTTTGTCATCGTCAATATTGCCGATGAACTCTTTGATCAGTGCTGCTGTGAGGCCTGTGAATCCTGTTTCTAGAATTGCTGCTTTGTTGGGAAGAAGATCCCACCATTCTTTAAGAATGCCAACAAAACCATTTACTATGGTGGCTGCTATGTTCTTAGGAGATCTGCCATAAGTTTCTTGTTGGGTGTTACCCCATCCTATCATAGCATGAATAAGTTCTTTAACTTCTGCAATTGATTTACATTCTATTTGTAGAAGTTAGGCTGCAAAGTTTGGATTCTAGTGGCTGCTTGAAAGCCTGGAGCACTTGTTTCTCCCATTTGTTCATCAAAGATGGGAGGCTGAAACTCTGGATCCTCTATATGGGATTCAGTTCCTTCTATACTTAACATATTAACCTCTTTATCTTTATCTTTGAAAAACAGAGGTTTGTACTCTTCAAGTACTTCTTTATAAGACTTTTTAGGAGTAGGATTGGCTATTGTTGAACTTCGACTGTGATACATGACCTTTAGTCCAATCTCCTTCTTTTCTGGGAGTCAACTGATGACTCAGAGCTTGAATCCCTGGAAGGATTCGAGGAAGCTCATGTGACAGACATTTTTGTATCTCATCTATTCGGGAATGAGTTTTCTCATTCTCATCTTGGAGTTGTGAGATGCCTGATTCTATGATTTCATTTGTCTGTGTAGATCTAGAGATGATAGTACTTTTGAGACCGGTAGTATGATCTACCAATGGTTGTACAAAATCAGTAACTCTTTGAGATATTACTTCTGGCAAATTAGCAGAAACATTTTGAACTAGAGTTTCTACTTGTTTTACAGATTTTTCTATACTATCAACTTTATTATTTAACAACTGCAGTGCTCCTGCAGTGTCTCCCTTTTTTCTTAACTCTATAGCTTTTAGAGTTCTTTCCAGATTAGCAAATTTTTCAGAATAAGTACTTACTTCTTCATGAACAGATAAGAGGGCCTTATTGGTCCAATTCAACATCTTAGAGCTTTCAGAGGGCTCTATCTCTTTGTTCACGGCTCTTTGATACCAGAAGACAGCCTTCTGGGTTTCATCTGGAGAGATTAGCTCATGCTGATCTGTAGGAGGGAAAGCAGTTCTTGTGCTTGTAGAAGCCATATTGATTGTAGGCCCGTTGACAGGGGCATATTTCTGACTTACTAACTTCTCACAATCTGAACACCATAGGAAGTCAGTAGATGGATCATGAGTCAAAGACTTATGGCTACACAAGAATAACTTTTCTTCTTCTTTCTTTTCATTCTGTGGATCTGATGTTTCTCCAACAGTGAAGTAAGAAGATGTAGAGGCTACTGAATTACTTCTAGGTAAGTGCCTCTTAGACATACTAGCATCAGAATTTCTTCTGAAGCTGAGTGTTACATTATCTTTACCCTCTGTAACTGAGGTTGCATTTTCTAGCTTTGGTCTGGATGTCTGGACAAACTTTTTAGCCAGGGTCCATTCTCTAGGGACCTTTATGTCAGACCATGAAATGAGCTCAGGTTCAATTTTTTGTGTTTCTAAATTCACGTGTGTCACCACGCTACTGCCCTTGGACACGCCATGCTTGACAGCTGGATTCATGGTATTGACCAGTCTGTAGAATAATTTTGTAATGAATGGCTAGGGGACAAGAACCTACGCGCATATTTAAACCTGTTGTTGCTAGATGCAATTTGAGAACATCCTGTAAAAGATCATCCTTGGTAAGGGATACAGGATAGTTGGGAAAACTTCAAAAGATATGGGCCATTATGAAGGCCAGTTTGGACAGCTGCTAACAAACTATCTTTGAAGTTGTCAAACCTAAGATCCATTAAACAGCATAAAATACTAGCATTTAAACCTCTCCTGAACAGGGAGTTATGCCTATCTGGACACAGCCTACATGTGCAAACTTGTAGGTGGATTGACGTTTTAAAGACTTAATATCAGCTTTATCAATGAGGGAATATTATATTCACAATTGTTACTCTGGGCTACCTGAATAACAGACTCTCTAGTCTTAAAGACGGTAGAGGCTAAAAACTGAAATCTATTTAAATGAGAATAACTCATTATAGGATTTTTTGGGAAGTCTCCACTCAGGAGTGGGACTCGACTCATCTATAACATTTATTTCTTCATTAACAGAGAAAACATCAGATAAGTTTATCAAAGGACTATCTTCGGAATCTACAGTGGAAGATCTAGGAGAATGATCGGCCATTTGGGACTTACAAGCAAGGAAGCAGAGATTGACCAAAATCGTCGGGCAAAAACTCGTCTTACTGTTGCGCCTGACACACGGCGTCTTACGGTTGCGATAGCCACACCACAATCTATGAAGTTGCTATATAAACTTGCGTTTTGCTTGTTTCAAAAGTTCCGAGAATACCTTTCTCGAACCTTTCCGAAGACTCAAAACTTCTCTGACGAAAAACTTAATCAAATCCGAATCTCTTTTACCAGCTCTGATACCATTTTCTAAATAAACAAACAGCTCGATACCATTTCCTTAATAAACAAAATCTCGATTCTCTTTACACTCATACCATTCTAAATAAACAAAACCTCAAATACATTCTATATCTACAAAACATACATACCATCCATACATATGTAATACTGTAACATTAGAATCTGGCATTACTTCACGAATAACTTTACCACTATATCAAACACCACATCTGTTTCATATATATCTTCAAACAAACTGAACTCTTCAATTATCAATAACTTAAACTCACATCCACACAATTAAATAGCACTAACTGATGATCAACCATACCGAATTCTAATAATCGTATAGTTCCAAATATAAAGTAATATCTATTTCTGCTTCTTCACCAAACAAATCTACTAAAACCATTACAACAACTTCGAAAACATCATCACATTCAAAGATATCTTCAAACTCATCAAACTTATCAATATTTATAAATTTCAAAGCTCCGTTTATACGAACAAGAGCATGTACAGATTTAAACATATTTACTTACAAGAGAAGCCTAGCATTGAAGACTTGAAAAATTTTATCTTGAGAATCTTCTTTCGTATTTTCCAAATTCCGAGTCTTCTTCTCCAATCTCCAATGTGTTACTACCAAAACCCAGTGTAGTGAATGAGTTGGTAATGCGCTATTAAATAGGCATCCCAAGGCTTTTCACCGGGAGAATGGAAACCGGAAACCGGAAGCGGAGGTAATCGGTAAGATTCCTCGAAATGACCCGTGAGTACAGCCCACTCACAAAAGCTTTATTAAAAGATGCATGGGTCCACCACGCACTGACAAAAGAAGAGATAAGAACGAATCTTATCAAAAGGAAACCGACAACAAGCCTGTCGGCTAGCTAAAAGCAAAAGCAAACAGAAAAGAAAGGATAAGCAAGAATCTTATCCGACAAGAATATGGCAACATGCCTGCCATAATAGCAGATAGTGCGGAGCGCACTAAGGAGAATCAAAGAGGACGGAGGGACCCGGAGGGTCAGTGTCATCATCAGAAGATGTTGTGCTATCATGTCGCTGAGGTGCTCCTGGAAGATGACGTTCATGTTGTTCAAGCCAGACACGTGAGATGTGAGCAGTTCCATCGTTGTTGGGTCAAGATCAAGATGTGGTCCGGTCGGGAAACAGAGATAGTGGTCCAGTATCCGCAAATCTTGATTGGTGCAGGCGGCCTAACCACCATGGTGTGGTGTAACAGAATTCTCCTCCACAGGGTAGCATTTGGTCTTTCAACAAGGTTTCTGTGGTTTATCTTCACATAATAATGTACTTTCACGAACCATGGTATTTTACACTGGATCAAGAATATTTCTTACAGTGTCCGGATGTACATTGAGAAGAGGAGAATCAGACAATTTAGTGGGAAGAAATTTTAACAAGAAGTATTTAAAGTGGGAAGAGATATACTTCCTGTCTCCCAGAGAAGGAGGTCGATTCCACAGATCAAAGGACAGTGGATGTTCTTCAGTCCACATTCTTGAAAATTCAAACCGCCACAAAGTGTCCTTTCTAGGTATCAGTTGTCTGAGCCTGAGACCTTCGACAGGTAGGAAATCCGGTTGTTCAACAGCATATAATGATCTCCATTGCCAATGGAGACAACATTTAATCATTGGTTCCTGCAGAGTATGGTATTCACGTCCGGGTATATCTGGATCATAAAACTTGCATTCAGTCTCGGACATAGCATACTCCTGCGTTGTTATCAGGTCTCTTGAGACAAGAAGCGTTTGAGCTTCTTGGGACATTCTATTATCACAAGAACCAATTGATTTGTTCCTTTGCATGCCTGTGATCCCATACTGTTCCATGGGATTCATGGATTACCTGTGTAACACTGATATTTTTGGAGTGTTGAGTTCTCTACTTACAAAATCTGCGAGAGCATTTTGTTTTCCTGAAATGTGTTCTACTGAGAACTCAAAGTTATCAAACCAGAGACCCCATCTCTGGAGTCTATTGAAAGCAGTTTTATTGGCTGGATCTCCGCCATTCAACCTTTTTCTGAAATCTTTCAGATCTGAACGAAGGATGAATGCTTCATTTTGTACAAAAAATAAGAAAGCTTTAATTGCTTTTTTTTCAGCCCAATATTTCTTTATGCGAAGAGTGATAATTTAATTTCGTAACTTAAAAGGCTCCAGAGGCAAACCTACATACCTTTTCTTTATCACCTTCTTCGGCTTTCCTTGAGAATAGCTCTCCCCAAAATTGCTCACTGGCATCACATTCTATTATTTTTTACGATCCCTGGTAAAGACATGGCGGGAGTTCTTGACTTGTTTTTTTGATTCTTTCAGATCGCTGAGTCATCTCCCGAGTCCAACTAGAGCATCTTTCTTTAATCTCTTTTGAGCAAGATTGTCACCACCGCTATGTTCTCGTAGAAACCAAAGCAACATAATTTACACAACCGAGGAAGCGCTGCACTGCACTTTCTCCAGGATTTGATCAGAAAGTTCGGATGTAGCCACAACATGTTCTTTGCATAGTAATAGTTCCGTAACTTATTCTAATCCCGAGGAAATCAATTTCCTCCTCAAGACCTCCATTTTTGAGGGGGAGACATGATCCCATTTTTGTAGACAGTCTCATAGAATTTTTCAAGATGAATCAAATGTTCTTTGGGAGATTTAGAAAAGATGAGAATATCATCAATATAAACAATTAAAAATCAAATAACTCACCAAAGATTTTATCCATAATCTTTTGGAATATGGATGGGGCTGTCTTTAAACCGAATGGAAGCACCTTCCACTCATACTGTCCACCTGGCACAATAAATGCCGTTTTATACATATCTTCATTTTTTAAGAATATCTGCCAGAATCCACTTTTAGATCGAACTTGCTGTAAACTTTCGATCCCTTGATTCTTCTGAGGATATCATCCTTGGCAGGTATTGGGTGTTGTACAGCAGCTATGAATTTATTTAGTGGCTTGTAGTCCACTACCAACCTTTTCTTATTTCTTCAGCTGCTCACTCCTTTTATTAACATAAAAGGCGTTACAAGACCAGGGCGAAGTAGATTCTGGATAAATCCAGCTTTTAGTAACTTTCTGGATTTCGCCATGGCATTCTTTCTTTCTGCAGAGGCATACCTCTGTGATGTGCCTTGAATTTTGGCACAACTTCATTTCCATTGCTATCTCTGACTAGCTGCAGATCTAGAGAGCAATAATGTTTTTCCCTGTTAACAAAAGCATGTGGATCTTCACTGCATATATTCTGCTTTATCTTGGATACAATTTCATCTATGCTGACAGAACAGTTAGAAATGGATTTATGTATCCAGCATCATAATATACAGCTTTTACCTTGCTTGGTAAAGGAACTATGATTGGAAAATGAATATCTCCGGGAACTTGAACAGAGGATCAAACAAACTTATAACATCTTGGGATATGCTGAATGTATGACATTTTTGCAGAAAATCAACCCCAAGAAGACAGTCATAGTTCTCCATGTTATGTTGATAGAATTCTAATTCCATAGAATTTCCTTCAACATCTAATTCTGACTTTAGCCATGAATTTACAGACAACTTCCCGTTTATCAAACTTAATCTTTGTGTGGGTATTAACCCAACAATCACCGGGAATGGCATATTGTCTGATTAGGCTTATTTCAGCACCCGTATCAATCATAAAGATCAAGAACATATGGCTTTATGGGGATGCATATTGTGATTGCAATAAACGGATTTTGGGTGCAACTTAAGAGTACATACCTTTGACTGATCTGTCTGATCTTTTTTTCGTTCATTGCCAGATTCTGGTATGTTTCTTCAAGATTCTCTTCAGAATCTTTCTTTTCACTTTCTTCTTCGGCTACCTACTTGCTTTGTATTCTTCAAATGGCATTGGCAAGCACTTTTTCAAAGAGCTCTATCCTCGGATCTTCTCCAGTTCTCTCGTAACCTCTTTAGAAGCCGTGGATCAATGGAGGAGGATTGTCCCGGATCATATGAAGAATAGACCGGAGGACTGGTTCCTCTTCCACGACCACGCCAAGATCCTGCTCTTCCTCCTGTAGGGACTTGTCTCTCGCCGGATCCTCTCTGGAAAGGTGGCCGATAGGAAATGCTTCAAAAGGTCATCGATCGCTGTTTCGCTCGCTTTGTGCCTGACTTTGCTCAAGCTCTTGTTGTCTGATGTATCTATCCTGTAGATCTCTCGAGTTTTTGCTTAAAGACAGCTTTTCTCGGGCCGTATCCCATGGGGACAATCATCATGAATCGATCAAGACTTTCTACTTGTCTTCTCGTAAGATCTCGCACTTGGTGGTATCATGGGATGAACAAAGTTAGATACCATATTAATATCAAGTGAGTAAAAGATGGAATGTAACTATACCCACTATCATCACGATCTATCACTATCTTCTTTGATGCTTCATTGAAATTATCATTGCAAGCTTCACCATCTATGGAGGCATAGGATATATCTCGACGAAAATCACAAGATCTCGAATAAAAGCATATTCATCATCCTCGTATGCCTTTGAGAGATAAGGCATTTACCTTAGCCTTACCTTTAGTCAGTATGTATGTTTCGAGGACACCGATTTGCATAGTGGTCCTCTTTACATATGTAAGCAAGTAGGCTTGAATTTGATGACTTGCCTAGATGTTTATACTTTCCGAATTTAAACTTTTTCTGGGCTTTCCTTCTCGAACTCTCTCGTATTTATCTTTATGCCTTTTGTATTTCTTTTTTTTTTTTTTTTTCACGCAAGCACCCTTCCCCTTTGAAAAAGACAATCTTTACAAGAAGATTTTTCATGGGAAGATTGATTTCAAGATCCTGGACACCCAAAGGGTTCCGGGGCATATTGCTCACGTAAAAGCATTGTTCGAGCTTTTCGTGTTTGAACGCTTGTTTGCGTTCCCATTTTTCTTTACACATCTTAGCATTGCATTGATCTATGATTTGATTTATATGCCCAAAACTAAGTTCAGAAGTTTTCATACCGTGCATAGCCTTTCTGTATTGAGTAGCAAAGAAAGGCGGAAATGACTCTATGTACCGAGACGCATGGTCTCATCATTGATGTTGCCGGAGCTGTAGTAGAGCTTCTGCATGAAGCATTGATATTCTTTGATGCGAGTCATATCACATAAGCGGGCACGGAGGAACATCGCTGTGTTCATCATTTTATCATCGTCAATATTGCCGATGAACTCTTTGATTAGGGCCGCAGTAAGTCCTGTGAATCCTGTTTCAAGAATTGCTGCTTTATTGGGAAGAAGATCCCACCATTCCTTTTAGAATGCCAACAAAACCATTTACTGGTGGTGCAGCTATATTTTTAGTGATTCTCGCCATAAGTTTCTTGTTGGGTGTTACCCCATCCAATCATAGCATGAATAAGTTCTTTAACTTCTGCAATTGATTTGCATTCAATTCTGTAGAAGTTAGGCTGCAGAGTTTGGATTCTAGTGGCTGCTTGAAAGCCTGGAGCACTTGTTTCTCCCATTTGTTCATCAAATATGGGAGGCTGAAACTCTGGATCCTCTATATGGGATTCAGTTCCTTCTATACTCAACATATTAACCTCTTTATCTTTGAAAAATAGAGGTTTGTACTCTTCAAGTACTTCTTTATAAGACTTTTTAGGAGTAGGATTGGCTAGTTGTTGAACTTCAGACCAGGATACAGCCTTAGTCCAATCTCCTTCTTTTCTGGGAGTCAATTTATGACTCAATTCTTGAATCCTGGAAGGATTCGAGGAAGCTCATGTGACAGACATTTTTGTATCTCATCTATTCGGGAATGAGTTTTCTCATTCTCATCTTGGAGTTGTGAGATACCTGATTCTATGATTTCATTTGTCTGTGTAGATCTAGAGATGATAGTACTTTTGAGACTGGTAGTATGATCTACCAATGGTTGTACAAAATCTGTTACTCTTTGAGATACAACTTCTGGCAAATTAGCAGAAACATTTTGAACTAGAGTTTCTACTTGTTTAACAGATTTTTCTATGCTATCAACTTTGTTATTTAACAACTGCAGTGCTCCTGCAGTGTCTCCCTTCTTTCTTAACTCTATAGCTTTTAGAGTTCTTTCCAGATTAGCAAATTTTTTAATAAGTACTTACTTCTTCTGAATGAACAGAAGTAGGGCCTTATTGGTCCAATTCAACATCTTAGAGCTTTCAGAGGGCTCTATTTCTTTGTTCACGGCTCTTTGATACCAGAAGACAGCCTTCTGGGTTTCATCTGGAGAGATTAGCTCATGCTGATCTGTAGGAGGGAAAACAGTTCTTGTGCTTGTAGAAGCCATATTGATTGTAGGCCCGTTGACAGGGGCATATTTCTGACTTACTAACTTCTCACAATCTGAACACCATAGGAAGTCAGTAGATGGATCATGTGTTAATGACTTATGGCTACACAAGAATAACTTTTCATCATTTTTCTTTTCACTCTGTGGATCTGATGTTTCTCCAACAGTGAAATAAGAAGATGTGGAGGCTACTGAATTACTTCTAGATAAGTGCCTCTTAGACATACTAGCATCAGAATTTCTTCTGAAGCTGAGTGTTACATTATCTTTACCCTCTGTAACTGAGGTTGCATTTTCTAGCTTTGGTCTGGATGTCTGGACAAATTTTTTAGCTAGGGTCCATTCTCTGGGAACCTTTATGTCAGACCATGAAATAAGCTCAGGTTCAATCTTTTGTGTTTCTAAATTCACGTGTGTCACCACGCTACTGCCCTTGGACACGCCATGTTTGACAGCTGGATTCATGGTATTGACCAGTCTGTAAATAATTTTATAATGAATGGCTAGGGGACAAGAACCTACGCGCATATTTAAACCTGTTGTTGCTAGATGTAATTTGAGAACATCCTGTAAAAGATCATCCTTGGTAAGGGATACAGGATAGTTGGGAAAACTTCAAAAGATACAGGGCCATTATGAAGGCCAGTTTGAACAGCTGCTAACAAACTATCTTTGAAGTTGTCAAACCTAAGATCATTTCTTCCCAATAAAATACTAGCATTAAACCTCTCACTGAAAACAATGGAGTTATGCCTATCTGGACACAGAATTCATGGCAATATTGACGATGACTTAATATAAGATGATGAACAAGGGGAATGTTCCTCCGTTGCCCGCTATGTGATATGACTCGCATCAAAGAATATCAATGCTTCACGCGAAGATTTACTAGAATAAACTTCATTATAAGATTTTTGGGAACATCAATGATGAGACAATGCATTAATTTCTTCTCGAGAATACATCGATAGATGAGTCATTTCGCCTTTCTTCGCCACTCAATACAAGAAGGCAAGCAAGGCACGGAGATGAAAACTTCGAACTCGCTTTGCATATAAATCAAATTATTGACCAATGCAATGCCAAGATGTGCAAAGAAAATGGGAACGCAAACAAGCTTTCAAACATCAGAAAGCTCTGAACAACACTTTCTGTGAACAATATGCACTGGAACCCTTTGGGTGTCCAGATCTTGAAATCCAATCTTCCCGCAAGAAATCTTCTTGTAAAGATTGTCTTTTTTCAAAGGGGAAGGGTGCTTGGCAGCAGAAAAAAAAGAAAAAGAAATACAAAAGGCATAAAGATAAATACAGAGAGTTCAGAGAAGGAAAGCCCAAGAAAAAGTTTAAATTCAGAAAGTATAAGCATCTAGGCAAGTCATCAAAATTCAAGCCGACTTGCTACATCTGCAAAGAGGACCACTATGCAAATCAGTGTCCTCAAAACATACAGCAAAAGGTAAGGCCAAGGTAAACGCCTTATCTCTCAAAGGCATACAGGATGATGAATATGCTTTATATCAGATACTGACAGTTTTTCGTCAGATATATCCTATGCCTCCATAGATGGTGAAGCTTGCAATAATTCAGCAAGCATCTGAAGACAGTGATAGTACTGAAGATAGTGGGTATAGTTCTGTTCCATCTTTACTCACTTCAGTATTAATATGGTATCTAACTTTGTTCATCCTATGATACCACCAAGTGCAGATCTTCTGAGAAGACAGTAGAAAGTCTTCAGTCGGTTTCATGATAGTTGTCCCCCATGGGATACAGCCAGAAAACTGTCTCTAAGCAAAGAACTCAGAGATCTACAGGATAGATACATCAGACAACAAGAGCTTGAACAAAGTCAAGCACAAAGCAGAGCAGAACAGCAGTCTGATGACCTTGAAGCATTTCCTATCAGGCCACCTTTCCAGCAGAGGATCCGGCAGAGACAAGTCCCTATCAGAGGCAGAGCAGGATCTTGGCGTGGTCGTGGAAGAGGAATCAGTCCTCCAGTCTATTCTTCATATGAGCCAGGACAATCCTCCACTGATCACAGCTTCAAAAGAGGTTTACAGAACCTGGAGAAGATCCAGGATAGAGCTACTGGAAAAAGTGCTTGCCAATGCCACTGAAGAATACAGCAAACTAGTAGCTGAAGAAGAAAATGAAAAGAAAGATTCTGAAGAGAATCTTGAAGAAACATACCATAACTGGCAAAACGAAAAGATCAAAGACAGATCAATCAAAGGTATGTACTCTAAGCTGCACCCAAAATCCATTCATTGCAATCACAATTTGCATCCCGCATATTAAGCCATATGTTCTTGATGCTATGATTGATACGGGTGCCGAAATAAGCCTAATCAGACAATATGCTATTCCCAGTGATTGTTGGGTTAACACCCATACAAAGATTAAGTTTGATAAACGGGAAGTTGTCTGCAAATACATGGCTAAAGTCAGATTAGATGTTGAAGGAAATTCTATGACATTAGAATTTTATCAACATAATATGGAGAACTATGACTGTCTTCTTGGGGTAGATTTTCTACAAAAATGTCATACATTTAGTATCTCCCAAGATTTTATAACATTGTTTGAATCCTCCTGTTCAATTCCCAGGAGATATTCATTTCAGTCAATAGTTCCTTTACCTACAAGGTAAAGACTGTTAACAATGCTGGATACATAAATCTATTTCTAACTGCTCTGTCAGCATAGATGAAATTGTATCCAAGATAAAGCATAATATATGCAGTGAAGATCCACATGCTTTTGTTAACAGGAAAAAACATTATTGCTCTCTAGATCTGCAGCTAGTCAGAGATAGCAATGGAAATGAAGTTGTGCCAAAATTCAAGGCACATCACAGAGGTATGCCTCCTGCAGAAAGGAAAGAATGCCATGGCGAAATCCAGAAGTTAAAAGCTGGATTTATCAAGAATCTACTTCGCCCTGGTCTTGTACCGCCTTTTATGTTAATAAAAGGAGTGAGCAGCTGAGAATAAGAAAAGGTTGGTAGTGGACTACAAGCCACTCAACAATTCATAGTCTTGCTACACACCCAATACCTGCCAAGGATGATATCCTCAGAAGAATCAAAGGATCGAAAGTCTACAGCAAGTTCGATCTGAAAAGCGGATTCTGGCAGATATTCTTAAGAAATGAAGACATGTATAAAACGGCATTCATCGTGCCAGGTGGACAGTATGAATGGAAGGTGCTTCCATTCGGTTTAAAAACAGCCCCATCCATATTCCAAAAGATTATGGATAAAATATTTGGTGAGTTATCTGATTTCCTAATTGTTTATATAGATGATATTCTCATCTTTTCTAAGTCTCCTAAAGAGCACCTATTCATCTTGAAAGATTTTATGAGACTGTGTATAAAAATGGGATCTGTCTGTCCCCCTCAAAAATGGAGGTCTTCAAGGAGGAAATTGATTTCCTCGGCATTAGAATCAGTTCTGGAACTATTACTATGCAGCAACATGTTGTGGCCAACATCCAGAACTTTCCTGATCAAATCCTCGAGAAAGTGCAGCTGCACAGCGCTTCGGATGTGTGTAAACTATGTTGCTGGTTTCTACGTAACATAAAGCAGCGGTGACAGAGTACTGCTCAACAAAAGACTAAAGAAAGAAGCTCCTAGTTGGACTCAGGAGATGACACAAGCAGTACAAAGAATAAAAAAGCAAGTCCGTGAGCTCCAAAAGCCATGTCTTTACCAAGGACTCGGTAAAAAATAATAGAATGTGATGCCAAATGAACAATTTTGGGGAGCTATTCTAAAGAGAAAGCCGAAGATGATAAAGAAAAGGTATGTAGGTTTGCTTCTGGAGCCTTTCAAGGTTCTGAATTAAATTATCACTCTTCGCATAAAGAAATATTGGCTGCAAAGAAAGCAATAAAGCTTTCTTATTTTTTGTTCAAAATGAAGCATTCATCCTTCGTTCAGATCTGAAAGATTTTAGAAAAAGGTTGAATGGCGGAGATCCAGCCAATAAAACTGCTTTCAATAGACTCCAGAGGTGGGGCCTCTGGTTTGATAACTTCGAGTTCTCTGTAGAACATATTTCAGGAAAACAAAATGCTCTCGCAGATTTTGTAAGTAGAGAACTCAACACTTCAAAAAATATCAGTGTTACACAGGTAATCCATGAATCCCATGGAACTGTATGGGATCACAGGCATGCAAAGGAACAAATTGAAGCATTGGTTCGATGTGATAATAGAATGTCCCAAGAAGCTCAAACGCTTCTTGTCTCAAGAGATTTGATAACAACGCAAGAGTATGCTATGTCGAAACAGAATGTAAGTTTTATGATCCAGATATACCAGGACGAGAATACCACACTCTGCAAGAACCAATGATTAAATGTTGTCTCCATTGGCAATGGAGATCACTGTATGCTGTTGAACAACCGGATTTCCTACCAGTCGAAGGTCTCAGGCTCAGACAACTGATACCTAGAAAGGACACTATGTGGCGGTTCGAATTTTCAAGGATGTGGACTGAAGAACATCCTTTGCACTATGATCTGTGGAATCGACCTCCCTCTCTGGGAGACAGGAAGTATATTTCTTCCCATTTTAAATATTTCTTGTCAAAATATCTTCCTACAAAATTGTCTGACTCTCCTCTTCTTAATGTGCATCCGACACTGTAAGAAATATTCTCGATTCAAAGTGCAAAATACCATGGTTCGTGAAAGTACATTATTATGTGAAGATAAACCACGGAACCTTGTTGAGAGACCAAATGCTACCCCGTGGAGAGAGATACTATTACACCACACCATGGTGGTTAGACCGCCGCACCTTAAATCAAGATCTGCGGATACTTAGACCACTATCTCTGTTTCCAACCTGGACCGCATCTACAAACCCAACAATGATGGAACGCTCATCATCTCCGCGTCTGGCTGCTAGAACAACATGAACGCGCCTTCCTGTGAGCACCTCAACGACATGACAAAGACATCATCTCTCGATGATGACACCGACCCTCCGGGTCCTCTCTGTCCTCTTTGATTCTCCTTAGTGCGCGCTCCGCACTATCTCGCTATAATGGAGGCATGTTTGCCATTGTCGGATAAGATTCTTCCTTATCCTTTCTTTTAGCTTTTGCTTTTTAGCTATCGAGGCTTGTTGTCGGATATCTTTTGATAAGATTCGTTCTTATCTCTTCTTTTGTCAGTGCGTGGTGGACCCATGCTTCTTTAATAAAGCTTTTGTGAGTGGGTGTACTCACGGGTGGTCATTTCGAGGAATCTTACCGTTACCTCCGCTTCCGGTTTCGGTTTCCATTCTCCGGTGAAAAGCCTTGGGATGCCTATTTAATAGCGCATTACCAACTCATTCACTACACTGGAGATTGGATGTGGAGTAACACCGGGATTTGAGAAGAATCGGAATACAACAAGAAGGATTTCAGAAATAAAGTTTCAAGTCTTCAATACTAGTCTTGTAAGTAAATATGTTTAAATCTGTACATGCTCTTGTTCGTATCAACGGAGCTTTGAAATTTATAAATATTGATAAGTTTGATGAGTTTGAAGAATATATTTGAATGTGATGATGTTTTCGGAGTTGTTGTTATGGTTTTAGTAGATTTGTTGGAGAAGATGCAGAAATAGATATTCGTTATTATTTGGAACTAATTAGTAAATTGTGGATGATCAGAGCCTATGTTTAGTAAATTGTGGATATCGTGAGTTTATGTTTATAAATTGATGAATATCGAAATTTGGTAAAAGAGATTCGGATTTGATTAAGTTTTTGAGATAGTAGTTAAAGTGTTCTACGTAACAGATTCGTAGATTAATGCCTAATTCAAAAACGCAAGTTCATATAAAGCAATCCATGGATTGGTAGATGCTATCAGCAATTTAATGGTGTGTATATGTATGGTTGCAATAAAGAGACGAAGTTTTTGCCCGACGATTTGGTGATCTGCTTGAGCTTGTAAGTCCATCGATCATTCTGTCTTCTTGTAGAATCCGAAGATAATCCTTTGATAAACTTATCCGATGTTTTCTAGTATCCAATGAAGAAATTAATGTAATGATGAGTCGAGTCCCACTCCGAGTGGAGACTCTCCTCCAAAAAGCATTTATAATGAAGTATAAGTCATTTGAATAGGTTTATCTTTTAGCCTCTACTGTGTTCAAAACCAGATGAGTATTTTGGTACCCTGAGTAACAATTTGAATATAATATTCCGATGTATTGATAAAGCTGATATTAAATCTTTAAAACGGAATCCAACATTTTGCACATGTAGGATGTGTCCAAATAGAGCATAACTCCCCTGTCTCCCGAGAGGTTTGAATGCTAGTATTTTAGTTTGATGGATCTTAGGTTTGACAACTTCAAAGAACAAAGGGTGTTCTTTCCACATTAGAAAATTCAAACCGGCCTCCACAAGTGGTCCTGTGTCTTTGAAGTTTTCCCAACTATCCTGAGATCCCTTACCGGTAGGATGATCTTCTACGGATGTTCTAAAATTGCATACTAGATCTCCAACAGTCTCAATAGACAACATTTAACCAGGTTCTTGTCCCCAGCCATTCATTACAAAATAATCGTCATGAGGATCGGTCAATACCTCGGAATCATAGTCAAACATGGCGTGCCTGAGTAACAACAAGGAATATAATATTCCGCTTATTGATAAAGCTGATATTAAATCTTTAAACGTCAATCCACCTTTGAGTTTTCACATGTAGGATGTGTCAAAATAGGCATAACTCCCCTGTTCCGAGAGGTTTGAATGCTAGTATTTTATCCCATACGGTTTAATGGATCTTAGGTTTGACAACTTCAAAGTAATTATTGCGAGAATTTTCAAAGCGGCTCCACAATGAGCCCCGTGTCTTTTGAAGTTTTTCCCAACTATCTGTATCCCTTACCAAGGATGATGTTTTTCGAGAGATGTTCTAAAATTGCACCTAGAACTCAAAGTCTTATCGCGTAGGTTCACCTCTCGAAGTCTATTGAAAGCGTTTTATTGTTGGATCTCCGCCATTCAACCTCTTTTCGAAATCTTTTAGATCTCGAGTGAAGGATGAATTCTTCATTTTGAACAAAGAATAAGAAAGCCTTAATTGCTTTTTTTAGCAGCCAATATCTCTTTATGAGAAGAGTGATATTTAATTGAGAACTGTAAAAGGCTCCTGAAGCAAACCTACATACCTTTTCTTTATCACCTTCGTCTTTTCTTTAAGCAGTACTCTCCCAATTGCTCACCTTTGGCATCACATTCGATTATTTTCTTACTGTGTCCCTGGTAAAGACATGGCAGGGAGCTCTTGTACTTGCCTTTTGATTCTTTGTACTGCTTGAGTCATCTCCTGCGACCAGCTAGGAGCATCTTTCTTTAATCTCTTGTTGAGCAGTACTCTGTCAGCTGCTATGTTCTGGTAAAAACCAGCAACATAGTTAACACATCCGAGGAAGCGCTGCAGCTGCACTTTCTCCAGGATCTGATCAGGAAAGTTCTGGATGTTGGTGACAACATGTTGCTGCATAGTAATCATTCCAGAACTTATTCTAATCCCGAGGAAATCAATTTCCTCCTTGAAGACCTCCATTTTTGAGGGGGACAGACAGATTCCATTTTTGTAGACAGTCTCATAAAACTTTTCAAGATGAATTAAATGATCTTTGGGAGACTTAGAGAAGATGAGAATATCATCTATATAAACAATTAGAAAATCAAACAACTCACAAAGATTTTATCCATAATCTTTTGGAATATGGATGGGGCTGTCTTTAAACCGAATGGAAGCACCTTCCACTCATACTCGCCCACTGGCACTATGAATGCGTTTTATACATATCTTGTCTTCAAGAATATCGCCAAAATCCACTTTTTAGATCGAACTTGCTGTAGACTTTCGATCCCTTGATTCTTCGAGGATATCGTCCTTGGCAGGTATTGGGTGTTGGCAGCTATGAATTTATTCAGTGGCTTGTAGTCCACTACCAATCTTTTCTTATTCCTCAGCTGCTCACTCCTTTTATTAACATAAAAGGCGTATAGCAAGACTGTGGCGAAGTGGATTCTGAATAAATCCAGCTTTTAATAACTTTTGGATTTCGCCATGGCATTCCTTTCTTTCTGCAGGAGGCATACCTCTGTGATGTGCCTTGAATCTTGGCACCATTTCATTTCCATTGCTATCTCTAACTAGCTGCAGATCTAGAGAGCAATAATGTTTCATCCTGTTAACAAAAGCATGTGGATCTTCGCTGCATACATTCTGCTTTATCTTGGATACAATTTCATCTATGCTGACAGAACAGTTAGAAATGGATTTATGTATCCAGGCATTGTTAACAGTTTTTACCTTACTAGGCAAAGGAACTATTGATTGGAATGAATATCTCCTGGGGACTTGAACAGGAGGATTGAACAAACTTATAACATCTTGGGAGATGCTGAATGTGTGACATTTTGTAGAAAATCCACCCCAAGAAGACAATCATAGTTCTCCATGTTGTGTTGATAGAATTCTAATGCCATAGAAATTCCTTCAACATCAATATTGACTTTAGCCATAAATTTGCAGACAACTTCCCTTTTGTCAAATTTAATTTTGTATGGGTATTAACCCAACAATCACTGGGAATGGCATATTGTCTGATTAGGCTTATTTCGGCACCCGTATCAATCATAGCATCAAGAACATATGGCTTTATATGGGGATGCATATTGTGATTGCAATAAACGGATTTTGGGTGCAAGCTAAGAGTGCATACCTTTGCACGATCATCGATCTTTTTCCATTGCGATTATGGTATGTCTCTTCAAGATTCTCTTCGAATCTTTCTTTCATTTTCTTCTTGGCTACCAACTGCTTTGTATTCTTGATGGCATTAGCAAGCACTTTTTCCAAGAGCTCAATCCTCGGATCTTCTCCAGTCTTGTAAACTTCTTTGGAAGCCGTGTTAGAGGAGGACTGGTCCAGTTCATATGAAGAATAGACCGGAGGACGGTTCTCTTCCCACGACCACGCCAAGGTCCTGCTCTCCCTCCGGTAGGGACTTGTCTCTGCCGGATCCTTCTTTGGAAAGGTGGCCTAATAGGAAATGCTTGAAAGAGTCATCGATCGCTGCTCTGCTCTACTTTGTGCTTGAATTTGCTCAAGCTCTCTGCTCGTCTGATATATCGATCATGTAGATCTCGAGTTTCTTGCTTAATGGACAGCTTTTCGGTAGTATCCCACGGGGACAATCACATGAATCGATCAAGACTTTCTACTGTCTTCTCGAAGATCTGCACTTGGTGGTATCATGGATGTACAAAGTTAGATACCATATTAATATGAAGTGAGTAAAAGATGGAAGAACTATACCCCTATCATCACATGCATCGCTCTTCTTGATGCTTGCTGAATTATATATTGCAAGTTTCTCCATCAATGGAGGCATAGGATATGTCGACGATAAAGACCTGTCGTAATCGATATAAAAGCATATTCATCATCTGTATGCCTTTGAGAGATAAGGCGTTTACCTTAGCCTTACCTTTTGCAGAAGTATGTTTTGAGGACACCGATTTGCATAGTGGTCCTCTTTGCAGATGTAGCAAGTCGGTTTGAACTTTGAAGACTTGCCTAGATGTTTATACTTTACGAACTTAAACTTTTTCTTGGGTTTTTCTTCTCTGAATTCTCGTACTTATCTTTATGCCTTTTGTATTTCTTTTTTATATATATATATATATATATATATATATATATATATATATATATATATATATGTATACATGTATGTATGTATGTATGTATGTATATAGATACATACATATATATATAGATACATATATATATATATATATATATGTATGTATCTATATATGTATGTATGTATGTATGTATGTATGTATGTATGTATGTATGTATGTATGTATGTATATAGATACATACATACATATATATATATATATATATATATATGTATGTATGTATGTATCTATGTATGTATCTACATACGTACATACATACATACATACATACATACATACATACATACATACATATATACATATATATATATATATACATACATATACATATATATATATATATATATACATACATATATATATATATATATATATATATATATATATATATATATATATATATATATATATATATATATATATGTATATGTATGTATATATATATATATATATATATATATATATATATATATGTATGTATGTATGTATGTATGTGTATCTATATGTGTGTGTGTGTGTGTATAATTATATATTATATATGTACATTTATTAAATAAACATTTATAATTAATTAAGTCATCATTTATAAAACACATCAACGAAAAATATGTCAATATTCCAAATAATTATTTTTACTACCAATCTTTGAACTAATGATTTAATAATTCCCTTGAATGGATACTTATGTATAGGATCTAAAGGGAAACAATATGTTGGAGAGTAAGGAAACCAACTCTCTGATTTATAATTATAGCACTATTACCAATAAGAAGAAGGATTTGACCTCTCATGGTGCCTTTAATCCATAAAATTTTGTGTATCAACACATAGGTGGTCTCGTAAATACCTCCTCTATTATTAACAAGAAAAACTAATTTCCTCTACCTCTAAAGCACCACCATCGCTCTCCCACACTCTACATGTGATGGCCTCTATTATGCCCTCACAACCTAGTACTTTCACTACACATTAGTATTAATCCCCTTTTATGATAATATGCACAGACATAAAGGACGATGTGGTCACACTTGAACACAATTTTTTTTCTATCGGTCATATAGTCTCTCATTGTTCAAAAATGGGGAATAACTTTAACAAAAATAAATCCCATTTCATATAAGTGACTTTATGCGTGGAAGCAAGAGAAAGCTTTCTCTCACCAACAAGTTTATTTTCCTTAAACTTGAAGAGGAAAATAATAATTACCTTGATGTTTCCCCATGACAGCTTTACTCTTGGAATTTATGTTCTCTCAATGAACTGACCTATAGTTACACATTCAAGGATAGATGTAATATTAGATTTTTGTGTTTGTAATAGGTTAATATTTATAGTATTTTTCCTTTAGTATACCACCAAAGCTATTTTTATAATGATTATCATCTCCATAGATGATTCATTGTGTTGTTAGCACCATATCTTTCATATATTTTTCTCGTGGATCCGACCTCTACCCTTTGTGTGGTGGAGACTCTTTCTAATTTTGATGACTAGGCTATCCACTTATATACTTTGATGATTTCATAAAATTATTAATATAGATTTGGCTAGATTATTCACTTTCCAATGCTCACTAAAGTCTCTCTAGTGGAATCTAGTGAAATCATATAAGGTTACCTACTAATGCATTGGTATGGTGGTCACAAATAAGCATGGTTAAAAATGCATAATAATATTGGTATTTATGGTCACAATCACCATTGAAGAAGAGACTCTACTCCATCTTTGTTTACATTGTTAAATTTCAAACAAGGTCAATACAAAGTGGTTAAAAGGATAGATTATTATTTTCTTATAGAGCACAATCCATTTTCCTTCTCTTGTTCCACCACATGCCTTATGGCTTTCATTAATAATTACATTTGTTCAAACCATCAACCTATTCACTTTTGTATGGAAAGGAGCACCCTCAACCTGGATAGATAAGTCATATTTTTATCAAGAAATACTATACACATAAAGCGTGAGAGAATTTTGGGTCGCGTAAAATCTGTTTGGAATTCATTTTCTAGACCAAAAGGAAACATAAGCTATAAATATTCGTGGGTGGATGTCATTATTCAAATTTGAAACTTCCTTAGATTATATGGTAAGGGATTAGCTATCTTCAAACAATGTTCTCATGAAGAATAATACCACATGTGAATTCCATAATATGTCACAGATCTTGAAAACTCGTCATTTAATGTTCACTTCCAATCTAAAGATAATTAATGAAGACAGTAAGCTCAAAATTAAAGAATATTATAAATCCAATAGATCTCAATCTCATATATAGAATGTATTGGTTAAGATTGGGTGATAGAGTTTCCATGTTATCAATTTTCATTAAAAATGGGGAATAGAGTTGGTTTCCTTACTCTCCACCATATTATTTCCTTTAGATACTATACATAAGTATCCATTCAAGGAATTATTAAATCATTAGTTCAAAGATTGGTAGTAAAAATAATTATTTGGAATATTGACATATTTTTCGCCGATGTGTTATATGAATGATGACTTAATTAATTATAAATGTTTATTTAATAAATGTACATATATAATTATACACACACACTGAGTATACATACATACATACATATGTATATAGAGATACATACATGTATGTATGTATGTATGTATGTATATAGATACATACATATATATATATATATATATATATATATATATATATAGATATATATATATACATATATATATATATATAGATATATATATATATATATATATATATATATATATATATGTATCTATATATATATATATATGTATGTATGTATGTATGTATGTATGTATGTAGATATACATACATATATATATATATAGATACATATATATATATATATATATATATGTATCTATGTATGTATCTACATACATACATACATACATACATACATACATACATACATATATATATATATATATATATATATATATATATATATGTATCTATATGTGTGTGTGTGTGTATAATTATATATTATATATGTACATTTATTAAATAAACATTTATAATTAATTAAGTCATCATTCATAAAACACATCAACGAAAAATATGTCAATATTCCAAATAATTATTTTTACTACCAATCTTTGAACTAATGATTTAATAATTCCCTTGAATGGATACTTATGTATAGGATCTAAAGGGAAACAATATGTTGGAGAGTAAGGAAACCAACTCTATTGACGATAATTATAGCACTATTACCAATAAGAAGAAGGATTTGACCTCTCATGGTGCCTTTAATCCATAAAATTTTGTGTATCAACACATAGGTGGTCTCGAAATACCTCCTCTATTATTAACAAGTAAAAACTAATTTCCTCTACCTCTAAAGCACCACCATCGCTCTCCCACACTCTACATGTGATGGCCTCTATTATGCCCTCACAACCTAGTACTTTCACTACACATTAGTATTAATCCCCTTTTATGATAATATGCACATGAGACATAAAGGACGATGTGGTCACACTTGAACACAATTTTTTTCTATCACCATATAGTCTCTCATTGTTCAAAAATGGGGAATAAGTTTAACAAAAATAAATCCCATTTCATATAAGTGACTTTATGCGTGGAAGCAAGAGAAAGCTTTCTCTCACCAACAAGTTTATTTTCCTTAAACTTGAAGAGGAAAATAATAATTACCTTGTTGTTTCCCATGACAGCTTTACTCTTGGAATTTATGTTCTCTCAATGAACTGACCTATAGTTACACATTCAAGGATAGATGTAATATTAGATTTTTGTGTTTGTAATAGGTTAATATTTATAGTATTTTTCATTTAGTATACCACCAAAGCTATTTTTATAATGATTATCATCTCCATAGATGATTCATTGTGTTGTTAGCACCATATCTTTCATATATTTTTTTGAGGATCGACCCTACCCTTTGTGTGGTGGAGACTCTTTCTAATTTTGATGACTAGGCTATCCAGCTTATATACTTTGATGATTTCATAAAATTATTAATATAGATTTGGCTAGAACATTCACTTTCCAATGCTCACTAAAGTCTCTCTAGTGGAATCTAGTGAAATCATATAAGGTTACCTACTAATGCATTGGTATGGTGGTCACAAATAAGCATGGTTAAAAATGCATAATAATATTGGTATTTATGGTCACAATCACCATTGAAGAAGAGACTCTACTCCATCTTCGTTTACATTGTTAAATTTCAAACAAGGTCAATACAAAGTGGTTAAAAGGATAGATTATTATTTTCTTATAGAGCACGATCCATTTTCCTTCTCTTGTTCCACCACATGCCTTATGGCTTTCATTAATAATTACATTTGTTCAAACCATCAACCTATTCACTTTTGAATGGAAAGGAGCACCCCTCAACCCGGATAGATAAGTCCTATTTTTATCAAGAAATACTATACACGTAAAGCATGAGAGAATTTTGGGGTCGCGTAAAACTGTTTGGAATTCATTTTCTAGACCCAAAGGAAACATAAGCTGTAAATATTAGTGGGTGGATGTCATTATTCAAATTTGAAACTTCCTTAGATTATATGGTAAGCGATTAGCTATCTTCAAACAATGTTCTCATGAAGAATAATACCACATGTGAATTCCATAATATGTCACAGGATCTTGAAAACTCATCATTGTAATGTTCACTTCCAATCTAAAGATAATTAATGAAGACACAAGCTCAAAATTAAAGAATATTATAAATCCAATAGATCTCAATCTCATATATAGAATGTATTTTTAAGATTGGGTGGTAGAGTTTCCACGTTATCAATTTTCTCCTCTTTACTGGATAGGTTGTAGATTAATTTAAATCCACTAAATATACTAATGATAGGTTTACCAAGATTTAAAAACATACAAATTTTTTACATCATTTCCATGGGTTGTTTCCTTCTGAAATTCCTACCCCACTTTGAAGAATCTCTCATGGAATTCCTTCAGGTTTTCCTTTGTAACTTTTCTACAAAGCATAAAGAGTTTCCTATGATAGAAATATTAGTTTAAAGGATCTAAAAAATAATACATACAAATGGCCTTCGGAAAATATCCTCATATTTATGGTTTTTGTTATGAATTTTATTAATTCTTATGGGATATTGTTGGGCTAGATCATCACAAATTCTATAATGAACTTATTGTTTCTAGAAATTTAGGATCCCTCATCAATCAAGGTAATATTAGGTTCATTATAAATGCTATATATATTGACATGATTACAAATTGGAGGCCTGTCACTTTTTAAATTTCTCTTATAAATTATTTCTAAGATATTGCACTCAAGTAAGACATCATTTTCCTCTCATTATTATAAATGAACAAACAAGATTTATCCAACATATGCTTAATTTTGACAATGTTATTGCGGTATGGGATGTTATGGAATGAGGTAGAGTCTCTAGTGTAGTATTTATTTACTAATGATAGCTACGCATGCTTTGGCACTTCATCCAGATAAGTATAAAATCTAACTTAAATTACGTGCAAACCTATAGGTCCTTCCTTTGTTTTCTTATCAAGATGTTAGCATGCATACTCATAATTATAAAAACTACAACCATGGAGAAATGGAGATATACCATAGTAATTTAGCAACACATATAATAAATAAATCACTCATAAACAATAACTAACAAGATTTGGATGTCCAAAATACCATACTTAGATGTAGTTACATTAACAACATATACACTATTACCCATAGAAAATCATTAATTCATTTCATAAGAAGTGTGTTGATTACATAATAGATTTTTTATAGTCAATACTTTCCCATTGCATGTGTACAAAGTATTCTTACATGCTCCAAGAGATCACTTAATACTACTAGCATTCAAACCTCTCAAAAAAGGATGCATAACCTATATTTATGCGGGGGGAATCACCCTTCACCACTTACATACACCTTCCTAATAATAGTAATGATTATAATGAATTTAATTCTTCTCAAATTCATGCTAACAATAGATTAAGCTATAATTGGCTTGTTTTACCCATGTGGTAATTCCTATTTTTAGCCTACTTCCCATGCACGGTCCTTTTCCTTGTCTTTTCCTCGCATGTTTTTTTCCTTAATTATAGCCTTCTTTGGCCGCTAAATCATCCTACATTAATCTATATTGGATCTTTCTTGACCACCAAACCATCTTTTCTTTGCAATATTTAGCCATGTTCTAGAAAATTGGTTAAATCTCAAACCCTATGTGCCCATGCACAAACCTTCACGCTACCGACCCTTCATACATGTGTTTTCCCACTCATGCATCCCTTACGTGTGGTGTCTATCTACCTCACATGGATAGTACTTATCCATTTTCTTCGCTCAACATCACCCCACACTAAATTCATTTCTTGTCCTCATCAATTTTTCATCAAACTCACCTATGAAAAGAATGAATGAATCAAAGAGTTATGAAGAATAAATAATAAGGGCCAACACTTCATGAATCAAGAATAAGAATTCACCATATTCATGTGTATAAAATAAATCTTGAGGGGGTTGGAGAAGCTATAGAAACTACCTATTTAAATTATCTTCTAACTTTCTCCATCTCGCAAGCTCCTCTGCAGCCTTTATCTCGTGCGGCCTCCACAACACAAGATATTTTCTCAAATTTCTCATTTAGTTATTTCATCACCACCTCCAAATCCAATTTCACATTTTCCAAGGCATCCATTATACGTATGATCATGGGATGAAGTTCCTTGAGCCTAACCTAATATGTGTTCTTCCACACCTAGATCAAGTCTCTCTTCTTTGTCACTTATGCCATAACATTTTCTGTTCAAGCTTATTGTTCTTCATGGTAGCTTAGATTTCCCTCATCTCTTCCTCCTCAGTCACAACATGCATGTTAATAATTATATCAAAATTCTGACATTTATCAAATGTCATCTCGTCCTTCTTAGTGCCATCCCCGATCTTAATGATGAATGCCTCATATTTTGATATTTTTTTCTCTACCGCCACTTTATTCCTCCTCTTTACCTTAGAAAATTCTTCTATTGATGGCTCTACATCTCTCTTTACATTATGAAGATGAATTTCAACCAAGTCTTAAATATATTCCATAGTCTTTCCTAGCCTATATCACCAATTCTCGGCGGGAACTACTGATGCTCTTTGTCGTGCCCCTCCTCAAGACAACGAACCAAACCAAATGTTACTAAAAATTTGGGGTAATTTTTTTTTAAAGGGTTTAATTAGTACTAATCCATCACTTAACCCATTCTCGATAATAACTAATTTTATTCTAATTTAATTTACCTAATTTAATTAATTACTAGCCTAAACCCGTCTTTAATTATTTACTTATCTTTTAAATTTGCACACATTTAATATCTCTTTCTTTTAATTAAAATTTTTTGACAAGAACAATAACTACTCATTCTTAAATAGATTTAATTCCCCCTTTGATAAATTTACCCACATCCCCTTCTTAAATTATTTAATTTACAACTCCCACAAAAAGGTCCCATAACCCAAAAGTATGTAGGGTTTATTTTGAGCCCTAGGATTAAACAATCCTCAACCCTAGATAAAAATTGTGTCCTAACTTCCTTATCTCTTCTCTTTTCCATCTCTTTCTTTTCATTTTGGATTTGTTCCTTGTTGCAGGTTGTTGGAGTGCTATGGAGTTTTTTTTTTTTTGCACACAAAACTAAATAATGGGGATCTAACTTATAAAATGACATATTTTAATTTTATTATCTTGATGCATAAGGAACTTAACATTTTCAACTACTCTCATCCTATTCAACATTGTTACAAAAAGAATAAGAAATGATACTTTCTTTTCCAAGTAGTGCTAAATGATTAATTTAGATTTTTATACAAAAGAGACTTTCAACAAAGTATTAGTATTTCTTTTCAAATGCAAAAACTAAATAAACATTTCAGAATTATAAATAAGGGGTTATTTCAACATGAAGTGTATATACATGTTCACAAGAAGGGCATATTTTCAAATCTATATATTTTCTTTCAAAAGGAGATTGCATATTAAATTTTCATATTAAATAAAACAACAAATACAATGTTTCATTTCAAGATTTGAAGTTTTCATATACAAAACATACACCAATACATGGCTACTCAAGTTTATTACAAGACTTCTTACAAGCTGAAGAGAGAGTTTTCTCAAGAGTAGCTTACACTTGTTTAAAGAAATTTACAAATACAAAGAAGAGGTTTTACAACAATGAAGATTCCACTAAACCATTCTTTGCAAGAGACAAGAGGTAATGTCCACAATAGAGTGAAGGAGATAAAGAGCTCCAATCCAACAACCCACTTCCAACATGAGATCCCAATGTACATTGCCTTCAAGAAAAACCAACAAGGAGAAGAGCTTGTTTTCCACCCAACCATAGGCATCATAACATGCCTTTCCCAAGGTTGGGATGCATGCTAGCCTCCCCCAAGCCCATGGGAAAGAGGACTACCATCCACAACTTGCACAAGAATGAGGGTGAACTAACAATGATACAACCACACAAAAATAGGACAAAATCCAAGACAAGACTCAAAATTTTACAAGGTGGCAAAGAGGAGAACCCAAGTTCTACCTCTAAAGAAATGGGGAAGAGAGGAGAGGAGTTCTCCAAAAGTTTTTACCAAGATTATAAGCACAATAACAAGACCTCCATACCCTCCTTATTGCTCCTATATCATTTAAACCCTCCTTATTCCTCCACCCTTTCTCCAAGTCCTTCTTGGAAGGATTTTCAAACCCCAAAGGGGTTTCCTTACCAAGAATGGGGAAGGAGATTCAAGCCAAATGAATCAACTTCCCCACCTCAATCATTTGAGGGAAAACACTAAGACCCTACAAGGCTTGTCCATCAAGCCTTAAGGATTGAGAGGAAAAATCCCTCTCTCTTCCCCCAAAAACTCCAAAACTCCATCATGTCATATGATGGAGGGAGTAAAACAAGTAAACAACAACCAAAATCCACATGCAACAATAAAAATTCAAGTAGCCAATCTAACAACTAAGATGAATACAACACATGCAATAAGACATAAGAGCCTACCTCAAAGAAATCTCTCCAAAAAGCTTTCCAACTTCCAACTTCTCCACTCCTTGACCCAAGCAACTCCTAGCTCCAAATCACCCAAGCATCCAAGCAAAAAGCTCAAAAAAAAATTCTCTTATTTTCCCATGAAGGGGAATTTGAAGAGGAGCAAGAAAAAATCCACACAAATGAGGGGATGACATGTGTCACCCTCTCCTCTCTCAAGGTCAAAGATGCAAAAAAAAAAAGAGAAAGGGTAAAAATTTCTTTTTGCCCTCTTCTCCCAAATTACTCTAAATGTTAACAAGACAAAACTAGTGCAACTTTTAACAAGCACTCCAATCCACACCCCTTACATGGATGTGACCAAACAAGAGGCAAAAAGGGAGGGAAAACTCCCTCTAGCCTTGGAAATAAGCCCCCCTACCCATTAGGTAGGGTCCAAGGGCTCATTTTTATGTTAAGGGAACTCCCAAACTAAAAAGGGGTCCCTAAAAATGCCCAAAATAACCCAATTTCGGGTTTGGCAAGATTAGGCACATGGTTAGAGGGTGTGGGGACCACCCAAGGGTTCACATGTGACCCTAAACCCCCAAAATTAAGTACATCATTAATCAAAATCAAAACTTAATGAAAGTGGGATCATTAACTCCCAAAAAACAAGTTTACAACATAACTAATCACCCTAAGCAAAAATTAACAATACTAGACATATTACATTATACAAAAAGGGGGGGTCACTCATGGTGCCCAAAACAATAACTCTAATGCTAAGGCCTCAAGCAATAAACATGGCTAGGGCTTAGCCCGTGGGCTGCTTGTGTAAGATTGTGTAGCTGGCCTGAATCCCACGTTCTCCTATAAACTTGTCACCTGCACACTCATTGCACACATTAACCGCACATGTCCGATAAAATATAAATCAACGACTTAGTAAGATATCAATGAGTTCTAAACTAGCCTAACATCCTACTGAAATCAAAATGCGACAACGTGCACAATTATACTCAATTCTCCAAAAGTTAGACAAGATGATAGAGTGACATATAACCATAGAATCCCAACATGCAACAACTAAGTATCCATCAATATAATTATGTTCCAAAAACAACATCATATCCGTTAGTACCCATGACATCATATGATAATGCGACAACATAGAAATTAAGCTAAATTGGCGCTATACGCCTAAATGTCCACACATGTCTAATAAGATCAAATCTCTAATATAATGTCCAAGATATAACAAATCTCTATCAAAACATGTCTATGAGCAAAGAAACAAAAAGTCACTCTTTAATATATTATAGGATATCCCTCAATTTATGCAAATAGTATGAAAAGGCCTTGGGAAAATATGATCAACACTCTAAATTTGACTTTCACAAGTTGTCACTCCCAAATTATGGAGATATTTTCAATGCAAGGAAAGGGTTATTGGAGACATTATATGATCCTGATTTTCTTTGTGCATTTTTGTAAATGGATTGTATTATTTTGTTGACACACAATGCAATGCAGGGGTAGTATGGGTAGGATTAGTTTGTTTGAATGAATTTTTGGTGGGGTGTTGACAAGACAAACTGGGATATATAAGATCTTTGACAACCTCTATAATACTTGAACAACTATCAGATAAAATGCTTCAAATAATCAGGATATTATTTCAACCAAAAGAGGCATAAATGGAAGCCTAGGTTGCACTCTTCACACAATCTTTGAGAACTCACCACAAAATCTTGAAGTAAAGAACTCAATTAAACACAAAAATCCTTGATCAAACCATGCCTAAGGTACCCCCAAAGGCTTACAAGCAATCTCTACAGTTAAGGAAGGTAAAGTGATTTTAAATTTGTTTATCTCTTTATCAGATGAAGGCTCTTCTGAACATGAGATTGAAAATGCCACTAAACTATCAACAAGAAATGGAGATTCTGTGTGATTTCTAAAGACTTTCAATGCAAGATTACAACAAGAACAATGAAAACTATTTGTAGGCATTTAAAAATGATAACAGACATCATATTTCCCATAAAAACATAGATTAACTCAAAAGCTTGTTAGATTCATCAGCAGGGGAGAGTTTCATGAACAATCTCAAAGATGTGTGATGGATATACACTTGTAACCAACTCACATACATGAAGATCCAACACAGAAGAAATTATTCTGGTTCTTTGGTGGGTTTTTCAGAAAAATGAGCTTTCTCTCAGAATTTTCTCATGATTTTTCAACTTTCTTCCCCTTGCATTTCTCCAAAATGCATTATATATCTCTTGCCACATTTGATCCTTCTTTCCCAAGAAAATAATATGCCAAGGGATCAATTCTGTTACAACAATTCTTCATGATTCATTGAAAATAACATTAAACACATTTGCACGCGAGATTTGCCGGTGTTTCTAAAATGACAAATCATTACAAATATTTGGATCATTATCCTTCCTGGAGGCACGATTTTTCATCATTAAGGCATGCAAACACCTTTTCACTCATCATTTCACCTTTTCATCCTTTATAATTACCTCTGCAACTTTTAATTTGACATTTCATGTGTTTTCTCGGGATGGGGCAAAAATTACTTCAAAAACATCTCAAATCAAAATATTGAACCATGAAAGTGATGTCAATGATCCTAGAAGGCCAAGATGACACAAAATCACTATAAATTTGATGAAATTTGATGCAAAATTCGTGATTCCAAGCTTCCTGGAGCTCCCATGGCGGTCAAAACAAATGGATGCACAACAACCATCGATCTTATCCATCTTTTAATCTTGGCCCTCCACGTGGAAGATGTGGACTTAGAAATAAGCTTGAGTTACCTTTTTAATATTTTGGATAAAATTGGACATGTGGAAAAAAATGATTAGATTAGGCCCAATTTTAAAACATTTACTTTATGACCTTTTGAAAATTTGAAAAAATGGAAAAATTTGACTTTTTCCCCCACCCTCCACCTTTGAATTTTGGAGCTAACACGTGGCACATGGTGGGTCCCATTGGGATTGCACTTCAATTCTGCACATTTTGACCTTTTTGGAAAATTGGAAAATTTTCACTTTTACCCCGTGGGCTCGCACCTCCAATTTCTCCTTCGCCATGTGTCTCCTTGTGATTCATTGTGGGCCAGCGCTCCAAATTTTGATTTTAAGCCATCTTTACAAAAGAGAAAAAATTCCCTCCGCCTCCACTAACCCACCAACCCGCTCGTCCTCGCCACGTGTCGCTTGATGATTCGCTAGCGGGCCAGCGCTTCAAATTTTTATTTTGAACTCTTTTGTGAAAAAGGAAAAAATCCCCTTTACCTCCATTGGCCCGCCGACCCGCTCTACCCTTCCTCGTGCTGCCACATGTCCTCCTCTGATTGGAGTGGGGCTAAAACATATTTTGAAGCTTTATAGAATTAGAGCCAAAAACTCTAAGTCCCCCTCGGCCCGCTCCTCCCTCTGACCTTTTATGGACACGTGTCCACTCCCGATTGGCTACGGGGTTTCGGGCCAATTTTTGACTTTTAAAATTTTTACAAAGTAAAGTCAAAATCTCTAAGGAGATCTAACCACCCACCATCCCCCTGCCAATCAGAACATGCCATGTAGGCAAATTTGGAAAAATGGGTCCCTGGGCCCGAAAATGCCCCATTGTCAAAAAGGTGAAAAATGAAAAGTTACAACACTTCCCCACTTGTCCTCGCCCAATTAGAAGTGTCACTTACCCTCGACATCTCAAGCAATAATTTGATGGCTAAAATACACCCGTCTAACCAAGTCAAAAACACACAAAAATCCAATTGTGCCTAGAATCCGATTTTTTCTTCATGGGTGATGAATTTTTCACACAAAGGATAAATGGAACAAGTTGTTAAACATTTTATGACCATGGGGAGGGGTTTTTTGAGGGTAGACATGTATGAATCAATCATTTTTAAGCTTTCATGATTAGAGAAATGGAAAAACATGGCATAGCCCGTAGATTTGGAAAAATTAGGGCATAGAACATGGCAAACTTGGGGATTTCTTTCAAATGGGGCATGGAAAATGATTTTCAAATGGACTAAGGCATGGAAATGGAAAAAAAAACTTCATCTCATCCATTCAAACTGTAGAAAACATTGCAGAGCATGCAAACAGAAGGAACATTTAGACCAAAATAGCAGAGGATCAAAATGGACACCAACATCAGCTCCTACTCAGGGATGGGCACTCCCAGTGAGTGCCACAAGAAAAATAAGTAGACCAAGTGCCAAACAATCCATTGGACAAAGGATTCATGAGCCAAAATCACCAAAAACTAGCTGAGAACCTAACAAAAAGGCTGCCACATAGCAAGGTAAACCACAAACCGACAAAACACCAAATACAGAGTGAAAAACTAAACACTATACATTATACAAGTTGGTGAATACCTTAAACTTAGGGATTAATCCAAGAAATGCTTGATTCCTGCCATTAATAGGTAGTTCAAGTGATTCCCCATCTAAATATTTGAGAAAAAAGGCATTCTCACCAATTATGATATCAATGGAGTAAGGGCCCATCCATAATGCATCAATTTTTCCATGTTTACCCTTATTTTCATTTATGTTGTCCCACAACAAAACCAGATCTCCAATATTGAAGGCCCTAGGAGTGACCTTCTTATCAAACAATCTTTTCAACTTCTCTCTAAATCTGACATGCCTTTGGTGAGATGCTCTTCTCTCTTCATCTAGCTCCACAATCTGATTAATCCTGGCTTCATATGGACTGACCTCTTGATCTTCAAGTTGTTGAACAAATTGAAATGAAGATAATTGTAGATGTAAGGGCAGCAAAGCCTGAGTTCCATACACTAACTCAAATGGGCTCTTACTAGTAGCTCTCTTGGCAGTGATTCTATCAGCCCAAACTGTAAATTTCAATTGTTCACCCCATTTTCTCTTGTTCAATTCCAAGGTCCTCCGAATGATCTTTAACAAATTCTTATTGCTGGACTCAGCTTGCCCATTCCCTTAGGGGTTGTAATTTGAAGAATAAGTCAGATTGGTTCCATATTCCTTGCACATTTCCATTAAAGGTTTAGCTCTAAAACACATGGCATTATCAGCCACAATCTTGACTGGCACACCAAATATGCATATGATATTGTTCAACAAGAAGTCCATAATAACTTGGTGTGTTGCTTTCTTGGTGGGGATTACCTCTACCCACTTTGTAAAATAATCAGTGGATACAAGAATCCACTTATGACCAACACTAGAAGGATCTGAAATCTCACCAATGAAGTCCATTCCCCATTATTTGAAAGGAGATTCAATTGATACATGTTGCAAAGGAAGGGAGCCTGAAGCTTTTATTCTTCAAGAGAAACACTGACAACTTTCACCTTTTCTAATCAACATGGTTGCATCTTTGAAAAGAGTAGGCCACCAATAACTAGCTCTCAAAACCTTGTGTGTTGTAACCCTTCCAGCAAAGTTCCCCCATAAACTCCCCCATGGAAATCAGCAATTAATTTGGGAGCTTCATCTTCAATTACACACTTTAAGAGGACACCTTTAGGGTTCTTCCAAGCCAGCCCAAAGTCAGTGATGATGTATTTTTGAGAAGCCAGATTGAGGGCTATTTTCTGATTTTTATTTAAATGATTAGGACAAAAAAGGTGTCTGAGGTAAAATATTATATCCTTGTACCACTCATAACTTACCAATTTCCCAAGAACATCTTCCCTTTCTTCTTCTACTTCATTCACTTCCACAGTCTTTAGGTTGCTCTACTATGAGTTTAACAAGACCCAAACCTCTTACTAGCTTTTGGTTTGGATGTCCATATCATACTCCTGCAGTTTTTTCACCCATCTACATATTTTACTTGAGATCTCCATCTCTGATAAGATGTCTTTTACCATGGTGTGGGGAACATAAGCAACAACTTTTGAACTTAAAATATAAGGCCTGAAAAACTTTGTTGCTTTCACCAAGGAAAATGCTTGTTTTTCCATGATTGTATACTTTAACTCAACAACTTGTAAAGCCTTGCTAAAGAAGGCAATAGGCCTCTCAGCCCCATCTTCATCCTTTTGGAGCAAAACATATGCAATAGTATTTTCAGAAGCAAAGGAGAAGATTTGGAAAGGCTTCTTGTAATTCGGAGCTACCAAGATAGGTGCATGTTTGAGTGCTTCCTTGATTCCTTCAAAATCCCTGAATAACAGCCTCTTCCCATTTGATAACCTGATCTTTCTTTAACATGCATGTGATAGGAAGAGTCAACTTAGCAAAATTGGACACAAACCTTCTAATGAAATTGATTTTCCCAAAGAAAGATTGGATGCCCTTCTTTGTTCTTGGAATTGGCACCTTGTTGATTGCTTCTATTCTCTCAAGGTCAATCATGACACCAAACTTTGAAACAATATGACTAAGCAACTTGGCCTTTTTCACCCCAAAGTGACACTTCTTTAGATTGAGATAGATCCCAAACTCTCTACATCTGATCAACATCCTTTCCAAATGTTACAAGTGATCTTTTCTGCTCTTTGAAAATACAATCACATCATCCTGATAAACTACAATGAAGTCATTTTTATAACCAACAAAAGCAACATCCATTTCTCTTTGGAAGGTAGCCCAAACATTCATGATACCAAAAGGCATTCTCACATAAACATATGTTCCCCAAGGAGTGGTAAAGGCAGTTTTAAATCTTTTTGACTCCTTGACAACAACCTGATTATAGCCAAAGAAACCATTCAAGGTGGATAACAATTCAGATCTAGTTACTAACTGCAGCAAGTTCTCTATGTTTGTCAAAGGATAATTTTCTTTTAATGAAGCTCTATTTAGGTTTCTAAAGTCTACACAAAGTTTTATATCTCCATTCTTCTTTCTGATTGGCACAAGGTTTGCAACCCAAGATGAATACCTTATGCGCTGAATGATCCCTCCCTCCTTTAGTTTCTTCAATTCATCTTGCATTTTCATGGAGAGGAGTGGATTAATTGGCCTTTTCTTTTTTTTGAATGGCTTGGATTTTGTTTCAAGAGGGATCTCATGCTGAAATAAGTCTTCTCTATATGCTTTCAGCTCTGAATATGACCATGCAAGACAGTCCTGATATTTCTTTAATAGTTGAACATAAGATTGTTTCTCCTCTTTGTTTAGACTGCTGCCCAACCAAACTTTTCTTGGTTTATCCTTTGTTCCCAAGTCATGCTCTTCCATGTCCCTTGAGGTAGACATGTTTCTATTGATGATGCAATCAACATTGTTAAAATTAGACTTAAGAGCAACAAGGCCTCTAGGAATTGTGTTAGTTTTCAATCGATAATATCTTTTCCAAAAAAATCTCTCTTCCTTCAGTCATACACACCATTGGTTCCCAATCAATATGCTGATCTACAAACTCACCTTGATTTTGCAAGAACCTTTGCACTTGATAATCATCATCAAACACTTGCCAATGCTTGATGTTGTCAAGGGACATGGCCTAGTCAACACTTCAACATTGTACTCACAATAAGGTGAAACAAAGTGCAAACTCCAAATCTTGACCCCAACACTACCAACTTGTTAGCAGCAGCATTCAAACTTCTATCATGGTGCATAATATTGAAGGAATCAAACATCTCAACTAGATCCCAAACTACATGCTTATACTGCTTCATCCGTTGATTTTTTGTAGCATACAATTTTCTTATTTGTTTGACAACTAGCTCTGAATCTCCCTTTACAATGATGTCCTTGACACCATACTTCCATGCAATTCTCAGACCTAACAACAAGGCTTCATACTCAGCAATGTTGTTAGTACATTCAAAATTAAGCTTGAAAGAAAAAACAAATTCTTCCAAGCTAGGAGAAATCAGAATTATACCAGCACCATTTCCAAATTTGGAGCAAGCTCCATCAAATAGAAAGGTCTAAGGAGAACATACCTATTCAAGGCACTTTGACTGATCCATTTTGTGTTATTTTCCATTATCAAAACCAATAAAATTATCAGCATCAACATCAACAAATAATACTTCATAAGTAGCATTGTTTGGGTCCTCAATTAGATGCAACATTTTCTTTTCTCCATAGAGCTTGACTAGGCTGCCCTCAATGGGAATGGTGGAAAAAGACATATCCATTTGGACACTCCCTCCAACACTTGCAGCCCACTTTCTTAACAAAATCATACCCCATTTGGTAGGGCAATCAACAATCACAACATCCAATTTTAAATTCCTCCGGGATAAGATGCAAGCTGCACAACCAAACCTTTTACACAACCAACTACCGACACTTCTCTTGAGTCCATGACAGTACACTTTCCATAGGCTGCTGTCACTTTGATATCAAACTCATTCATGAATTCTAGAGGCATGACATTACATGATGCACCGAATCAAACATACAATTGTGAAGTAGCCTATCCTTTATAATCAAAGTTGTGAAAAATGGATCAACATTCAATTAGGAATCAACCAAAAATGTCCCCAAATATACCTCAAGTGTCTCTCTGAAATCCTCTATTGTTGTGGTGTTCCAAGGTCTGCAATGATCTGAGGAGGATTTTCAACAACATTTACATTTCTACCTAGAATATTCTACTCTTCTTTCAATCCCAAGTACTCAAATGCTCTCATCTTATCCTCTGGAATTCTAAGCAACTCAATGATTGGAACACTCACTTTAATTTGGCTCAATACTTGGGCTATGTCATAGGGGACACTCTTTGGCAAAACAACATTGGAAGGGAGACAAGAAGATTCATTAGATGGCAAGGGATTCTTGGCAGCTTGGGCATGAGGAGGACTGTAATTTTTGCTTGGGACAGTAGAGCTTTTAGCAAGTGTTTCTTTCCTAGGAGCTTCTTTTGGAATGCTTGTGAGCAAGGGTGTTTTAGGTTTGGCTTGAGGCCCACTTCCTTTAACAACTTTGCTTCTAGTGTTATAATCTTTCTCTTGAGCTACAACAACATTCATCAACAATTGTCTATCTTCCTCGAAGGGATACCACCATCATACTTCTTAATCATCAAAGCTCTTAAGTATTCAAAGTCATTGTTAGGAATTTAAAAAGCTTGCACTACATCAACTTCAAGAGTATGGGGGAAGAAAAACTTGTACCTATTTGATGCAATCCCAAAAGGTAGCAACAGTCCTAGCACTTATTACTTTAGTAGATGTTGCTCCTCCTTGTGAGCTTGAAGAACAGCCCATCATGCAAATATCATCATCAGTACCATCATCATTATTAGCTTCACTTTCTTGTTGGTTTGCTTCACATGGAGGATGGGGCAAAAACACCTATCACACCAATCAATATTAGCAACCTCTTCAACAAAAACAACCCTAGCTAAAGTTAATGGATCAGAAACACTCTACTTTTATGTGCTTGGGGTTGTCTATTCCCCCTCCCATAGGTCCTTTACCCTCTATCATCTTGTCTTTGATCATCCCTAGGATGATTGCCAAATCTATCATGGTTTTGTGTTCTTTTGCTGACCTTGTGAAATTTGGCCAATTCCTTTCTCACTGGGCTAATTTGTATGAAATTTCTTTAATAACCCCTACCAAAGTTTTGACAACATCCTCCAAATCAGCACCCTTTCTAACTTGAGGTTTTTCAGGATTTACTAACTTCACACCATCCCTCTTGAGAGGTTTACCAATGGCTTTAATATTGTTTTCAATCTATAGTGCCATGGTAAAAGCATGCCTCAAATTTGTAGGATTTTTGTCTCTCAAGTAATAGGCTTCCTTTTTTATCAAATGCATCTCGCATACTTGATTAAACAAGATTCATCACAAGGTCTTAAAATAATAGGCAGCCTTCTCAAAATTTTGTTAAACCTTGAGTTGAAGTCATGAAATAACTCATTGGGGTTCTTCTTGATATTCTCAAATTCAGACAAGATAAACCTAGGATCAGTCCTATCACCATATTGCATTCTAAATGCATTGTTCATCTCGGCCCGTGAGTCAATGGAATTATCGGGAAGAGCCTTGTACCAATCCTTGTATCCTCCTCTAAGGTGTGGATGAACAATTTTACATACACATATTCAAAATCTATCTCAAATTCTTCCATCATGTTAACAAAAGCTTGAGATGTTGATCACCAGTAATAGCATTGTTACCCTAGAATTTTGGTAACCTATTTCTGACATCTTGTGGGACAACATTTGGGTAACCATCCATTCCTCTAAAATTTATAGGACCAAAGGTGTTAATAACAAATGGAGGTCTAGGCTGATCCATATTGTTTGGTGGAGGTGATCTTGGAGGTGAAACAAGCTGATGAGGAGTGCAAGGTCTTTGGGACTCAAGAATGTGATTCACAAGACTGGTATTCTCTAAGTGCTAACTTTCTTAGAAATTTTTACTCAAATTAAAACACAGAGGTGCAGATTGGAGAAGGAACTTACCAGGTACAGCAGAAGGGCCTTCACTAGCTAAGGCAAACAAGTTTATGAGAGGATTGCTTGAATCAGAATCACTTGAAGAAGAGTGATAATCCTCTACCAAAGGTTGATCTCTCTCACCAATGGATATATCTTTTCCTGATGTTTGACCTTTAACCACTTTCCAAACTCTTCTCCCTTCCAACTCTGAGTTTCTTGAATCTGAGAACAATTTCTTAGCAGAGTCTCTAAGGAAGAGATATCTTCTTCCTTCCAATTTTGCAGAGATCATGACACAAAAATAAATGATAGAAAGGCAAGACACTAATATTTATTAATATCAAATCAGCATGGAGTCGCCACTAAGGAATTTCACCCTAGTTGTGTAAATTCACAAAAATACTTCTCAAATATTTACCAACACTGAAAATATTGCCAAAATTTACAAATCAGACCTTCCTTCTTCCTGAATTTATCAATCACAAATGTAAATGAAGTGCAACAACTACTGGAAACTAGTAAAATTGCAGGTAGAACTTATATCTTCACTCAATCCTTACAAATCCAATTCTAAAATGATGCTTCAACAACGTATTTACATGCAGAACTTGCAAAGGACTTTATCAGGGTTTGATATGCATTCAAATATCTCAAATATGCATGCACATGGATAAGATTGAACTTAAGAGAATATTAAACTCAGAGCTCTACCTTTTATTCCAATCTTATAAATCTGATCAGAAGATGATACTCAGATTTGTAATTACACATAAATCACATAAGAAGTATTACCAGAGATTTGAAATCTTGAAATCTTGAAGAATCTCACCGATAATGGCGCCAAAAAGTGCTGGTACCCAAATTTGTTCTCCTTTTCGGTCGAACAAAGATCGAGATATGGCATGAAGCTTGAAGTCAGATAGATCATGATGTGTGTCATTTTGTAGCTAGGGATGTGATCTAACTGGCACTCAGATTTGTAGAGAGATGGATAGCACTTTGAAAGGATTTGATCTAACCCTCACTATTTTAGGTTGTGCCTTTCAACCAAGGTAAGAGAACCTACATTGTAACCCCCAAATGGTGAAGGAGATGAAGATATCCCTCAATTTATGCAAATAGTATGAAAAGGCCTTGGGAAAATATGATCAACACTCCAAATATGACTTTCACAAGTTGTCACTCCCAGATTATGGAGATATTTTCAATGCAAGGCAAGGGTTACTGGAGACATTATATGATCCTGATTTTCTTTGTGCATTTTTGTAAATGGATTGTATTCTTTTGTTGACACACAATGCAATGCAGGGGTAGTATGGGTAGGATTAGTTTGTTTGAATGAATTTTTAATGGGGTGTTGAAAAGACAAACCGGGATATATCGGATCTTTGACAACCTTTATAATACTTGAACAACTATCGATAAAATGCTTCAAATAATCGGGATATTATTTCAACCAAAAGAGGCATAAATGCAAGCCCAGTTGCACTCTTCACACAACATTTGAGAACTCACCACAAAATCTCGAAGTAAAGAACTCAATTAAACATGAAAATCCTTGATCAAACCACGCCTAAGGTACCCCCAAAGGCTTAAGTAATCTCTGATCAAGGATGGTAAAGTGATTTTAAATTTGTTTATCTCTTTATCGGATGAAGGCTCTTCTGAACATGAGATTGAAAATGCCACTAAATTATCAACAAGAAATGGAGATTATCTGTGATTCCTAAAGACTTTCAATGCAAGATTACAACAAGAACAATGAAAACTATTTGTAGGCATTTAAAAATGATAATGAGACATCATATTGCCCAGAAAAACAAAGATTAACTCAAAAGCTTGTTAGATTCATCAGTAGGAGAGAGTTTCATGAAAAATCTCAAAGTTGTGTGATGGCTATACACTTTTAAACAACTCACATACATGAAGATCCAACATAGAAGAAATTATTCTAGTTCTTTGGTGGGTTTTCAGAAAAATGAGCTTTCTCTCAGAATTTGTTTGTGATTTTTCAACTTTTTTCCCCTTGCATTTCTCCAAAATGAATTATATATCTCTTTCCACATTTGATCCTTCTTTCCCAAGAAAATAATATGCCAAGGGATCAATTCTGTTATAACAATTCTTCATGATTCACTAAAAATGACATTAAACACATTTGCAACGAGAGTTGCCAGGTGTTTCTAAAATGGCAAATCATTACAAATATTCAGATTATTATTCTTCTGAAGGCACTTTTTTCATCATTAAGGCATGAAAACACCTTTTCAATCATCATTTCACCTTTTCACCCTTTAAAATTGCCTCTGCAACTTTTAATTTGACATTTCACATGTTTGCTTGGGCTGAGGCAAAAATTACTTCAAAAACATCTCAAATCAAAATATTGAGCCATGAAAGTGATGTCAATGATCCTGGAAGGCTAAGACAACACAAAATCACTATAAATTTGATGAAATTTGATGTAAAATTTGTGATTCCAAGCTTCCTAGATCTCCCATATAGGTCAAAAACAAATGGATGCACAACAACCATCAATCTTATCCATCTTTTAATCCTAGCCCTCCACATGGAAGATGTAGACTTAGAAATAAGCTTGAGTTACCTTTTTAATTTTTGGATAAGGCCGGACATGTGGCAAAAAATGATTGGATCGGGCCCAGTTTTAAAACATTTACTTTATGACCTTTTGAAAATTTGAAAAAATGGAAAATTTGACTTTTTCGAGCCCATCCAACTTTGAATTTTGGAGTGAACACGTGGCACATGGTTGGTCCCATTGGGATTGCGCTTCAATTATGTGCATTTTGAATTTTTGGAAAATTGGAAAATTTTCACTTTTGCCCCACGGGCCCGCATCTTCGATTTCTCCTTCGCCATGTGTCTCCTTGTGATTCGTTGTGGGCCAACGCTCCAAATTTTGATTTTAAGCCTTCTTTACAAAAGGGAAAAAAATTCCTCCTACCTCTCGCTGGCCTACTGACCGCTCGGTCCTCTCCACATGTCACTCAATGATTTTATAGCGGGCGTTGCTTCAAATTTTGATTTTGAACTCTTTTGTGAAAAAGGGAAAAAATCCCCTTTTACCTCCGTCGGCTGGCCGACCCACTCTTCCCCTACCATGCTGCCATGTGTCCTCATCGATTGGAGGGCCTGAGACATATTTTGAAGCTTTATAGAATTAGAGCCCTTGGCGCTCCTCCCTTTGACCTTGTAGGGACACGTGTCCACTCTCGATTGGTTGTGGGGTTTCGGGCCAATTTTTGAATTTTAAAATTTTCACAAAGTAAATTCAAAATCTCTAAGGAGATCCGACCACCCACCTTCCCCCTGCTAATCAGAACATGCCATGTAGGCAAATTTGGAAAAAATGGGTCCCTGGGCCCGAAAATGCCCCATTGTCAAAATGGCGAAAAAAAAAAAAAGTTACAACACTTCCCCGCTTTTCCTCAACCAATTAGAAGCCGCCACATACCCTCTGACATCTCAGCAATAATTTGACGGCTAAAATACACCCATCTGTCGGTCAAAAACATAGAATTTTTCCAGTTGTGCCCAGAATCCAATTTTTTCTTCATGGGTGATGAATTTTTCACACAAAGGATAAATGGAACAAGATGTTAAACATTTTATGACCATGGGGAGGGGTTTTTTGAGGGAAACCATGTATGAATCTATCAATTTTATGCTTTCATGATTGGAGAAATGGAAAAACATGACATAGCCCGTAGATTTGGAAAAATTAGGGCATAGAACATGGCAAACTTGGGGATTTCTTTCAAATGGGGCATGGAAAATGATTTTCAAATGGACTAAGGCATGGAAATGGAAAAACAACTTCATCTCATCCATTCAAACTGTAGAAAACATTGCAGAGCATGCAAACAGAAGGAACAATTAGACCAAAATAGTAGAGGATCAAAATGAACACCAACAGAGAGGAAACTCAAACAAATGGATCACCCATATATTTTCCAATTCCTTTCACACAGTCTCATCCATAATAACTTGTGCTTCAGCCATCATGGTGGGAAAATCCTACAATAGATAATTATTCAAGGTGATCTCATGTCCTAGTGCCCTGCGATTGTACTCACTAATATTACATTTTGTAAGTTAAGACATCAATTGTTATCCCACAATCACCTTAGGTGGGTACTCGTATTTTGAGATCTAATCTCGACTAGTTACTCCACATCCTTCTTATTCTTTAGTTCCCTTCTTGGTGCCATTCCTATTCTCAAATTTGAATTGTAAACTATTATGATATGTGCCCTATGTATTGAGAGTAACTAATTTCCTTACTTTTTGTACCCTAATGTCATGCATCTAATTTTCCATGTGCTCTTGTATGACATATCTTCGTGCCTTAACTACTCAATTTCTAACTTTTTGACCCTTAGCTGCATGATTTCCAATTTTGTGAACCCTAACTCCGTGATTTCCAACTCTATGAATCATAATCTTCACTCACTTGTGCCCTCACACTTATCTTAAGCTTCCACTTCCTCTTTCTTGAAGGATGTCCCCAACGAAGGCTTTGTGCATCTAATCTGGTTCACTTTCTTGCTCAATTTATTTCTTCACACTTTAATCTTCACACTCTTCACTCTTCATACTTCATTGCTTATCTCTTTAATCACACAAATATCTTAAGGAAAGGTAATATTGAACTTTTATTTATATTATTTATACCTTTTCCACCCTAATTTATTCATCAATAAACACTTTTTATTTTTAAAATACTTTGCCACTTTTTCCCGTAGTTTATGTTTTTTACGCAATTTTTCATTTTGAAAAATGAAAAAATGCATTTTTCCTTCCATGTTTTTCTCTTCTACATGCAACGATTGTGACCTTAAGATGTTCCACTAATTCCTAGGATGCATTCATCCTTGTGTGCCCCCTCTTTGTGTTGTACCCCATCTTCCTCTACACCACTTACCAAGTAGTCCATCTTGTTTTTGTCTCCCTCTTGTTACACAATGTGATTCTCCATTCATGTGGTTTTCAATTTGAGTAATATCCATCCCACTAAGCACCTAGGTACCAATATATTTTGTTCACTCCTATTGATGTTTCACGACATCTTGTGCACCAAAACTTTTCTTTCATGCACTAGTCTTAGGCTCATGCATACCCTAAACATATATTCAAAAGAGGTATCAACAATTTTTGCACACTTGCACCTATTTTATTTCACCCCACATGAAATGTATGTGAGATCCTTTGCATATAAACTTATGAGATAGTAATCATCTCTTGTGCGTGAACGATCTTATTACAATAAAAGAAATCAAAACATAACAAAAAAGGTAATTTAATCTAAATGGAAATACTAATTTATTACAAACATAAAATAATATTATTTATATTAGAGCTTTAGCTTACTCCCATTGAAGTAACTTGGAAATATGGTTCCATATATTTCATGTACTTGATATGTTCTTGATTCTAATATCTTAGTCACTACAAAGGGTCCTAACCAATGAAATTTCAACTTTCCAAGATGGTGCTCAAAATTTGGATCATATAAGCAGTACCATATTTCCAACTACAAAAGACTTTTTCTTGATATTCCTATCATGCCAAGCTTTCTTTATCTTCTCACTCCATTATGCAATGGCGTGCCACTCATCCAATTGCATAAATTTTTCAATACACTCATCAACTACTTGTTCATCATCCAATCCTCTTGTTTGCACAATACGAGGGGATGGAAACATAATTTTTATAGGTAACAAATCCTCTTCTTTAAACACCAACTGAAAGAGTGTGGCCTTATTCAACCTTTTATAAGTTTTCTAGTATGCCCATACAATGGATAATACTTTATCATCCCAATCCTTTCTTCCAAAACCACATAGCTTTATTAGTGTCCACCCAAGATCTTATTGAAATATTTAGCATAGCCTTTGCCTCGTGGGTAATATGGGGTAGTCTTATGGTGTGCCACCATAAACTTGGCTAAGAGAAATCTAATAGTCTCATTCAGAAAATGAGTCCCTCTATCACTTGTAAGACTCAATGGACAACCATACATGTTGATGATATTATCCCATAATAATGTAGATGATGTAGTAGTAGTGAAATATTTTGTAGCTAAAAACTCTTCCTACCTTGTCAAGTAGTTAGTACATGTGATGATATATCATGCTCTTATCCCGTGCGTAGGTGGTTCAATAAGTCCTACAAAATTAATGGTCCACTTTTCAAAATGTTTCATGCTTACAATGGATCAAAATGTAATCTCGTATCTGTTTTAGGTTTTCCAATTCTCTTAAATGGATCACATGCCTTTACAAATGCTTTAGTGTACGTTATACATTTTTTCACACCCTTCAAAAATGGATCAACCTACAGATATGGGCATTGATAGTTAATGTGAGCAGTATACAAGGTATCTCATGGCAAGCTTGCAAGCCACGAGAAAAGGTTTGGAGTAGGATTTTCATTCATGGTCAAACTGGAAAAATGTATAGATTTTTGCTTTGTTGATGCACGCGTCAACCGCCTCCTCCTATCACACGATAACCACACCTTGTTGTCGCGGGTCAACGCTTGTTTCTGTCACACATTAATGCTTGCTTCATGTCATGTGTCAAAATTTTCTTCCTTTCACATGTCAACACTTGCTTCCTATCGTGTGTCAATGCTTGCTTCCTTTCATGTGTTAACACTTGCTTCCTATCATGCATCAACACTTGCTTCATGTCGTGTGTCAAGGCTTGCTTCTGTTGTGTGTCAATGCTTGCTTCTTGTCATGCATCAATGCTTTTATCCTGTCATGCATCAACACTTGGTTCATATCGCACATCAAAATTTTCCTCCTATCATGCATCAACCACTTCCTCCTATCATGTGTCAACCACTTCCTCTTTTCATGTGTCATCCTCCTGTCATGCATCAACCACACCTTGTTGATGTGTGTCAACTTCTTCCTCATATTTCACGTCAACCACACCTTATTGACACACATCAACATACCTTCTTTTCGTGTGACAAGGTCCCCTCCTCACATGTCTTTCTATTCCACATCACCGCCACCTTCTCATCATGTATCACCGTCTCTCCTTATCGTGTCAACCACCTTTTTTATCGCGCGTTAACCTCCCCTTGCTTTCGTATGACAGCATTTCTTCTTTTCACATGACAAGTCTTTTCCTCATCGACACTAAATATTCCCTTCTTATCGTGTGTCAACTAGTGGTTTCCATTGGGTGACAACAAAGAGTTTCATATATGACTAATGATACCGTGCAAGGTAGCTCAACAACCGTTTTAATAAGGTATGGCACCCTTGTTTGCCATGTAAGAAAAGTACCATTGAAAAGCAAGCCATCATGGTTGCCCATACCTATGTACAGGAATTTAATGAAGGATATTAGTTAGTGGCTCCTTTTCACTATATATATGTAAATTACCCTCATTTCAAGAGGGAGGGATTTGGAAATTGTAAACAAACTCGCCAAAATTGTTCCATCACTTTTGTGAGCTACATGCCTCAAATTTATGCATTTTGTGAAGGATTCTTGCCTTCGCCTATACTCTAATGGATTATGCATCATTTTAGGGAATAGAATTAGTGTTTTATGGCTCTTCTTTCCTAGCTTGATTTATATTGCATTTCTTTCCTTCTATTATATTTTGTAGGTATATTGTGCATATTGTGTTCCTTTGTAGGGCTTAAATTTGTTGTGCTCCACAAGATTGGAGGTTTGAATGTGTTTTGGGACTGTGGCATTTTATCTACCCTCTTCTTCCCCATTTCCCTCCACTTTCACTCACTAGGAATCTCTCTATTCTTATTTTTGGTGCTATCGCCTCCCTTAGTTTAGGATTTACATTTATGTATTTCTCTTCCTCTGGTCCCTTGGAATTGGTAGTTTAGGAGTAGGTTAGCATTAGAATAGGTTAGGAACCAACCTTCTCTAGAGGTTTGTCTCAATTGCAAGGGTCCCACACCTTGAGAAAATCCCATGTTATTCAAAAGTAGGGTTTTTAATGTGTAAATCCTAGGGTGCTACTTTACGACACAAAAATGTCCTTGTATAATATCTCCCACCATAAACGAGTGAATAAGATCTTGTGTGCACTCACATCACCTCGCATAGAGTCATCACGTTGTTCCTTCATGAGATTCCTTCATGATGGCTTCACTCTTATTCTCTAGCACACATTTTCACAAGACCTCATATCTCCTCATATTATACAACTCTCCCCAATGAGACGGTATGGCACCACATGAATAACAAATTGTGTCTTTTCTAAAGTCTTCATACCCTCAAGTGCTAGTCTAGTATGCAAGAATATAACATTATATTCTAAATCAGATTGGGTGGTTTAATCTAAACAAATGTGCATCTGGAATAGTATCATCTATGCTTTATGCATTCTCTCCAGAGTTGATCCTTGAAAAGTGATCGGGTCCCTGTGTTGCTCTTTCCTTGCTTTACTACGATTATAAAATCAAACTCTTGAAACAAAAGTATCCAATGGAAGATGTGCCCTTGTAAAACCGGCTTGTTGAACAAGAACTATAATTCCATATGATATGTATAAAAAATAAATCTTGTGGCTAATAAGTACTTCCTAAACTTGTGAAACACATATATCATGGATAATGCTTTGCACTTCGTAGTTATATAATTATGTTCAGTTGGTGTTAATTTTCTACTTGCAAAACATATGGGCTGATCCACATTTCCTTCGCCTAGATCATGGTTATGCTAGGACTGCACCAATGGCCATGCTAGAGGTATCCACATGTACATGAAAAGGCTTGGTATAAGAAGGTAAATGTAGGATAAGTGCAGTTGTCATTTTCTCCTTCAAGATCTCAAAGTCCTATCATTTTGTATTACCCCACTGAAATTTTACTTTGGCCTTCAATAATATTTAAGGGACACAATAATCTTGGCATACTATTTAATAAAATTTATGTAGTAGTTGTTAATGCAAAATCACAAAGACTCCCAAATGGCCTTGAGAACTAATTTTCTAAGGAAGGGTCATTTGATGTGATCGCATAGCATGGGACCATCTCGCAAGCTATGGGACTTGCAAACCTAAGATGGCCCTCTAGAGAAAGCCGGTTCTTTCTTCCTAACTACCTGCCACAAGCTATTCTAGTGTAGGAAAGCTAATCTAATCTTAATCTAACTTCCAAGGAGACAAGGAGAGAAAGAAAACAAGGAAAAACAAAGCCTACACTAAAATGGTGATACACCGAGAAAAGGAAGAAAAATATTCTATTGAGGGAGAAAGAAATAGAGAAAATAGAGATGAGGGAGGAGGTCGATGAAGTGACACGCCCCTGATCTTCAAATCCTCCATTAGACTCCATGAAACACAACATCTTGCACCTGCAAATGTGAAGTACATGCACGTAAAAACAAATCGGAAGGGAGAGACAAGGAGAAACAACAAAACGATGCAAAGGGTCAAGATGAAAGGAATGATAACCAGATCATACCAAGCCAAGAACACAGATGCTAATCAAACACCGTGATCAATAAGATGAAAGCAATTCACTAGAATAACTTTACATAAAACCTTTGCAAACAAATGAGCAAGTAATTTCATATATTATTATGGAAGCAAAAGCAATTTCATATATTATTATGGAACTCAATGCAATACATTGAGAATGGGTCTTGCTTAAATAGGAAAGGAATAACAATGTAAGAACCATTCAAGGTTGTAGATCAAGCCATGAATCAAGGAAATGACTAGTCATCAAAGAACTAGTCAAGACCATAGATTTAGGAGAGAACTAGACATCAAGGATCTATTCAATACCATAGATAAAAGGAAAGAACTATACCTAAAAGCTAGATAATATCTCCTAAAATCTAAATAAGATAAAAGAAATATCTACACATATAAGTGGGTGAGGATAAATACAATAAAGGTAAATAAAGTACCTAAGTGAACATGAGCTAAGGTAAATACCCTCTCTAATGTAAGAACACCACAAAAACACATTTTTCATTGCTCTCGGAAGGTGCATGAGACCATTACATTTTTGGAATAGAGGCACAAATGCATTTTCCAGGCATAAGAGAAGGTTCACTACTCAAAAATGGCATCAAGAAACAAATTTGATAGAGTTTCTCTATGCCCAAAATGTCTCTCTCCTCTCTAATGAGAAGTATTACAAGTATATATAGAAAGAGAAAGAGAGAGAAGGTGGAAAGGTTGAAACCTACTCCAACCACCCTAAGATACACCTTGAAACCCACTTTGAAAGCTCAACCACTGAATATCAATGCCGTTTGTAAATCTTTCCACAATATGTCGCCACTGGTTCTCTGGCGGATCAAATCGAATCAAATCTGGTAGTTGAAGAGATCAGATTCTGTGTTAATGTCCCAAAGAGGTTTCTCTATTTTTCTCCCTCCTAACCTCCCAAAACTTAAAGCTTCAGATCTTCATGGCATAGACAAGGCCAAGATATTTCCAACGGTGTCAAATTTGTAATATTTCGAGCCTTGAGTTGAAAGATATGTCCCATAAAAATTTGTATCGTATCCATACAGAAAGGTGGGAAAACCAGTTCGAAAATGGGCCCCTTTTTAATATAGGACACGTGGAGGGTTGGCACATGTCTTGGGGTGGTCTTTGCATTTTACCTTTGAAGTAGTGTAGGGCTGACACACGGCTCCTTCTTTGACCTGCTCCATTTCCTTATGTTTTTTTTTCCTAAGTCCTTTGCTTGGTAGGGTCATATATCCGATCGAAGACACACGGCATCTTAGCACTTATCTTAAAACTGTCCCTCAATTCTGCTCTTGAACTAGCACCATTTGGACACTTGGCACTCTCTACCAACCTATCACAATGCATTGACTATTCAAACCCGAATCTATCCCTTTAAAAAATTTGGGACACGCGGCGAGCCCGCGCTCATTTGAAAACTACCTAGGATTTTGCCTCTTAAAATCGTGCCAATGAGACACGTGGAGGCTTCCACAGGTCGAGACTTAACTAGATTTGGACCCACTCTCCTTTTGACCTTTGTTGACCATTAGCTATGTGGAGGATGGCGCAAGTTTGAATCTCCGCTTTGGGATCCCATCTTGGAATTGCGTCGAGCTGAAACTTGGCACCCTCCACTGAGTCTTCTATACTTAGTCTCTTTTGAGGCCCGCCATGTCCACCTTTTGACTTCTATTGACTCTACCTCCATTTGGTGCCTAGGACATGAGGGGATCCAATTCTCGTTAGAGCCTCCCCTTTTTGGATTTAACTTTGGAGAAGCGTTGTGCTGACACTTGGCTCTCTCCGTTGTCTCCTCCATACTTAGTCAATTTTGGACTTGTTCTGAACTATTTTGAGCCCAAAGACTATTCACCTTCGTCGTTTATTATTTTTCTTGCTTCGGCTTCTTTGACACTACTCGGCCTCATGTTATGACTCTACTATTTCATTTCGAACCTTCCTGTAACTTGTTTGATGAATTTAAGGCACGGGTTCACTTGACATAGTCGTTTCTTCTCTTTCTTCTTGCATCGGGTCATTTGATCTTTCGCAGACTCGCCACTCCATTGTAGAGTCCCTCTATAACTTATTTGTAGGCTTCGAATGTGATTTCTCAAGTTCTTTCTATGTGGGGTTGTGGCTGATCCAATATTTTTCCAAGGGGTAAAATATGGATAACCAGTTTTGGTGACTCGCAGGCACATTTTTTGCTAGATGAATGGACCAGTGGCCTTGAAGCATCCATTGGGCATGGAGTCTACCTGATAAACATGAAACTGATCTAAACTTTGAATATCTGATCCTTGAGCCACTGCGAGCCTGACTGCATGCCTTTTCTATGTTTTGTCTGACCCTGAGCCTGTCTTGTTGTCAACACTCTCAATTTTCATAAGAAAATCTTGAAATGGAGTTTCTGAGAGTAGAAAATTGAATTAACCTGGGCTTTCACCTATCCCTGAAATGGACTGTTTTGAAATGACTTAAGTTGCTCTAGATGTGTTCCCTTGTGGAACTAGCAATTTATTATGAGGCAGCTATGAGTCTTCTTGCCATGAATATTGAAGAGCCTAGCCTGGCCTTTGGAGAAAAATGAACAAAACTTATGTACAAAGATGAAATCATACATGGCTCAAATGAGACATGCAGAGTGTGCACAATCACTTCTTCTGCTGAAAGAAAATATACTCCTACTCCTAAACTAACTAGAGAGAAAGAATTCTAAACAAATCCTACAACTGGCATGGAGAAGTAGATTCCATTTTTCGAAACAGAGGTATCCATGTAAATGTTTTGACACTAAATATGTCTGCCTCTATGAGTGAAAAACTGGCTATAAGCCTGTCCTCCACCCAAATCATCAAGGTATCAGCATTAATGGAAAACACCTCCTCAAAATGACCTACATTGGACTCTTGAGGGTATTGATGGTGACCCTTGGTACTTTGATGCTCATCCTCATTCCCTGAAGTAGGCATGACTAGTTTTGGTTTCTCCCTTGGCTCCAATGAAGCCAAGTACCTGATTGGGCATGGTCTGATCCTTTGGATGTGCCCATTTCTCTAAAATTCAACTCCAAAAATGGAGTCTTCTTGTGGACCTTCTTGGATGGATGGTGTGAGAGAGATGATGACATCCTCTGCCTGCCTTTTCTCTTCCTCTGTAGTAGGTGTGACTTTTGGAAGATCAAAATCTTCCAACTTGGGTTCAGGAGGCATGTTGCAAACTGTAGATTGTGCTTGCACATTCTCTTCCATGGCAGCAAGTTCTTGTGGTTGAAGACATTCTTTTGAGTCTGATAGGATATCAAACTCTTCATTGTCTTGTTGTAGCAAAGTCTCTCCCTTTTGCATGGTGATCTTAAAATATTCATTATTTTCACCATATGAAGCCTCATCTTCAAATATGAAGCTAGTGAGTTCAAGATCCTCCAAAAAGTCATATTTTTGGAGAGGTTGAATGAGAGAGGGGTCTGAATTTTCTTGTGCAACTGGATCATGATTCAGTGCCTATGAATCTTTCTTGGTCACCTCCATATGCTCCTTTTTAAGCTGGACATGGAGCACTCGTATCTTCCAAACTTGGTTCCTAGAGATAGTTGTGATATATAGGCTATTGCTCTTGAATGCCCTCCTTCATGGCAATAGGATCATATGCTTGGAAGATGGATGATGGGAGAGAAAATGATGTGATCTCCATGGGCTTTTCTCCATCAAAGTAATCCTCTAAGTTAGACAAATAATCTACCTCGTTGTTGTCCTATTGCATGTGCTCAACCTCCTCTATGGTGTCTTCCTAATCTACAACTTGATCACCATGGCTCCCTTCACACTCAAACATGAAGTTTGAAAGATCAAACTCTTCTTCAACATTATATCTTGAAGGGGATCAACTTGGAGGAAGAACCGAAGGTTCTTCTATAGCCTGCTCCACACTTGGAGCCTCTGAAATCGTATGGTCCTTCTCCTCTACTATAAACTCAGCCTCAGCCACCACTGGTTCTTCAACTCTGACCTCCTCTATTATCTTGACTATCAAGGGGATCTTTGTAAACCCAAATTTGGTAGCCCAACTCTTTAGATTGTATGTCATTTCTTCTCTGTTGGGATCCTCTTCTTGTTGTTCTCCTTGACTGGTTTCTTGGGTTTCTTCCCAACATGGACTTGGGAAAGCAAGAGGAGTGACAGGTTGGGGTTCAATCAGTTTTACAGTTTGTTTGTGGTGGGGAGGGAAGTGGAACTTCTTGTTTCTTTGGAGGGGGATGTATTTCATTTGGCTCTTGTGGAGGGGATTTGGATTTGGAAGAGAAGAGGGCGAGAAAAACTGAGATGGGATGGAAGACTAGGGGATGGAGGGATGGATTTCACACTTGGGGCAGCGTATGCTGGGCTTAAAACTTGGCACTGCTGCAATGATAAAGCTTGAGAGGGAGAAAAATAAAGACAAGGAGCTGTTGAATGACTTACCCATTGACAAGGTTGATTCAGACTTTGCTCATATGCTTCTATCCCCTCAGTCCACTGTGCAAGTTGGGGCAACATTCCAATCATGAATTCCAGCTTCTCTTGAGGGCTATAATGTCTTGGAAAAGGGCCTTCCCATGGACAAGGTGCTCTGTAACCAATCTTGAATACCTTCATTTGTGCTATGCCCCTTGATTGAACCATGTCAACCTCCATTTTTTGGATCTTCTCAAGCAAACCAAGCATCTTCCATTTGATTGTTGTCACCACATGCATATCCCTATTTTTGATAAGATTCATGGCCAAACTAATTTTGGCATTACTACTATGGATAGGCATAGTGATTTTGAATCTGCTCATAATGTTGATTTGGAGGAGTTGTGAAAAGCATTGGAAGTCAAATGTATTATTGTTGCAAATGTGAATTCCATGATGGAAATGAAGTCATGGTTGCACAACTTCATGGAATGGGAGAAAATGAAAGATATGGAAGAAGAAAATGGATAAAAATGAGTGGAAATTGATGGAAAATGTTTGCAACTCAGAGAATGGGTTATTGACTAGATGGAGTCACCAAATATGCTTGAATGTGCCCCAAAAGGCTGACCCTTAGAGAACACATCAACCTACTAAAATGAATTGGTAAGGTGATTAATACTTGTCCCACCGAGTGTGGAAAAACTATTCGTGCAAAATCACAACACCCCCAAATGGCCTTGAGATATGATTTTCTAAGGTAGGGTCATTTGATGTGATCTACATAACATGGGACCATCTCACAAGTTGAGGGACTTGAAAACCTCATATGGCCCTCCGAGAAATCCGTTTATTTCTTCCTAACTACTTGCCACGAGCTATTCTAGTGTAGGGTAAGATAATCTAATCCTAATCTAACTTCCAAGGAGATAGGGATAGAAAGAAAAAAAAGGAAAATAGAGCCTACACTAAAATGGTGATACATCGAGAAAAGGAAGTGAGATATTCTATTAAGGAGAAAGAAACAGAAAATGGAGATAAGAGAGGTCGGATAGAAGTGACATGGCCCGGATCTTCAAATCCACCATTAAACTCATGAAACACAACATCCCACACTGCAAATGTGAAGTGCATGCATAGAAAAACAAATACGGAAGGGAGAGGCATGGAGAAACAACAAAACGATGCAAAGGGTTGAAGAACACCACAAAACACATTTTTATTATTCGAAGGTGCACTGGAGACCATTACATTTCTAGAATAGAGGGAAAAATGCATTTTCCATGTGTAGGAGAAGGTTTTCCAATTGCAAATGGCATCGAGAAACAAATTTGATAGAGTTTCTATATGCCCAGAATGTCTCTCTCCTCTCCAATGAGAAGTATTACAATATATATAGAAAGAGAAAGAGAGAGAAGGGGGAAAAGTCAAAACCTACTCCAACCACCCTGAGATACACCTTGAAACCCAATTTGAAAGCTCAACCACTGAATATCAATGCCTTTTATAAATCTTCCCACAATATGTCACTTTTGGTTCTCCGACAGATCGAATCGAATCAGATCTATGGTAGTTGAAGAGATCAAATTTTACGTTAATGTCCTGAAGACATTTCTCTATTTTTCTCTAACCTAACCTCCCCAAACTTAAAGTTTCAAATCTTCATGGCATATATGAGGCCAAGATCTTTACAACGATGTCGATTTGTAATATTTCAAGCCCTCGATCGAAAGATATGCCCCTTTGAAATTTGTATCGAGTTCATACAAAAAGGCGGGAAAACCAGTTCAAAAATGGGCCCCTTTTTAATATGGGACACATGGAGGGCTAGCGCATGTCTTGGGGTTGTCTCTACATTTTCCTTTGAATTAGCATGCATCTCGATGCGTGGCTCCTTCTATGACATGCTCAATTTCCTTATGTTTTTTTCCCAAGTCCTTTGCTCGGTGGGGTCATATATTTGACCAAGGACATGTGGCGTCTTGGTGCTTGTCCAAAAGCTGTCCCTTAATTCTTCTCTTACACTAGAACCATTTGGACACTTGGCACCCTCCACCGACCTATCACAATACATTGAATATTGAAACCCCGAATCTATCCCTTTAAAAAAGCTGGGACACGTGGCGAGCCTATGCTCATTTGAAAACTGCCTAGGATTTTACCTCTTGAAATCACGCCAATGAGACACGTGGAGGCTTCCGCGGGGTCGAGACTTAGCCAATTTTGGGCTTGCTCTCCTTTTTACCTTTGTTGACCATTAGCTACATGGAGGGCTGGTGCAAGTTTGAATCTCCGCTTTGGGCTCCCATCTTGGAATTGCGTCGAGCCGACACTTGGCACCCTCCGCTGAGTCTTCTATACTTAGTCTCTTTTGAGGACCAGCCCTGTCCACCTTTTGACTTCTGTTGAATCTACCTCCATTTGGGACTGGGACACATGGGGATCCGACGCTCATTCGAGCCCCCCTTTTGGATTCAACTTTGGAGAAGCGTCGTGCTGACACTTGGCTCTCTCGACTATCTCCTCCATACTTAGTTTATTTTTAGATGGTCCTAAAGCTGTTTTGATCCCAAAGACTGTTCACTTTTTCCATTTCTTCTTTTTCTTGCTCTGGCTACTTTGACACCACTCAGCCTTGTGCTCCAACTCTGCTATTTCATTTCCTAACCCGCCTGTAACCTATTTGATTAATTTAAGGCACGGGTTCTCTTGATAGAGTTGTTTCTTCTCTTTCTTCTTCTATCGTGTCGTTTGATCTTTGTGAGCTCCACCACTCCATTATAGATTCCCTCTGCAACTTATTTGTAGGATTCAAACATTATTTTTGAGGTTCTTTCGTACATGGTTGTGGCTGATCCAATATTTTTTTGGGGGGGCAAAATATGGATAATGATAGCAGTATGCCCCAAGAACCCATGAACTTCACTCTAATTTTTTGATTCTTCCAGCCCCAAAATAATTTACTAATAATCATATTTACCAATTATGTGCCCAAGTAAAGGGTCAAAAGGGTGGAAAATATACACTTCTTGATGTTTAGAGAGATGTTAAGCTTCCTACACCTTCCAAAGATTAGCCTACGAGTTTTCATAATGATCTTTTAATAGCCCTTAAATGGTCCAATCATCCAAGTATACCTACAAAAAATTAGGAATGAAGTCCTAGAATTCCTTAATAATGATGTGTGAGAAAACCACTTTGGCACATTATTCAATCAAAGGGCATGATAGTATATGTGAAAATTCCCCATTCGGTTTTGAAGGTGATCTTATCTTGGTCCTCACACACAATGCATACCTTATGGTACCCAAAGAATCCATATGTGAATGAACATATTTCATACCTTGCAAGACCTTCTAAGATATCATCTCTAAATCGTGTAGGAAAATGATCTATCACACATTAAACATTGAGTAACATGTAGTCACCATAGATCTTGATCGCCATCCTTATTTATGTTGATCACCATGGTGATTACCCACTCATATTCCTAAATAGTCTCTATAATCCCTAACTTAAGCATCTTATCAATCTCCTCTTTTACCTTCTCATGTAGGTTTGGGTTCATCCTATAAGGCCTCTTCCAAATTTTACGCATGCCTTCATTTATTTTAATCTTCATCTCTCAAAATGAGGAATATACACCCCTTAACAAATGATAACCCATTGGTAATAAGTCCTAGAATTTGTGAAACATTTCAATTATCTTTGTAGCCTTTGGTTCACACCGGTAATCATCAATTATTACCTCTTTATGTACATCCTCAATTCTAATATTCACCTTCTTATTCTTCATAGGTAGGTAGTATGCATGTGCCTTCTCATCTACTGAGAATCTAACACCTCGTACGCACCCTCAAAATACTTGATGTATAGGTATTCAACTTCCTCATCATCTATGAGGTACACCATCTTCTCTTTCTCTTTATTTTTCAACGTGTGCCCCAATAATTTTCTTTTGTTTCCAATACTTATTTATGCACCTCAATCTCGAGTTTTTCTAGTAGTTAAACCATAAGTTCTTCTTTGCACTATCTCCCAATTTTTTTGCTTCATGATCTGCGAGGCTTCATGTACTAGTGGTTTATTATAAAAATAATCAAACATATGAACAATACCTTCTGTCATGTCACATAAACTTACAATCTTTTTCTTCAACTCAGCACAAACATACCTTAGGCTCAAAGCGTATACACGTAGAGTAGAATAAAATTTGTGTACCCAAACGGATGGTGGTAGAGCTTCTTATCCTTGTGGAAAATATCTCTCAAAATTGTGAATATGTACTAAAGTAGGGGTCTTACCATCATAATCGTATACGAAAAGGGGAGATTATTTCTCTCAAACCTTATCAAAAAGGCTATATGGATCTCAAGCTAGCCCAATAAATTGTCTTTGTGTGTCACCCATAGGTGTGTTGTTGTCCACACAAAGTATAGACCATCATATTCTATCTATCTCCTTCATTTCGCAACTAGTCTTCTATTGCATGTAAGAGAGATTTAGCTTTCTCCTCCCAATTATATTTATGCAAGGTGACCTTGCCCATGTGCCTAATGGTGCATGGCCTAATCATCCTGGTATCTCTCCCCTTAACCTCGTGACCTAACATTTCATAGGTCAATGGGTCCAATTGTCATAAGAAATACTTGTAGTATCACTAATAGATTGTGCTGACTTCCCAATGTAGGATGATTTCCTTTGATGGCTCTACATTCTCAGGATAGCACACTAAATGTGTATACATTTTATTGTTCTCCTCTTCACTAACAAGATCAATATATGGAACATTCAATGGTATTACCACTAGCTCATCCTTTCTCTCATAAATATATATATATATATATATATTATATATATTGTTAGCGCAAATTAACATTTTTGCATAACACCATGGATAAACTAAAAGTGATGGGAAGTTATCTTCCTCTCCAAGTTCTAGTACCTAAAAATATCCTATAAATCTATCATCTTGAATTTAGTGGTAGAGGAATCCATTAACACTCTAATGGACATGGCCATTATTTTAATTGTCATATAAAGCACATTCAAATATGGTTGTAATGGTTTCTTTCCCATCTCGGTCCCAAGCATCCAATGTAAGAACATTAACCTCTACACCTATATCAATAAGAATATTACTCACCAACCAAACAACCGTTGATCACTTTGCATCTAGTGTTATCCTTTTCATATTCATTGTCTTGTGGTGGAAATTTTGCATGAAGAATCGACACTCTCATTTAATTCATACCTATGGCACCATCTCTTATAACCCCTCTCCTAACAAATGAATGATGTTTTCTTACCTTATTGTCTTTTATACTTCCTTAAAATCATGAATATCTTTTTTTGGAAGATTAGGTCCCCTCACACATTCCCTCTCATGTAATTTTTCTTTCGGTGTTAGATCTCACCTTTCAATTCTCTAACAACACCCGTAGTTTCTTCATAAACCTCCTTTTGATGATATTCATCTAGATACTTCACATGTACCACTTTGTCTCGTATGATAACGGGTTTTTATTTGATATTCTCTTAAACGTGGGTTGCTTATCGCATGTGCGAATAACTAGCACGGAGTTGAAGATTCAAATCATCCATATTCTTAGGCTCCCACTTCTTAGGCGTCACACTCTCCACCTTAATAATCCCTGCACCTTTTTCCTTATTGTTTTACTTACAAACATAATATATAAGTATGGAAAATATTCAACTTTGTGAGCTTTTCCACAATATATACATACATGGTTCTTTGGAAAATCATGTTCGTAATGATCAAGTGATCTACATGTATAACACATTCCACATGTAAACCTTCCACGAATGCCACCGACCCTAATTTTGAATCCACCTCGAAATCCTCCATCGTTATTTGTGTGTGCCTCATTAGTTTGTACTTCTTGCTCTTAATAACTAATTGTCACGGTGTTCTAACACAACACGGTCTCACAAACTTCATGAATGTGGTTTATCAAAAGGCATTCGGTAGTGTCATGGGTGTGCTCATATAAAATATTACATTACATGGAGATAATCTTTTTATGTCGTGCACTTTGCATGAAGTGGGAAATTCTTAACATCGTGATTCTTATGGAAGATGTCACAATATGTCAATAATGCATGCACACTCTTGCATGGGTAAATATCCTTCATATGAACTTCAACCTCACAATTTGTGCACCGTAAGACACTACACATCTCATGGGCTGAATTAGTAGATAGAATTTCCAACTAAGGGGCCATTTCCACAATTTGCACCTCAAGAAAAGGCCCCACCCATGTGTCAACACTTCCGATGGATTTAGCATGTAAAGTTTCTTCCAAGGCCTCGGGAAGATCAATAAATTTCTTATGTGATAATGCTCTTCAAAAAGGAGTCAACAAGCATCTAAAAAACCACTACATGTGCTAACTCTAATGGATATCATATGATAATTTTGACAACAATGTCTTAAATCACATATCATAGTCCTAAATGCTCTATGCAAAGCCTTGGATTTATATCCTTTAGTGCATCGATACTTTGTTTCCCAAACTCAATGATATGAAATTCAACTAAAAAGGTAGTGTGCAATACATCATAATCAACCGTAGTTTGATGTGGGTCATATTTCCTGTACCAATTGTGTGTGTGCCCTTAAAGTGTGGTGTAAAACTGAATTTCCTTCCTATCATAATTTTTTATTCCCTTATCTCTCCATAATAACTCACATGTATACACATGTTCAACTACATCCTATACACCTCTATACTCTGGTAAGTAAAGTGGCATCTCAAATAATAATTGAGGTGTCTACTATTGTGGTTGTTGAGGTTGTTTAGGTTGTGGTTGTTGTGGCCCTTGTCTAGGAATGGAGATAGTTCCTGAACCTAATCCTCCACCGTGGTTGTGTCTGCATGGTGGCGGTACAAAACCTCCTAAGCCTCCCACCATGACTTGGGGGGATTTCAAAGAACTACCTTGTGTCCATGTGGTTGTGTTGAACTACACACCAATTTTCTAGCCTATAATATTGCCAATAATACTAATCTTAACTTGTAGTGTGCCACCACTCTATCCCAAAAAACGCCTACCAAATTGGTCTCAAACACAAGTTCCTTTTATGAATCTATATGTGTATCCTTATTCTATTGCACCTCCTGAGTTGATAATAATATGTGCCTACATGTATCTCCTACCTAATGTTTTGATACCTGATTACCTTCCTAGTCACCTTCACTATGATGATCTTCTACCACAAAATTTGGATCTTAAACACCTTGCACAAGGGCTAGGGGTCAAGGCAGGGTCAGATGCGCACCAGAGGTTCTTATTCTCTCCTAAGATTCGCTCTCTTTAGATGTTGATGACGATATTTTTCTGCACTTTACCAATGTAGAGAGGACATGATCCTGTGGTCCCTTACCTTCTGTAGGGTTCTCATCACTTCCACCAGTCATCACCTTAGGGACTCCTCAACCACCCTCTTTCATGCATCGTTATACTTGAGTTGTCTCTCTTCTATATCTATTTCTTCCTCTTGGGCCTCTGCCATCCTTGCCAAATATGTCTCCTATCACTTTGTGCATGGTGAGGTTTTAGCCTACCATTAGAGATTTCTCCATTCCAAGTTCAATCATCAAGCTATTCATTACTAAAGGTAGCGCAAGGATGTATAATCCCCTTGGCTAACGCAAAAACTAGAACTATGTTTCCTTAGGGAACGAATATCTCTAAATCATATACTCCAAGTTATAAATACATATCACGCCTTCCCATCAGTGATCTACAAACTTTTTTCTAGGGTTCATCCAATTCGGTGACCACTGATAGTTTTCCTGATTCCACAATTTCTTTCTTCCAAAAGAGACACCTCTATTATGTGCGGATGTTTCCAACCACTTGTATAATTCTCTTGGGAAAAATTGAAGAAATTATCATATAATAAATCATAAAGTTTTTCTTCCACCCACTTACATGCATTTAAATCAGGTCCATTACTATACCTCGAGAAAATGCTTCCTCGTCGTCATATATCTAGTTCTGGATATTATCCAAATACATTGGAACACCATCTACATGCAACATCCTAGTAGGCAGATTGAAAATACGTCCCAGAAAACAGAACCAAAATGTACTATTTATTTACCAATGATATCTAGGTGAGCTAGCACTTCATTCGAGACAAGTCTTAAAGCTCATCGAAAGTGCATGCGATCTCTATGTCACTCCTTTTTTTTTTTTATCAAGATGTTAGAATGCATACTCATAATCATAAAAACATACAACCATGGAGAAATAAATATATAGTATAGTAAATCTACAAAACATATAACAAGAGAATCACTCATAAACAATAACTACAAAGATTTGGATTCCTATAATACCATACTCAAATGTAGTTACCTTAACAACCCATACATAATAACCCATAATAAAACATTAATTCATTGCATACTAAGTTTTTTTATTATATCATAGATTGCTTGTAGTCAATACTTCCCCATTCATGTGTATAAAGTCTAGCTACATACTCCAAAAGATAACTTAATACCACTAGCACTCAAACCTCTCAAAACATTCAAACATAACCTATATTTATACGGTGGGGACTTTCCCTTCACCATTTACATGCACCTTCCTAATAATAGGCATGCTTACAATGAATTGAATGCTTTTCTAACTAATGCTGACAATATATTAAGCTATGATTGGGTTTCTTTACCCATGTTTTAATTCATATTTTTAGCCTACTTCCATGCACAATCCTTGTTTTTGAATTTTATTGCATGTGTTTTTCCTTAATTATAGCCTTTTGTTGGGCGTTAAGTCAGCGTGTAAGTCTATCTTTAGATATTTCTTGAGCACCAGTCCATCTTTTTTTTTCTATATTTATATGTGTTCTACAAAATTATATGAGTCCCAAACCCTATGTGCCCATACTTGAACCTTCGTGCACCGACCCTTCTTGCATATGGGTTCCCCTTCATGAATCCCTTGTGTGTAGTGTTTATCCTTCATGCATGTCTAGTACTTAGCCATTTTCTTTGCTCAACATCTAATCAAAAAAAAAAAAAAATTGTAAAAATTGATTTTGAAAAATATTATGATAGGATTGAGTATCCTTTCATCACTTTAAATATTCAAGCTCTTAGATTTGGCCCCTAGTTCATCCATAGTGTTAATATATTCTTTCAAAATGCAAGATCTTTTATTACCATAAATGGTGTGAAATCTCACAAGTATGGATTATACAAATCAATTAGGGAATTAATTGCTTCAGATATATCTCCTTATATGTTTATCATATAAGGATTATATACTCCTTTCCTAGTAATCTTCTCAAGGCTTATTGATAGGAAAATTCTCTCCCCATTTTTATCAAGGAATCATCATTGGGAATTTTTTAGATGATTCTTTTCTCACCCTTTTTCAAGAAGAAGATTTCTCAAGAATGCCAACATGAATGCCTTGACCTATAATTCCTTGATTCAAGTTATTTTATTCAATGGAAAAATACTTGATGTGAAATAAAGTCTCTCTTTCTCTCTCCGACCTTTGTTTGGAAGGATATTATGGAAATGAATTCAACCAGTGTGTAATTTAAGTTTCTTACCATACCCTTTACTTTTTGGGATTCTAAATTTGAGCTTTGGTCATATATTATCCAATACATTGGCTCATCAAGACTCTTTCTTTAGTGATGAAGTTCTAAGTTTTTGTAAGGTGTTGGTATCCACTCATGTCTAGTACTCCTCTTTTAGATTCCTTCGTAAGTTTCCTATGTTAAATCAAAGAAGTTAGTAAGATATTTTCTATGGGAAAATTCAAATGGCCATAAGGGTTTCTATAGGATATCCTAATATTATTTTTGTAGACATAAGGAACTAGAGGTCCTTGGCCTCAATGGATTTTTTTATGTATTTCATCACTCGAAGAGCTCCTCAGGTAGAAAAACATGGAGTGGGATCAATTGTTAGAATCTATTTTTTCTCTCATGCGTGTTAAAATTTTTGGTACACTTATAGTTAATATTATATGAAAAGCTTGCAATTCATGAAACCAATCCTCAACTTGGTTGGATATGGTTTCAAAAATAGACTTTCTCTTTATTCTCCTTCTCTTTGGTGAACTCCCATTCTTAATTTTCATAATATTCCATTTCCCATGCTTCCTTATAATAAGGTTCTAAGTCATTTTAAAATGGATTTGATTCTATTGATGAAATTATATATAAAATTTCTTGCACATGACTCTTATGGGATATGCTTAAAGATAAATTTCATCTTAAGAATGAGAATGTAAATTCCATTTCAGAAATTCAAACATTCATACATGATGATTACCTTCACAAGATTTTTTTCTTTCCTAAAATTCCATGGTGGAGATAGTAGTTTTGGCCTATCGCTACTCCCTTCTACCGAGTATTGACCTCATGTTGTTTATCAATATGTTAGCAACTTCTTTCCCCTCAACATACTCAAAGTGAAACCCTTAACAATTGTTGTCAATAGAGGTCCTTAGATTTTGTCTAGGCTAGAAGGTTTGTTAATCTTTGGAAATCCCACATAGAGAAAAAAATATTTTCTTTGATGTAACGTTTATTAAGCTAGTAGCTGGAGATACACTTAAGCACATTAGGTATCGTATCTCACTTTATGTGTTTATCATCGTATAAAAACCTTTAAACACCTTTTTTATATTTTTATTTAATCTAAATTGAATTAGATATCGGTTCATAGTAATTACTATAATAAATGATATTGATAATTATGTAAAGAAATATTCGAGTTCACAATTCTCTAAAATTGATTAACTCTAAGTAAATGCAAAGGGTTGGAGACTTATTTAATTTTGACTAATCTAAAAGTGATGAGGAGTGTCGAGTGTTGAATCTAGCTAAAAATAATGTCGGGATGGTTAGCCGAGGGTTCTTGAACTCGGGGTGTGCTAGAAAAAAGTGTCTCGTAGGAGGACATAAGCTCCTGGTGTTTGTGGTTGATCCGGGAACTTTTGATTGCATGATTGTTTAGGATATGGTATGATCTTATTTAGGATATTCTTTTTTCTATTCATTCTTTGTCACTATGATTTCGCTGTTAGGATTTTGATCGCACCTGTAAGACTGCAAAACAAACCCTACTTATCTACACTAGCTCACAAAGACATTAGATATTAATAAAATATGGAACATGTGAAGTTGGCCTAACCCTTTTGGTCACCCGATGAGTGAACTTATTACCAAGCATTGCACTAAATTTAATAATCCATGTAGTTATTTGTGCTTTTGTGTGAAATGGTGTCCTTAGCCTAGGTTTTCCCTCACACCAATGATGCCAAGATAACGGGTTGTAGATAAATTTGATCTAAGAAAGAAGATGTGATGTATGGAATTCAACACTTCCCCTTCCTATGAAATGTATACATCCTAGAATAAAGTCCCTTTGAGTAGTGGTGGTGGTGGTGGTGGTGGTGGTGGTGGTGGTAGTAGTAGTAGTAGTAGTACTAGTAGTAGTGGGCGTTAGTGTTACGAGACCAAAATGCCGGATGTGACAAGCAGGACAAACATGGATCCATGTGACTGACCATAAGTCTAAATAGAAATGAGAGGTGTAGAAGAGAGTCACAATAGAAATCAATCAAAGAACATAAAGGGAAAAGGGAAAGTGTCACCAATGTGTATTTTTATTACTTAGGATTCATATATATAACAACATACCGATGGCATAGTAAAGTGATGATACATGCAAAGTTTTTTTCTACATTTTGCCCCCTTTACATTTTATTTGAAGGAAATTCAAGTCTTGGAAAGAAAGTAAGAAACATAATTGTATAGGGTTTGGAGAATCCATGTTGCAAAGTCGCGTAGAACATAAAAACTTATAACCTAACAAACCATGGATCAACATTTTGACCCATGTGGCATAGAGAGATAGAAAACTATCGTAAGGAGTTACTTTGAGAAATATTTTGATGATATTGAATATTTTGGATTTTGCTAAGGATGATAGAAGAAATAGAGAGTGATCAAATTCCAACCCGTTTTGTTGATAATTGAAGGATTTGGGTTTCTGTTGCCTAAAGAAGAGTGGTTTGAGAGAGGTCTATTTTTCTCTCCTTTCATTCACACTTCCCCAAACATTCCAACCACTGCAAAGGGATAAGGACTGGTTCATTACCATTTTGTTTCAATTGAAATTTTTTTGTCCCGATTGAAAAAATCACATAGAATCAATACGGGAAAGGCAATGACATCTCATTGTTGCCACTCATATAGCAATGAGTGGTCTGATTTGAATAGTATTAGATGGCTTCCAATTTAGGTCATCTAGAATAAATGGTGACGATTTATCTCCCAAGTTAGGTCAACTTGAAACAATAATAACTAGGGTTATTGTATTGATTGATTGGTTTGAATGATAGGAGTTGATTGAATAGGATGTATTTGGAAGATTACTCACAAAGAGATTGTTTTCCCCCATATTAGGTCATTTGGGGGAATGGATTCAAAATAGAAAATGTATCGATCGTCATATAAAAAAATGTAACTATATTTGAATGAGATTAGAGAAAATGTGATAGTAATGTATTAGGAGTGTTGATTGATTGTGTTGTATCCTAAGAGGGATTATAAGATGATCCTAATTGTATGCCCCCTTTTTGGCAAGAAGGGAGAGTTGTGGAGAAATGAGTATTGAGCTGAAAGAAAGGATGTTAAGGATTGTAGTAGTAACTAAGAGATAGTATATGAGATATAGTAGTGTTGATAAAGTATGTGTAGATATTGAATAGTACATATGTCATAATTGAAAGCAAATTTTTATAATTGTATAGTACGAGTGTTAGATGAGACTATGAGTGGATACTACAAACAAGGATAAAATGGAGTAACGAGGCTCAAGATATGAGCTAAACCATGTGCTTGTATTAGTTGTAAGAATGGTAGAAAGTAACGACTATAGTGTAGAGTAAAATTGAATTATTGTATCTAGTAATATGGAAAGGGAGAATAGTAACTTCATTTGAACCGAGAGTGAGTGTGATTTGAGCTATGAGTTACGAGGATGCCATGTGTCAAGGAGGTTATTTGGATGAGATTTTAGAGGGTGACCACATTCCACGGCTACATGTAGACGACCGAGGATCTAATATGTATGATCAAATCTAGATATTTCTGTCAAACACGTATATTTTTATCATTTTTAGGATATTTTGAAATTTTGTAAACTTAGAGTGTTTTCAAGTGATATGGAAGTGGAAAGGAGTTTTTATCTTTCGAGACACTAGCACCTAGTCACATGCGTAAGTGACCTATCACAAGACACTAGTGCCCACCTCCTGGACAATATCATCTAGGGATAATTTTTGTCGTTGTTTGTTTAATTTAGTTTATTTGTATGTTGGTATTATTGATTTTGAATCCTAGATGCGTGTTAAAACTATTTTTGTTTCTTTTTTATGTTGTGTAGAGAGATATACACTTGATGGAGTTACTGTGGGACGTTATTTGATTGCATTATTTGGCTTAGGGTTGACTAATGATGAGTGGGATGTATTGGATTGTGCCGGCTTATGAAAGCACATCACTAGATTGGGGGAGGTACCCCATAATATGCCATTATTGATAGCATTGTGTGAGAGGTGGTGTTGGGAGATATGTACATCTTTTGGTTTTCGAAATGAGATATGACAGTGACACTGGAAAATGTGTATAGGATATTGAAATTACCTTTTGTCAAAGAGAGGGTACATATTATAGAAGTCGTAGATTCTTATAGCCAAATGAAGGAATAATGGTGATATTTTATAGGCGGAGTGCATGCCAAGACGTATCTTAGTTTGGATGCGAATATGAGGTATGGGGTTCCGCAATTGTGGAAATTCATTACGGTTGTATTAGCTTCATCAGTGGTCATTGAGGGTGGGGGTTACTAATTTTTATAGGATGCATGATATTTTTTAGAGTATAGAGGAGAATGGCATGAGATATGCATGGACATGATGTGTGTTGGCCCATTTATACAAGGATTTGTACTAATTAACAAGGAAGGACCATGGTGGTGGGATAGGAGTGACCACTCTATTACATATGTGGACTTATGAGCATGTAGCAATAGTGAGTCCACTTAGTGAGCCACAAGCTAATTGGGCTTAGTTAGAATATTCACATGGAGGTGGGTGGGGACCTGGAGTAGGTGGATGGACATGAGTACATACAAAGGTCGATTATGGATCGGATGGGCCCTCGAGAGATTATCTAAAGGTGGTATAGAGATTATAGAGAATAGATGGAGGATGACATTGAGTTGTGGTGCATTCAGTACACCATATGGTTGGAGGACCAATTTCAATAAGTTTCGAGAGATATTCCAGGTGAGCGGGTATCCCAATAGTTTGATATGGCTCAGGAGGTGACCCTAAAGCCATACATATGGTATTAGTTTACTAGGGAAATGAAGCAACTAGGGTAGAGGATAGGCCCCACATGAGAACATCTAGTAGCCCCATGTATAGATGAGGCGAGATCCAGCCCATAGGGCCAATACGGGTGGTTGACACGGGATATAGCGATGCATACATTTAATGGTGGGAGACACATCGATGGGTGTTGTTGTTACCAGTAGTTGTAGATATGGAAAGTGGGGCAACATGAGGAAGTGTTAGGGGGGTCATAGCCTCTCTTGAGGTAGATGATGTAGAAGCGGTGCAAGAAGAGCATAATTATCGTACATTGTTAATGGTTTATTTGAAAATTTTGTTGATAAAAAGAGGATGTGTAGTTGCTAATATGAGGTTTTTTCATATGGTTGCGAGATGATTCTTCTTGGACATTGATTGTGGATACCTCCATACACACATTGACTTAGAACGTGCCCACATACATGATCATGGGTGGAGGGGTGTTAGAGTGAGTGGATGTGAATATGGGTGAGCATTTCATGCCCATCTATTTGAGCATATGGCGATAATGAAAGCTACGTGTACAATTTTTGCATGAGCATGAAGAGGCTCACACAATGGCGGATCGGGAGAGACACATTGTAAGAGGAGGTGGTTTAGCCTATGATGTGTTTACATGATATGTAATCTCTGTGGACAATTTGTAGAGTAGGTGGTAGAGAATGATGTATTGGGGATCCAGTGGAGAGTCTGAGATCCTAAGATCAATGACGTAGGATTACTAGTGAAGCTTTGAGTTCTACAACTTCCACATTTATAGATAGTGATAGTGAGGAGGACATATGATGTATTATATAGGATGTATTTAGGCATGGGGGCTTTCCCTAGCGATTGTATTAGCTAACTTTGATTTTGGATTCGAGATATGTATACATATGAGTATATTAATGGCTTGTCTAGTTTTGATGTCTATTGCGTACTATGTAATGATTATTTGTTGCATTGGTAGTGATTGTATATTCTATTTATTTTGGATGCATCATTGGTATTGTTGATTTGATTTATAATGTTGATTGTTTAACATATGTGATGATGTAAATATAATTACATAGCAGTAATTTTTGGGTTGAGTAAGAATCAAATCGTATAACAATGAACAATAGATCATATAGTAGATACGAGATACATACATGATGAAACATAGAAATGAGTAGCATATAGATAGAAATGGTTATCTGATGAGATAATTGTATAGGAATGTAGGATGATTAAATAATGACGCAATGATAATAGTATGATAATGATATGCGTAACGACATATATATGTGAATGTGATGGTGATGTAGGGGAATAAGACTATTTCCCGAGCATGAGAGTAAGGTTAAGTTAATGCCATCAACAGTCATGTATAAACCTACAGAACATGAGTACGTCATTCGATAATGATATGGAGATGGGGATCATCTACCGTAGGATAAGATGTTGGTGATGAACATTAGGAGCATGTGGAACAATGGGATTTTGTGTGTAGGTACCAAATTGGATGTTGAAAAAAACCATGCATACAATGGGAGGTGTGATGGTGGGAAATGTGAAAGTGGGTTGCAAAGGAATCAATTGTATGTAATAACAATAGGGGTAGGCTGATAAGATGTGGTGAGAGGTGGGAAAACCAGAGGATGTGAATGAATGATTACCTAATGAGGTGGACGAATAATGACCTTAAGAGGTGGTGAATGAGATAAGCTAATTGTTATAGAGGTTCATTTACATGGAAGAGGAGAGAGAGTGATCACGAGATCGGGTGTGAAAGGAAATGACACCCCTATTTTCTAAATTTTGGAGACTATCATGAAGGGCATAATAGTAATTTTTCACGGTGATTGTTAATGAGGTGAAAGTTACAAAAGCGGTGGTCATGTTGATAGTGTATCCAATGAGGGGGTGATCTGGTTGGAAGTTAAATGAATCAATCACTCATTAAGTAAAGCACGTAAGATATCATATAGTCTAACAATGTCCGAGAAGTACAATGGTCCACGTCACGGGATGTTGGGAGGATCGAGGTGGAGTCCAATGAGTGTAGGAGGGGAGGAATGCTTATGTGGAAGAGGAGATGATGATCGAGAAGGGGGTTCAATAGGTTGGAGAGGAGAGGACTTTGTAGGCAAGGGAGTAGATGTAGAAAGACGTGCTTTATAATAGGATCTCCAAGTAATTATTATTCCAAGTTAATAACTTTATAACAAACATTAATAAAGGAATCACATGTATCATATAACATATTTTCTTTTAAAGTATGAATTATTCCATGACAAAAGATATATTGCATTTCTATATCAATAGGCTGAACAAGTAAATGGTGCATGCAAGAATTAAATTGTAAAATATAATATAGAATTGGTTTTGTATTTCCTTGATGAAAAGAAGGTAAATGTTCATATGTAACTTTAGGCCCATTATTAGAAATAAAATGTCTAAGGAATGCATCCTCCATATCATAATATTAATTGCTAATAAATCCACTAGGTAAATGAGTATACCACTGAAGAGCAATATCTACAAGACTATGATAGAAAGATTTTAGTAACAATCTATCATTGGAATATGAAGCCATGGCTAATTGAAAATATTTAAGATGTAAGGATTTCTCGTGACATCGAAACATGAGAAAGTAGGCATAGTGAAAACCTTAGGAAAAATAGAATTGTGAATTTTCTTAGGAATGGGATTTTCGTGAATGGTATTATTATCAATAGAAGCATAATAGGCTTTGATCTCTAAGGTAAGGGTATAGAATTTTCTTTGCAAATCACCAACAACATGCATGAGAGAAAGGATGTCTTATAGAGGAATTGTTTGGGTAGTGAGAGGTACGTTGAGGGGTTGGGTATTTCCATTATGAGTGATCATAGGGACTTGAGGAGGGAATATGATGTGGAAGAAGGGGATGTATGTGGAGGCTTTAGAGGTGTACTATGTGAGGAGTCAATTGGTGTATGATCATCATGAATAATAGGAGATGCACTAGGATTAGCATTGGTTTCAACATGGCAATCATTGGAAACAATTTCAAAAGCAAAAGAGATATGAGGAATAGATTCACATTCAACAATCTTAATGTAAGAAACATTATCATTAACATGTGTATTATCATTATCATAATCATAATCACTATCATCCATATTTTCATAGGCAAGAAGTTCATCATGTAAAGAATCTATATTAGTGCTATCATTTATCATAGTACAAGATGGAGAAGATGGAGCAAAATTCATGTCTACAAGTGGGTGGAAGAGCATATTCATCAAGTTTTTAATGGAGGAGACAAAGAAAGAGTCGAGACTTGGGAGAACATTAGGATCAGATATTTGGAATGAAAGGAGATTTTAGATAAAATGGGGATGATACTCGGCATTTTGGATGAAAGCATGAAATACATTTCTATGAAGGCATTGGAAAAAAATTGTTGAATGTTCATAAAGGTCATAGGGTGATCTAGGGATGGGTACCATTTTGTAGCCATGAGGGATGTGAATCCTCGAGGCAAGGAGTTTGATTTAGGAGTGGGGATCACCAAATGATTTAATCAAAATTGAATTAAATCTTGTTTCAGAGTAACTAGTGCAACAAATTATATTATGATAATTATGTATAACAATATCCAATTCACAAATCTCTAAAATTGATTAACTCTATGTAAATGCAAATAGATAGAGACTTATCTCGAAAGATGAAAGTGATCGGGAATGGATGAGTGTTGGACATGGCTAGAAATAATGTTGGGATGGCTAGTGAGGGTTATGGAACTTAGGAATGTCTTTGGAAAGAAGTTCTCACATGATGAGAAAAGCACCCTAAGCGGTGGTGATCGATCGGACGCTTGATGACAGCGTGAATTTTCAAGATATGGTATCTTCAGGTTGGGATATCTTCACTTCTATCCTTTTTATCACTCTAGTTTTGTAGTTAGAATTTGATTGCACAAGTAACTGTAAAACAAACCCTAGCTATGTGCATCATCTCATAAAGACATTAGATCTGAAAAAAAAATGCAACATGTAAAGTTGGATGACCCCAGGGTCACTCGATGAGTGAACTTATTTCGAGCGTTACACTACATTTTAGACTCCATGTAGTTCTTTTTGCTTGTGAGTGAAATGGTTTCCTTATCCTATGGTTTCCCTTGCACCAATAACGCCAAGATGCAACCTATAGCTAACTTTGATCTAAGAATACATATATGCAAAGTATGGAATTTAGCACTTCCCCTTCCTATGGAGTGTATGCATCCCGAATATAGTCTCTTTGGGTAGTTGTAGTAATATGTAGATTTGATAGTCCCTCTTGATTTACTATCCAAAATAATAAATTTAGTGTGTGTGTGTGTGTGTGTGTGTGTGTGTATGAGTCCCTTGCTTGAATTTTGACAATAGTGACACTGAAGGTCGATTAAGAGTGTGGGATAAGGATAAGAAAAGAAACAAGGCCGACCACAAATGACGAAATGTGAAAAAGAATGAGGAAAGGAGCTCTCAAAGGGACACGAGCACCCAGGTGCTAGTGTCCAGAGTGGGTGTTAGTGTCTTGAGACCAAAAACAACATATGTGACAAGACAGGACAAATAGGGATCCCGTGACACGACCAAAAGTGCATTAATAAATAAGAGGTGTAGAAGAGAGTCATAACAGAAATCAATCAAAGAACATAGAGGGACAAGGGAAAGTGTCACCAATGCATACTTTTCTTACTTAGGATTCATGCATATAATAACATATCGATGGCATAGTAAGGTGATGATACATGGATAGTTTTGTGTCTACAATTTTCTCCCATGCTCAGTCTCCTTGGAAATGGATTCATATTCTTTATCAACCTTTTCTTCCATAGCGCTTTATTTGGATAATGGTGCTTCTTCGGGATGCAACCATGAACCGCAAAATACAACATTTTTGACAAATCTTTCATGCAAATAATTTTTTTGCATATTCGGAAAGATAAAAATCGTGTTATTTTATGGAAACATATTAGTCTATGACTAATATAGTTACTTTTATCTCAACTATTTTGATTTAGATCTAAGTCAAGGTGGTGAAGGTTCTCTAGAGGTGGAACACTTGTACACTCTTTTGGACCACTAGGGAGAGCTTCATGTGTTATTATTCGGGGCTTTTAGATTCTCCTTATCGTCGTTCCCCCTCTCAAGGTCATGGCTAAGGTTTTCATCTTCGTAATTTAGGACTAAGTAAATATTTTCTCCCTCTTCCGGTTGGCCAACACTTCGATCCTATCACCCTCACGTCTCTACGATGTTGGCACATTTGACCAAGTAGAATGATCCTCCCAAGACAAATTTCCTCGTTTGGTTCTCACTATCTATCCTATTCAATAGAGTAAGGAAACTAAAGAATGGCGGTAGAATGATGGGTGAGATCCCTTACCCGACACAATGAACCTAATTGGTGCCAATGACTTGAGAGGCAAGTCTCATAGCCCCCACAAGGAAGGGTTACTTGGTAAAAATATTAAAAACATGTGCAATCATGGGATTCTAAATATTACCCTTTTTTAGGATTACCACTATGCACTTTCATTATTGACCCCCTTTTACACTTCTCGGATGAAATATATAAATATTATTAACCTCTTACATGATCACACATGTTATGTGTCAACTTACCAAGGTGACCCCGTGATACCCCCATCTCCCTTCACCTCCTCCAACCGCCATCTTTTCGCATATTGCCTAAATACCTTTTTTTTTTAAGTCCTTAATTTGTGACTCCTTAAGTTTATCACTCTCCCTTTTTTTTTGGGTGGTTGAACCACACTTTTATTATGTTTATGATAACTACGGAGCTCAACTCAACGTGACTTGCATATATATAATATATAAAAAGCACTTTCCAACCAAAATATAAAAATCAATCGCTATTAGAAAAAGTTAGGCAAACAAAATAATAAAATAATAAAATATGAATGTATAAACTAGGAAAACGTAATTAGATTATGGTGCGCTGTCACAATATAAAATAGGATCCCATCCAAATTAAAACAACTGCCACTTTATTAATATACATAGCATGAAAAACCACCACCACTAAATAATGGATGTTTACATCAGTGTAGGAACTTGGAAGGGAAGTTGTCACCAAAAATCTGCCAAATTCCTTCCACAAATACATTGTTTACGGTATTACAATCTGGGAGCACACCCTGATAGATTACACCAGTCTTTCTAGGATACATAATTAACTCCTCAATAACAAGATAAGGAGTATTCATAAGTTTGTACTCTGTAATTATACCAGTAACTTATATTAGTAATCCATAACTATACAATACCAATTTACAGTCATTGCAGTCTGTGTGAATGAAAAATAATACCCCACAGCCGCACAAAAATACCCTGAATTTTACTGGAGAAAGAATGGAGGAGACTTCAAAAACCGCTCCAAAGAGATTCTTGCTGTACAGTGTCGTCAGTGCAATAAGAATAAGTATACTCCTCATTGATGATCAAATCCCCATAAAAACGAGGGGGAGTGTGAATGGGAGCGTCTTCCATGTTCATGAGTACATCTGCAGGCAAATAGAATTCCTCCATGGCAGCCTCTTCCTCAGTAATTTCTACCTCTGGAGGCGCCCTGTGAACGAAATCTTCTTCGGAGATCATTTGTGTCTCCTGGTTTTGTCGATGGGAATCGGCAGGCACAGCTTCTGGACCAGATGTGAACGACATGGCGGCCTGTGCGGCGGCATACTGAATATCTCTGGGAGAAGTCGAAGCAGGGCGTGGAAGAGTGTGAATCAAATGGGGAAAATTAGGCAGGGCACACTTTCCCTTGAGGCAAACAACCGCGACGTCGTAGGCTCGAGCCGCCATCTCTGGAGTATCGAAAGATCCAAGCCATATCCTCGTCTTCTTCCCGGGCTCCCTTATCTCAGACACCCATTTTCCCCAACTCCTCCGCCGAACGCCTCTGTACATCGGAGCCATGGAATTATTCTCAGATTCACTACTCATTGCAGCTTTTTGTAAGCGAACAACCCCAAGACAACAGAAAAACGGATAGACTTAAACTATAACTCACGTAATGTTGCAGATATTTCCTTGTAATCCGTGTCAGAAGATAGTTAACAACATATACACAATTAATATATATAAAGACTCACGCCAGTGACCCCGCTGAGCTTCGATGAAGTTTCTTATATTATAAACAGTTTGACCGCCCTGCCAATTAAAATATGTCTGTTCATTCTGCAACGTGGGGCTCAGATCTCTCATTCTCGCAATCGTACAATTGTTTTTCATATCAATTGCTGCATGGAAGATTTTTTCTTACTTTCCTTTTTTAATTATCACAGACCACATGATTTGATTTTGAGTAGAGGTGATGTTGAGGGATAACACTTGTGTCCATTTATTCATCTTGTAAATTTTTGGGTTTACACATACATTTGAACCATGTACCCTTAGCACCCATATTATTTGCGAGTGCATACCCAACAATAAGGTTGTTTCTTGGAAACATAACAATTTATAATGTATTTTAAAATGTTTCTCAAATATGTGTTACGGTTGCAGTCATATCCATCCTTCATCCAATCTTGCCGTATGTGAATTGTATTAACTAACGATCAAACATAAGAAGTATCCACCCATCCTCTAAGTTTACACACCCTGTTGGGAGGACTCAGCCTGCATTAACACGCCACGAAGTGTGCGTCGGGTCATTAACCCTGTAATATCTAAAAAAAGTTGCTTCAAACAAATAGTTCTATAACTGCTTCTATACTCCTTATAATCCTTCTATCCGTGAATTATACTAACTTATGATCAAATGTAAAAAATATCCACTCCAACATCCAAATCATATACCCATAATACTCATAACTAACTTATGATCAACGTAGAAAGTATTCGCTCCAACATCCGAACCATATACCCATAACACCCATATTACCGCCACCATTGCATACCCACAAGAGGGTTGCTTCTTGGAAAGTATGTAAACATGGCGTACAAACAGACGGTACAGTGACTGGTGGGGTTTGCAGGAATAATTAAGCAACACTATTTTTATACGCGGTTTCAGCCACAAACATTGACCAGCTGTATCCCAAGCATCTGATGTCAACGTCTGCCGAAAAACGTCAGGGGAAATTGAGAATCCAATTAATATTTTTCTAGGGTTTTCTATACGCGGAAATTACTCGTAGTTTCTTCATAGGCATACACGTAGTAGGAGTTTTCTTATTCATTGAATTTTTGTTGGGCCAACTGTTTGTTTATGCAACACCACCGCCTTATCCAAGGACTATAACTGAATCTTCATCTCTCTTTTCTTTTTCCTTGTTTTCTTCATTTGACTATTGATTGATTTTATTTGGGAAAAGTGTGACATTATCCAATTTGGAACAGGAGGGCGTGGCGTTAAAGTAATGGAATTTCACAAAACTATATCACACCCGGTAAGTTATGTCTCGTTTGGGCCCAATCGAAGAGTCTTAAACAATATTATCTGACACATTTTTATTTGACTTAGGAGGGAACAACGTGAAAAAGTGCCAACTAGCATCTAACAAAGACCTTAGTGCGACTCACGAAGGAAACATCCTTAATAATATTATTTTAAATTTAGGAAAGGAAGAATGGATATATATATATACGTGGGGTTTTGGTAAAGAGGAGAATATAAAAATGGCTTTAATTAGTTGCATTTTTGGATGTGTCCCTTTTGTTCAACGTGGTTTTACATCAAATTGCAATACATCTTGGAATCACCAAGGGTGAGTTATCATGGAATTACCGAAGGCAAGACAAAGATGATGCTTGAACAAGTGAAATGGCCTTTCTAGTATACATGACAACATTTGACTTGGATAAGAAACAAATAATATTTTGATAGTGTCTAATAACAAGTGATTACTCTTATCATTTGAGTTGTGGAGTTGGCACTTTCAATATATCATGTTTTTTATTTGTGTTCATCATTTTTTTACAATTGAGTTGAACATGTTCATTTGGCACGAATCTTTTCTTAAGCAAGTTTAAGACATCATAAATCATCATTTTCTTAATTGAAAAGGAATACCGAAAGGAATATTTTTTATTTTTTTTTTTCTTCAAAGGCCTTTGGTCTTTATGTCAACATCAACAATAATGCACTAAAGTGGGTCCATTCATTTCTTGCCCAATTAATATCGGTGATTTATGTTCCACTTAATTGTTTCTATCATGCGGGTGCAATTTACACAAGTCCATCTTGGACATGACCACTAAAGGTAGCGCCCTCCAACTAACCATTGATTTCACGTACAAGGCCAAAACTAACATCTCATGGAAACAAATATATAGTTAATAATATCTAAATAACATGTTTTATATTTTTGAATGGAAAAATTGAAAACTTATCGTGATCTTAAAATTGTTTGACGAGGGTAAAGTGGCGGTCACCAAATACAAAACAATTTCCACAAGTAAAAATACAATTTCCACAAGTAACAATTTCCACTTTAACATCTTGTTCTCACATGCTTTTTTAGGAAAGTGCAATTTGCACTTTAAGGGTGCCAAAAAATATAGGGGTTCACTTAGTAAAATGTGGTATAGCTTCGTTCGAATGGTATTAAAGAATAACCTTAATGTTAGCATTTACCTCCAATTATTCAATTGATAATACCCCTCCTACTATATTATTAAAATTAAAATACCCTCTATTTTTACCATTTGCCATACTTAACCTATTTTCCCATTGTAATTTTATTTACCCCTTCCTTATTTTTACCATAATATATCGAATAGAAAATATATTTTATTTCTACCCTAATATATCAAATAGAAAATATATCATGTTTCTCACTCAATTATTATTTTCATAATATTCCTAGAAAGATATTTCGAAGCCATTCAAGACATTTTATCAATTACATTAATGTTAAACATTATTCATTTATCAATATTTATTCAAATAATTAAGATGGTGAAATAATATCATTTGTGTTGAAAAGTATACTCAATCCTAATTTTGTACAATATTATTATTTCTTGGTTAAGAATCTCCTAATTGAGATTTCCTTATTCAAAAAGAGATTATAATTTAACTTCATGACAACAATCCTTTTGCAATTTTAAGGTATTTAGTTTTAAAAACTAGGGGTCAAATATTTTAGTTTAATGTTAAAATTAACCCCACCTCTCCTTTGGCCCACCTCTCTAACTTGTTCCTAATACCTAATTCAAATATTAGTAAATTAAACATTTTCACCCCTAATGTCTATCAATATCTTCGACTTTTCTTTGATCAATTTTAATTACCTCAATATGAATGAACATGCTAGGATATTTCCTAGCTAATGAACCCTCATACAAAAAAACCATGCAACTATAATGCTTGTTTTCGTAGCACTAAGAAGCTCTCGCTTTTAGTTTTAATCTTGATAAATACATGCATGTCTAATTTATTTCCACTTTTGTTTCCGCTCGAATAATATTTGTGATATGTGCTCCACTTTATTGTCTTTGTCTAGTGTACATTATTCATACGGGAACCATTAACATGGAAATTGTTCAACATGTGGATAGATATGATTGCACCTTACTATCAATGCCCATCCAAACTAGATCCATGTCATCTTTGTCATTGTCGAGAAATATGAAAGAGGAACACTCAATCTAACTTGCATTAGCTTCAATATAATTAACCATATACATTGTAATTTAAATTTAAATAGATATAAAGAAATGAATTATATATAATTACCTAAAATAATTTTCTTTGAGTCTAAATAATTAATCAAAGGGGATTTTAGAAGAATATGTGATTTATCACAATTTTAAATATAATTATCATTAAAAATATCATAAAGCAAACAGCAATGAGAATATCATGATCAACATAAAAAAAAGTACATGTTATCCAATTTCGCCCCCTGTGCCAAATTGGACAACAAGGGTCTAATGGGACCTAAGCACCTAAGTGAGCCCAACACATTGAAATCAGGTTACAAATAGTTTCTAGGCCTCTAAAGGGCACTTTCGGTCAATTTAGAAAATAAAATGACATCGAGAAAATTTTTTCCTCTTCTAGGTTTTCACCCTCATGATCATCTTGAAAAATAGTGAATCTAGGGCCCCCGTGCCCACATCCGGCCCCAAAATGGAAATAATCAGCAAAAAACCATGTCGGGCCTCAAAACACCTTGTACTCAGTCTATATTGCCCCCTTCCATGACTTGAGAAAATCTGAAAAATCCTAAAGAATGAAGTTCAAGATCAAAATTTTGCATTTTGGGGCCTGAAGAGGCAATGAGCTAAAAATAGGTTCACCGACTAGCTCAGCAAGCCGGTTTCAGGGAGGTTTGTAAGACTTGTTGTGGGAGGGCAAAAACATGTGACTCGCTTAGGCAAGTTGGGGTGAGTGGATCAGAACAGGGGCCACTCGGCCATGAAGACCACAAGCTCATGAGGCAGATATGACAAAGGGACGAGCTCTCCAAACTCAGTTGGTGTATGTGTCGGTGGGTGATGAGTTTCATTTGGTAAAAGGCTTGGGTCTGGACGAGCAAGTCACGAAGCAAAGGGATCGACTGAGGGTTCCAGCGAGCTCAAGGTCAAAGTCACGTGCGTGGGCGAGCCATCGAAATTCACAAGCAGCAGTTGGCCAAAGGGAAAATATATTGAATTACAGTGTTCAGGGATCGATGCATTCAGGATTTGGATATCGGCATTTTTAGAGGTGGACAAGGATCGATTTCAGATGTGGGTGGCGAGGAAGTTTGAAGGCAAAAGGAAAAAACACGAAATATTAAAATCCCACCCAAACACATTCAAAAATTTGTCGATTTGTTGGCATTGGTTGTTGACCTGAGCCAAGTAGCATGTCAGTGGGTAAGTGAATTGGTTGGTGCCATGTTGTGAGTAGTTGGCATTGAAGAAGGAGCTCAGTGGTTAGGAAGGGAGCTTAATGGAGCTCGAAGGAGCAAACTGGTGGCTCATATTCAAATGTTCATACTTTGAATAATTTTTAATCAAATTTGATGATTTTATACTTGATGAAAAGGATTTTTGAAGAGAATTTGATGGTGATGACCGAATCCAAATCCCAGGGGCAGATGAAGCTTAAGCCCATTCAAATAACCCTGGAAAAAATGATGATATCTTCCTTCATACCCCATCATTTTTTACAAATTTATAGTCATTGGAAAGCTGATTGTGGGCTCTACATCATGGCATCACTAAATTTCATATTTCGAGGGTTTTGGACCTCTGAAAATGGTAAGGAATAAAATAGTAGGTGAAGGCCATTAATGAGGTAGGTGGAAGAATGGGTCATGATGAAGTTACAGGAGCTAAGAGCTATCCCTAGGAATAACCAAGAGTAAATTTCTTCTTGTGCAAGGCAATACCATTAATGAAGCAAAGATTTTGAAGATCTTCAAGCACCCATGGAAAATTAAACAATGAATTTTTATGGGTTTTGGAGTAATATTGGAATTTCTTTCCTCTCTCTCCTCTCCTCAAATTTCTTCTATAAATATTGTAAGGGGTTACACATGCAACAAGGTTGGTCATTTCTCCTCCCATGCACCCCTATTCTTTTGGGGCTCTAAGCCTTTCTCCAAACACTGTAATGGCTTCTTGTGTTCCCATATTGGACATTACATTGTGTAAACTTTAAATGAGAAATAAACTTATGTTTGTGTTATATTTTTAGCCTTCCATGGTGTGTTGTCTCTCCTTACCTTTCATTTTCAAACAGGGGTTGTGCATAATTCTTGTTCATTGCGGGCTTAGTGTGTTGTGCTTATTTGGGAATGATGTATTGAACGCAATCTGGTTGTGGTGTAGGAACACCCTTCGTAGTTTCATTTATTTCACTTTTTTAGGCTACTAGAAGTGATTAGCACTCCTTTTCTTGGTGTATCACCACTCTTAGTGTAGGTTTTCATTTCATGCATCTCTCTCCATGTCCCCTTGGAAGCTTTAGATTAGGGTTAGTGAGTAGATTTACATGCATTAAGAGTAGTTTGTGGCAAATAGGTTAGGAGTAGGAACAAACCTTCTCCAGAGAGCTATCTCATTTTTTAATGTTCCACACTGGGATAGCTCCATGTTGTGTAATCATGTCGAATGGCCCATTCAAAATCGGGCCATTCGGAGAGTGTTGCGATTTTACATAAACAATTTTGGCACACCAGGTGGGAAAACTATAGAAGTTAATTTTTCATTCTTAACAAGTTTTTCTACTACAAAACCTTGTCACATTGAAGCCAAGTTCAAACAAGAATTCATTTTTGGAAGTTTTCGTGCATTTCATAATTCAGAGGTTGTAATTTTAAGTTTTAGAGGTTTTAAAGGTGTAGGATCATAGTCCGAAATCAATTTTACAAAGCTTAACATGTGAAAAATGGGCTCAAAATTTCACAGATAATAGATCAGGGGCTAAATTCAAGAGGGTATCCTTATATTTTGAAAATTCTCATTTTTTGGAATTTTATGATTTTGGGTTTCAGGATTTTAGGATTTCAAAACTTTTGCAATTTTAGGATTTTAGACCTTTCACGTTTTAAAATTTGGAGTTTACTTATTTTTCATGATTTCAAAGATCATTTGTAGTTAAACCAATTCAACCCCCATATCCATTTTTGAGCCTTTAAGGTGTGCATTTTGGTAATCAATTTCATCTCATCAAGTTGTAGTGCATTTTGTGGAATTTCAATCTTCAAAGACACACGTGTAAAGAAAAACGCAACTCAATCTAGATAAAAAAACTCATCTCTCCGAGTAGAAGACCTTCTCTCTTTTCTCTATCCATTTCCATCCATTTTTTATATTTTCCAGCTCATTCATGCATTCCCATGAGTCATGGCTTCATTCACCTCATGGGATTCACATTTAAGGCACCATCAAGTATTAGTACAATCCACCCCAAAATTTGTAAAGTTTGTTCCCAAGGTGTTATTAACCATCTACAAATTCATATTGTAATGGAAATCATCATTGGGCATATTTCGGCAAGCAAGACACTAATCAATTTGGCTATATGCCAAACTATCCGGCTACTTGAGAGTAGGGGTATGATGATTTCAGAGGACATTCTTCACCCAGAGATGTTGAGTTACAAATGAAGACCCTAAGGATGATGGCAAGTATGGTGCAATCTAGGGCTTCAGTCCAAATGAAGACATTCAATATTGGATCCAGGGATCCTTGTCCATGGGAAGGCCCCTTTCCTTATCATTACTGACCCATAAGAGAAACTTGGATTTATAGTTGAGATGTTTCCCCAACTAGAAAAATATATTAAGGATATTGAACTTTATGCATTTCAACCTTGTCCATTAGAAACCCATGCATTGCTATCTCACAGTCCTTTTCCTTTGCCCTAATCAAGGTATCATTTCAATCGAAACCAAAATTTCCAAATTTTTCGGTGTGTACTTAGTATGGAATCCCCTTCCCCATCTCATACTCTTCCACCTCATCTCAGTTTCTCTACCCTTTTTCCTTCCAAGAAAAATTCCCTCCATAAGGACATGATGTAAAACCTTCCCCTTCACCACCACAAACAATGCAAAAATCAATTAAGACCCCACCCACCACTCCTCTCATAATCCCAGACTCATGTCGGGAACAAAATCAAGAAGAACAACTAGAAGAAGAGCCAAGTAAGGAAGAAATGATGAAAAACTTGATAATATTTGCCCTCATATACAGAATTGAGAAAATCCCCTTGATGGTTAAGCCCATGGAGGAAGTTGAGGTCCACCATAGTGGTGGAAGACCGAGCTTGCGGCGGAGGTAGAGTGAGAACAAGAAGATGATAAAAATCAGTTTTTTCATAATGCGGTGTCCACGAGGGCACTCTATTTTCAAGATATTTTGATCAACCACCAACTACAAAATTTGCAGGAGGGGAGGAAAGAATAACTCCAAATCAAAAGAAGAAGAGCTCCATGCCATCAAGCAAGATAAAATGAATTCAAAGGATTCAAACAAAGTGTAAGTTATGCAAGATACCACAAGTCTTCCTCCCACTTCACCCCCTCCAATTTTTTATGATGAAGATAAGTTTGAACTCTCAAACTTCATGTTCAAAGATGAAGGGAACCATACCGAGAAAGTTGAAGACCCAGAGAACACTATGGAGGAGGTTAAGTTAGCACAATAGGATAATGAGGGGGAAGATAATCTATCAAACTTGGAAGATTGATTAAATGAAGTAGAGCCCATGGAAATAACCACATTTTCTCCTCCATCATCCATATTCCAAGCACGATATCCTACTACCAAAGAGGATCTCTCATGTGAGTAGCCACATTCAACCACTTGTAGCATTCCATCAATAATTACATTAGAGGTCACAATAAAGTCGAGGAGCTACATGTTAAGGAGGATTCCCAAATTGCCAACGAAGGAAAAGAGCACGAGAAATAAAGTATGCATTAATACTTTCTCATTCGATTCAAAACTCGAGTAGTGGGCACATCCGACAATTCAAGCCATGCCCCATCGGTATCTAGCTTCATTAGAGCGAACCGAGTTGTTATAATTGGTCATATTCATCTCCAAACATGAGTAGCTTCATAGTACGAGGATCAGATGTATCAATTATAAAATCTACAAGAGCCTCATGAGGGCCATTGCGAAAGGATTTTGTTTTTGCATTCGAGTTGATATATCTATGTTTTGGGTGTAGTATTGGTCCCTTATCAATTTTTCATGCATCCATATAGCCATGTCTAGTGTCAAATCATCACCATGGCTTCCAGTCTTGAGAAAAGGATGTTACTTTGCACTACCAGGTGTCAAGATTTATTTGAGGACTTCTCTCTTTTCCAACTAAGGTAGGGTAGGTGTAGGTTGTTTTCAGCATCACAAGTGCTTCTACAAACTCTGCATGTCTCAATTGACCATGTATGATTTGTCATTTTGTATATATTTTTTGGTTCATGTTTACTCCCGAGTAAGTGTAGAAAGTTGGGCGACCAAAAAGTTAACATCAAATCCTTAAATTTATATAAAAAACAGTAAAACATCAAATTTTCTCTTCCATGGACTTGAAATTTGAACCATGCTGAAAATTCAAAAACATGTCACAAAATTGGTACCATTGTGTAGAGGAGACTATTAGCGTTGAAGAAATATTGATTTTAAAGTGAATAGAATATGATAAATATCATTTTATAATTTTGTATTAATAGTAGTTTTTAAGACACTTTTTCCGTGAATGTTCATGTCTACGTTTAATACTGAAAATTTTGTTTCACTTATCATAATGTGATAAAACCTATACCATCCCAACCCTAGCAAAATTCTATACACGTTTTTGAAAAATGTATTTTATTTTGATATTTTTTGATTAAGTTATGGCAGCAAAATAGAAAGTGCTCCATTTTCATTATGTTTTTAGACCACTTTCATGGAAAAAATCATTTAAAAAATATTGCTCAAAAAAATAAAAAATAAAATCTATCCCAAGATAGATAGCGGTGTCTAAATTTTCACCAAAGGAAAAAAATATCAAGTTTTGGTCATCCAAATCGTGGGTGAAAAGACTATAATCTTATAGGATTTTACAAAAAAATACCTAGTCATTGAATTTTGAGTGTTTAATATAGTTAAGCTTGTCCATTTTTTAAAAAAATAGTAGTTTAGAAACTAGATTTTGGATGCTATAATTCATATCTATACAATTTTTCTAGTTTTGAGCGCATGCATTGATAATAATCCCTACAAGTTGATATTTTGTTGTTATTTACAATATGATGTCCACTTATGACCCTTTTTGGACCCCCAACTTCCCGCAATTACCGTCCCTCATAGTACACGGTGTTTGATTTCAAAAGCTTCACGCATGCAAAATAAGTTCATACTTGTGGCAAAAAGTTCTAGATTTCAAAAGAAAACAAATTCAAAGAAACTAAAATCAATATTAAGGATGGGTCTTACTAAGTTTCATTCTTCAAGTCCTTCAAGACAATTCAAGGCGAACTTCTAGTGCCTCTGCTAAATCATAAAATAGCCTCCAACAACATGTCACAAGTGGAACTTTCAAAGAAACAAGAAAATAAAATTGAATAGAGTTCCATAATGTAAAAATTGTGAATTATCTTATTTAAAACTCTACATCGTGCAATACATGCCAAGAAATCATCAGTTGTGTGCTTTGTACTTAGTAGAATCATATTTTAGAACAATCCGTTTCGAGTCATGTAGATTAGGATTACGAGAGAGGAATAAGTGAAAATCCAGGTTTTAACAATTTTCTACTCTCACAAAATTTTAACTTTAATATTTTCTTATGAAAATTGAGATTACAAATAATGGCATAGGTCCAAGGCTAGAAAATTTCAAGATAGATTCCGCGGTGTACTGTGCAATCTCGGGTTTCAATTTGACAAGGTAGAGACCAATTACAGACTATCGGTCATGACTCGCAACCAATGGACGAATAGAGGATACGATTACAAGATCATCTAGCAAGAAGATGTCTCTGTAAGTTGCACAATTGTTATCCAATTTTTCCCCAGGAAAATTGTACAACAGGGTCTAATGGGACCAAGGCACCTAAGTAGGTCCAACAAGTTGAAATCAGGTTACGAATGGTTTTTAGGCCTCTTGGGAAAACTTTCAATCAATTTAGGAAATAAAATGACATTGAGGAATTTTTTCCTCTTCTAGGTTTTCACCCTCAAGATCATCTTGAAAAATAGTGAATCACAGCCCCTGTGCCCACATCTAGCCCCAAAAATGGAAAAAACATTATAAAACGATGTCGGGCCTCAAAAGACCTTGCATTTAGTCTTTTCGGGCCTCCAGACTCAAGAAAATCCAAAAAATCCTAAAGAATGAAGTTTGGGATTGAAAATTTATATTTTGGGGCCTTAAGAGGCAATGAGCTAAAAATGGGCTCACTGAGTAGCTCGGGCAAGCCGAGTTGAGGGAGGTCTTGTGGGCTTGTTATGGGAGCACCTTGGAATAGGTGACTTGCTAGGGCAATTTGGGGTGAGTGGAGTAGAACGGGGTGACTCGCCCATGAACACCGCAAGCTCATGAGGTGGATAAGACAAAGGGTTGAGCTCCCGAGCTCGGCCGGTGTATACATCAGTGGACGATGAGTTTCATTTAGAAAAGGGCTTGAGTTTGGCCGAGTAAGTCACAAAGAAAATGTATTGGTCAAGGCTTCAAGCAAGCTCAAGGTCAAAGTCACGTGTGTGGGTGAGACGTCAAAAGTCGCAGGTAGGAGTCAGCCAAAGGGAAAGGAGAATAGCTCATCGGGTGAGCCATGGAGCAACACAAGGTTGAATCAGCTAAGGGGATCACAAATAAGCGAGTAAGGGAAGTCCATTTAGGAATTTCATAGGTTACTATTTTAGGAACTTGATGGGAAGATCTTGAAGACGTGGCGAGGAGGTTCCCAAAAGCAAGGTTTCCCGAACTCCGAAGGTGGGCCGACGTAGCACAATGTGGTCAAACACCTTTCGAGGTCAACAGAGAGCTAACTTCGAAGAGGGGGTGACGTGACGAGTTGCTAATTTTTGGGGATCATCACGTTTGGGATTCAGACATCGACATTTTTAGAGGTGGAGAGGGATCAATTTTTGAGTTAGGCGGTGAGGAAGTCCGAATGAAAAAGGATCGAAAACTTGAAATATTAAAATCCCGACCAAATACTTTCAAAAGACCACAAGTTGTTGGCATTGCTCGTAGAGTCGAGGCAAGTGGCATGTCGGTGGGTAGGTGAAATGGTTGGCGTCATGTTGTGAGCGGTTGGTGTTGAAGAAAGAGCTCGAGTGGTTAGGAAGGGATCTCGATGGAGCTCGAAGGGGAAAATGGTAGCTCATATTCAAATCTTCATACCTTGAGCAATTTTTAATCAAATTTGATGATCTTATACTTGATTAAAAGGATGTTTTAAGGAGACTTTGATGGTGATGACCAAATCTAAAACCAGAGAGGTAGATGAAGCTTAATCCCATTCAAGTTACCATGGAAATAGTGATGATATCTTCCTTCATACCCCATCATGTGTTGCAAATTTATAGTCACTGGAAAGCTAACTTCAAGATCTACATCATGGTATCACTAAATTTAATATTTCAAGGGTTCGGACCTCCAAAATGGCAAGAAATATAGTAGTAGGTGAAGGCCATTAATGAGTTAGGTGGAAGAATAGGTCATGATGAAGTTACAAGAGCTAGGAGCTATCCCTATACATTATTTCTATAGCATAGACTTGGGCTTCACATATTAAAATATATTTAGAGGACTTCCTTTTAGAAACCCCTTTATATCCTCAATAAGATAATCCTTATTATTGTGTCTTATTTAGTATTGTCAGTAAACAACATCCCCCTGGTATTACCCCATGTACCCAAGTTATAAAAGGATTTTGGTATTTTAGTGGGATATCCAAACCAAAAAAACTAATTTTCTCAAAGTATTAGGATAAGTGTTTTATTTCTATTATTTTATTATTCCTAAATATTTTGAAAAAACCTAAAAGTAATATATTCCAAAAAATTCAAAACAACTTATCTAGTCTTACCAAATCTATTATTTTTAGTATGTTTAGTTCAATTTTGATCACCTATACGACTAACAATTACCTCCCACTATCCAAAAAATCACCAAAATCTATTTGTTTGATGTAAATTCGGTCCATGTACCTAGTGTGAGTCCCCCAAGTGACAAACACCCTACTCAATTCATCACAACATCCACTTACTAGTCTTTGTTGGCCATTTGAACATAATCAATAAATTACTTTTGAGGATCTCTATTCTAGTTTCAATGTATTAGGTTTCATTTTAAAGACCCTTATTCTATAATATTCTTTTGATAATCACATAATTCTTCTTGTGGCCTATTGATTTTTGTGTAATGGACTTCAAAATATGTTCTCTCATAATGAGTTGGATCCTCTCATGTGAAACAAACTTTGCATATTCTCTTATCTCTTATTATTTCATCAATTGCATTATATGTATCTTCTTTTTGTATTTGTTTCTTGCATTATTCTTCGCTTAATGTTGTATGTTTATCTTCTTTTTCCCCTCCTCCAATGTGGATTCTTAATACAAAAATATTGTCATTTTATTTCCTCTTACAAACATTTATTACAATCGCAAGTTTGATATGAGTGTCATTGCATCTTTAAGGCTTGGTTTATGACAATATAAATACCCATATACACCATCATCATCATCCCAATGTATTGTTTTAATCATTCATTGAATTAGTATGATTTTTACCTACACCCATGATCCCTAATTTGGAGGAATTCCACTCCAATTTTGTTGATATGGAATACTTATATAACTTAAGGTGTGGTTATCAAGTTCTATGCCAAAGAACACCCCAAAATAACTATACCATGGTATATTTCAGATTCTAACTATTACCTTTAAAAATAAGACTCCTTATACAACGTTTTGCATGAACTTCCCAAATGTTACATAGATTTCATAGTATCCTTCTCATCATAGAGATGTTACTATCCTATACACAACTATAATTCATTTTAGATCAGGAGAAATGTAAATGTCTGAATGAATATTATTCAATGTGAGGAGTGTATAAATACAAGTGAGAATGTGGTTAAGAGGTAACCGCCTGTAACTGAAAGATCGGTTACATGTAGCTAAACTAAACTCGTATTAATTATGCCAACATTCCCCCCCTTAATACATTGTTTTTACAAATCTACCCCAGATTCATCATCTTGTTACGTCGCGACATGTCCTATTTGCTTCTTGCAACAAGGACTTTGTCTGGATTTTCTTGAATCTCTGCGACATATGTGCTCTCGTTTGTAGAAAAACAGATGAAGAATTGAGCTCAAAAGCTCATGTGGTGCACCACAGATGTGCCTGAGGGCATTTAATCTCACATTTGTCATCTGGATCGACACAACTCTTCTCCGTCTATATGTCGAACAAGACTCAGTCCATTATGTCCTCGGATTGCAAGTTTTGGAGACTGGCGAAGAGTAGATACCGATGCTCTTCGGTTCTCTCAAATGCGGCACGTCTCTATGGTTGCTTGCAATGTTGCTAACATCTTGGGGCACGACTTTCATGCTCTCAGACTGTTGCATGGGATCATAGGCTGGTTGTTCGCGTCCATCTTTGATAGCAAATTTGATGAATGAATGAAGGGGCTTAATCTCGTTTTGTTCCGATTTGATTCAAACAAATTCCACGTCTCTTGATCTTTTGTACAATGCGCTTGCTAATGTATCGCTTGGTCTGCGAACAACAGTTGAGAAGATGTTGGGGGAAGGAGTCTACCAACGCACACCTGGGTTTTCGGTGGTCGATGCCACTCATGTCAAACTCCACACAGTGCTTATAAATTGGTCAGTGGTCATTGCCACATGCTCTCTTCTCCCTCTTTGGTGACTCCACCGTTTCTCAATGAGACTACTTCTTCCTCCACGGTTGTGCTGCGACTCTTCAAAGTTTCGTAGACCTCTTTCTACATCAATAGAAATGAGTTGAAAGGTAAATCATAACCGTCATAACCGTTCTGTTCCTTCCTTGTGTGACTTCTCCTTATCCCTGCGTCTCTAGCCAGAGCTCCACGTTTAGATAATCCTTTCGTGTTTGCAGAATACATGCGTTTTGGAATGGCACTTGCTCACATACAGTCAACTCTGACGCCAAGATGACTCCAAATTCCACGCAGGTCACCTTTGGCGCTGGCTTGGGCTCCTTCCACGGCTTACCTCCTTCCCGCTAGGTCTGCACATCAATTTCCAGCCACGTCCAAACAAAAGAACAACGGCTCCAATGAAAGGAAATGAAATCAGGTCGTTTGGATCTCCACGCAGGCTTATGCTCCTATGCTCCTTCCACGGCAGCCTCTCCTCCAGCGCACAGCACACAAAGAAATACGCCAAAAATAGTTTTCTTGCTCCAAAAACTGGCACTCCAATTTTCCACGCAGGTAGAGGATGGACAGAGGCTCAAATAAATTTCCACGCAGGAGGGGAAGCGGCGGTTTCCAGCATATATTCAACAGTCCATGAAACTAATGAAATACAAACCTTTCTGGCTCCCTCGCTCCCACTTCCACGCTCTGATACCAATGTTAGATCAGGAGAAATGTAAATGTCTGAATGAATATTATTCAATGTGAGGAGTGTATAAATACAAGTGAGAATGTGGTTAAGAGGTAACCGCCTGTAACTGAAAGATCGGTTACATGTAGCTAAACTAAACTCTGTATTAATTATGCCAACAATTCAAAGTTCTTGTATGAGAGTGAAAATGAATTGAAGATTATGTCCCTTTATTGAACAAGTGTTATAGTTGTAAATGAGATTTCTTGAACTCTCTTAAGTATTAGACTAGTTGAAAACCATAAAACATGCAAACAATGAACAAAAGACAAGATATAATTGAGAAACACAGGAGTTTAAACTTGGAGAAACTCAATATGAGAAAACCCTAGAAATATTGAAGCCATGATTCCTCATCTCCGCTATGTTCTTCAATTTAAAAGGTTTATTCTCTATAGGATATAAAATTATCACTCTCATGGGCTCTTAGGCTTCTTATAAACTCTTCAATGTTCAATGAGAGGCTCCCTACATGGAAGAATATTGAACTCGGCCATATCAACGATGTAATATTCTCTTTATCGAATGTTTTCTTCTATGGACAATGAGAATAGTGCGAGATAGGATTTATCCTAGACTCTTTGCTATGGAAATATGTTTTCCGACTCCATTATAGTTATGCATGACAATTGTGAATGGGTTTTTCACAAGACTAGTCCAACTTCCTTTAGTAGGAAATGGAATCTAATACCCAAAACTCCTCTAATGTTTTCCTATCATAAATGACTATTGTCAAATCTACAATTATTCCCTTTACCTTGGGAATCTGTCAAAAAACCATTTTGGAAATCGAAACATTCTCAACCATTATATTCCAAACATTTCTAGACATATGAAAAAACAACCTTTATGTATAGGGAGTGGTTTCCACAACCACGATAGTAGTTGTGAAACCATTGAGGTGGTATGAAACTACCATTGAAACCTATGTAGCCACTCATTTTGTTATGTAACCACCACTAATGTTTACATATCCACCTTTCTACTTCCACTAGAGGGTCTCAGTAACCTCAAAAAGTCCCTCTAACTTCAAGAGATCATAACCTTTACATACAAACCCGAAATCATGTACTTATTTTTTGAAAGTTTGTCTTTTTTCAAGATGAACCCAAATATGTAATAAAGACATACATATGAGAAATTACATAATCTATAAAGTCCTTCTAATAAGAAGTTATCTATTTCTTGATACTTTGAAATGTTGTGAACCTTTTTGATAGTTGATTGTCTCACTGGCTAAATTGAATGATCTTCACAATCCATTTTTGGATCACATGCCCCAGATTAGATAATTTTGGTCACATAAAATATTAGAATGAAAATATATTGATTATCTTCTCACCTGGGATGCCCAAATTTTCATCCTCTTAGATTTCACTTTGTCCCTCTCTCATGTGGAGATCGTTTTCCCAAAATGAAACATGAACACTCGGGTTACGGAAAGAGTACATGACCTCTTTCAATCTCAACCAAATAACCATCATACACTCTTAGTGTCTTGATATTCCTCTTGGATAATATGCTAACCCTCATCAATGCACATGTTTATAGGATAGAATAATTTTTTTCTCGTACGAGTTGTTATTCAAAATCCTCCTTTCTAACATTCTCAACAAAGGAATAAAGTGCATTTCATAATATAAGAAGTATTTTAACAAGTCACCACTTTTAAACATTTCCCTTATCTTGGGTATTATAATTCAAGAAATGCGGCATATATATATTGTGATCACACAATTGCATTTACACCATTGTTCTTTGTGGGTCTTACAAAAGTTTACATCAAAACCAATGCGAAATATGTTGAAAGAAACATAATTCGATGAACAAAGAAGGATGTTAATTCGCACACCCATCAAATCCAACATTCTTGTTGTAGAGTGTTACTCACCATGGAAGCATCTCTCACATTTTGATGTCTTCCCACTTCACCTCCCTTTGTTGAAGAACACTTTAGCTTACAAGCACATAACAAGATTCCCAATAAATCTTTACCGGTCTCTATCATACTTAAACCTGACTTGGAGAGCCTATTGTAACCATCTTCTATGTGTTTACAACATGTTACAATATTTTTATAGGTGTTAAAAAAATTTACATGCATACCAAAACAAACATAGATATGCTAGGATAATTTGATTACAAAAATCGGTGTATACCTGCAAGCTAAAATCATGCTAAACATGCCAATTTACAATTTTTCATGAACATGATAATGTTAAAATGATGCAACCTCTTTGCGTATAGACTACTCATATGTTTTTCAAATGGGGTATCTTCTTTATATCCACTCTAAATGAGTGAAATAACTCCACATTTTCTCGTACACAATGAGATTAGTCCCCAACATTCCCCTTACAACAATGGAAACCAAATAATGGTGATGGTTTCTCCTCTATAGTGTCTTGCCTCTTGATGGATTCTTCCTTAGATAGGTCGGCTTCTTCATGTACCGTCTCTTGTATCGTTGGTTCTTGAAGAATGAATTTATTTGTTACCTCTAGCTTTGGAGGTGCTTGAACAACTTTTATATTTTCTACCTCTTGCTTTGGGGGTGCTCAAAGAACTTCCATCTTGCTTGTAGATGCCTCTTCCTTCATAGAGTTCCCTTTTGCAATACTTTGGGTGAAGTTGTGTATGGAGTTTCCAACATTTTACATTCCAATGCCCAAAGTTCTTGCCCATTCTCTTGGATAACATGCCCTTCTCCACATTCTTATTTGGAGAGTGGTCTTCACAACTTGCATCCTTCCTTTTGAAAGACATAGGCTTCTTTCGTATGGACCTTCTCCTCCAACACATGGCCACAAGATCGTTATCCATTTCACACAAAAAAACATAGATATGCATGCCAAGAATTTTTGCTACATGACCATTGTTCTTAATATGCAACAAACAATGGAAGGCTTGTAGTTTCCATATCTCTTCAGGGTGACCTTTATACATGGCCACTCTTCTTGCATATGCGAGAAACGATGGAATTCTTTGTACTTTGCATCTCTTCGAGAATGACCTTTGTGCAAGTATGATGAAGTGGTAGTGGTTTACCTCCTCCTTTACAATGTTCACTTCCCTTTAGAAATGCTCTGCATTATTCTTTGCTGTTTTTCCCATAATTGAAAGGATGTCCAATTCTTAATTCCAACTTGCATTCACTCCCATGGAGTGAATGTTGTATCTCCTCCTTTGGCCCTTGGAGGTGGCTCAATAATACCTTAATTTCTCTTCATAAGAGACATGCCCATTCTTAAGAGAATCAAACTGCTAGTTAGATTTGACAAAACAAAGATTGCCATTACCCTAGGTGGATTGTTTTTGTAGAAATAGCGGCTTGGGCTCTTGGAATTTGTGAGCTTTTCTTGCCTCAGCTATCTTGGAGCATTCTCCAACCTCATTTTTGCCACTAACATATCCCAAACCTGAAAATAAATACCACACAGCCGCACATTAATGCTATAAATTTTAATGGAGATAGAATGAAGGAGACTTCAACAACCGCTCCAAAGAAATTCTTCAGTGCAATAAAAATAAGTATGCTCATGATTCATGAGTACATCTGCAGGCGAATAAAATTCCTCCATGATGACCTCTTCGTCAGTTATTCCTGCGACTGAATTGGCCCCAACTCCCTTCTCTCAGACACTCATTTTCCCCAGCTCCTGCGCCGCACGCCTCTGTACATCGGAGCCATGGAATTATTCTCAGATTCACTACTCACTGCAGCTTTTTGTAAGCGAACAAACACAAGAAAACCGAAAAAACAGACAAACTTAAACTATAACTCACGTAATCTTGCAGTCGCAGATATTTCCTTGTAGACCCACGCCAGGGCCCCTCTGAGCTTCAAGGAAGTTTCTTATATTATCCACAGCTTGAGCTGGAATAATTAATTAAGCGCCACGGCCCACAACGCTTTTAACGCGGTTTCTGCAACAAACAATGAACAGCTGATGGCAACCTCTGCTAAGAACCATCACGATTCAGGACAAATTGAGAATCCATTTATGATTTTTCTAGGGTTTTCTGCACGCGGGAATTACTCATAGTTTCTTCATAGGCTTACACGTGGTAGGAGTTATCCATATTCGTTGAATTTGTGTTCCGCAAACTGTTTATTTACGCAACTCCACCGCCTTATCCAACGACCATAACTGAAACTTCATCTCTCTTTCTTTCGTCGTATTCTTCAATTGACTACTGATTTGATTTGAGAAAAGTGTGACATTATCCAATTTAATTTGAGGGATTGGAAAAGGAAATCGAGGCATACAATAAAGCACCATGTAATGTTGAAAAGTTTTGACGAGTAAAGACAAAGAAGGTGGACGACACGAAATTTCATAAATAATATTGACGATAGAGCTAGCAGCACCATTAACAAAACATGTTTCAACCCACAAATTTGCATAAAACATGAATTTTTGGTTAATGCAAAGAAAAATATTGTGTTTCAAAAGATCCATAATCAATCTATTATGATTCAGTCTGCGGTGTTTTGAGCAAATGATTTGGGAATAATAGAGTAAAGGGGTTTTAACAATTGAAGCTTGTGGTTGTCCAACTCGTCATCAATTTCTATCATTACTTGTAGTTGCTAGGAAAATGCACGATTTCTTTATTTTTTGGTTTGTTTTTCTTCTTTACATCACTTTGACGCTTCTTCTCCTCCTTTTTCTCGCCCTCTTTTCGCATCGCACACTACATTTTAAGCCTCCATGGATGGAAAAATTGTTTTTGTGGTCACCAAGGATCCCAAAAGTATGAGTACATTCTAAAAACCATGTCCTGACAACTACCCAAAAGGAGTTTATGAAAAATACATCTTCAAATTTATTTAGGGTAACGACATCATGAGCACAGATGGGCTAGAGGGGAAGTGTGTCATAAAGAGTTTGAGATCCATTTACACTCCCTCACCTTTAAAAATCACATCACTTTTTCCCATCACCGGTCCATTAACGACACACTGCTTCTGCATCTTGTGAATGCTTCTCAATCTATTTCACCACTCCACCTCGAACATCTTCTTCTTCTTTACTCTTTCCACAATTGCATGTGCTTAGGTTTGAGGCAACTTTGGGATGTTCAGAAATTAGATGCCTAGAGCTCGCCATTAAACATGCCTTGGATGTGACAGTGCTCAGGTAATTTTCTTTATTGCTCACTCTTGATTCTCTTTCCTTAATTTTTTTTTTGCAAGTTCATCGCCCCTTTCGTCATTTGGAAAGGCATGAAATTTCTGGGCATGGGGTCGGAGGGGAAGCTCGAGTTCATTCCCAAAGTGCAATCGCCAAGACCTGTTAAAATGAATACACCTGCTCAGAGGACCAATAACAAGACATGTTTCAACCCACAAATTTACCCAAAGCACGAGTTTTTGTTTGACGCAAAGAAAATTTTGTGTTGCAAAAGATCCATAATTAACCTATTATGGTCAGTTTTGCCGGTGTTTTACAATTTTTATTATGTGTTATATAGATATTTTAGATTTATCCTCATGTTGTATGTCATTATCAATATTTTCTTAATAGGACAAGTTTAATGTAGGAAAATACGGGTTTGTAGATTTAGTACACATTTTAGATTTGTTTTTAGGGCATTCGATATAGATATTCCTTACATTGATAACATTGTGTTTGAAAAAATATGATATGAATCATATGGCTTAAAAAGTATCATATTTGTTGTTTGTTTCTCCATATATTTAACAACAAAATAAAAGTTGAATGTGAAAAATAGACCCACATGTCCAAACCCACCACCCCAGCTAGGCACTCTTTAAAACCAAAAGCAGAACATGGACAACAAAGCATCCTAAATGCCTTTCAAACCTATCACTTTCCTTGCATAAGAATACAAGCACTTTATTTCAAATCCAAAGGAGTTAACTACCATACATATAAATAAAGGCATTGACCACACTGAAATATGCGTTAACCAAGGTGAAACAGACGTTATCAGTACGTGAAGGGAACTGCGCTAAATGAAGCCATCACAAAAATCACTTGTCATGCCTTCCATTTTACCACCAAGTGTAAGGTTCATGCCTGACCGTACATCGTCAATCAAATCATCTCAACCTTGTGTGTCTCTTTCCATGTTAGATGGGAGGAGGCGTTCCCAGTGAATACGCCTTTCGGCGTAATTAAAAATATTAAAACATGCACAAATAATATCTCTATCAGTATCCCACATTAAAAATATGAAGTATCTAATTTTTTTGAAACTTTATTTTAAACTAAAAAATTGGCAATTACAATATGATCTTTTGAACAAATTTGAAATCATAATGCTAATTTAACTACAATTAATCTAAAAAAATGGCAAGTCGTATTTCGAATAAAAAGTTGTAAATTTGAATTGATTTTTCCCAAATTTTCTATTGTGTTTTTGTGTGTAGTTGACATTCACAGAAAACTTTTGGCTGCTAGCAGCGCACCGATGGTGCCACTGCGCCACTTCATGAAGCCCACCAAGATGGATCAGACAATATTCTACAATAGAGCATTTTCTATGATAAGTGGCTCAATTAGACGATGTCCATTTCGCGGGGCTACTACGTGTAAATATTCGAAAGAATTGAGGTCCCCCGCATTTTGGAGTTCACTCTGCAAACCTTCCTAACATGGGCCAACTCTACCTAGAAATCTTCCTTCCTCTTCAACACCCGCATTGTGCCCAGAAACACCTGCGAAAGGCCCACCATTCTTTTATTCAACGATATTGATACAACTAATGTATCCTAGGTTGTTGAAACCACTTACATTAAATGAGATATGGACTAGGTGAAAATCAATTGTAGATGGAGCGACGGGACCTCTGAAACATTACGTAACCAAATTGTTGAAACCCCTTTACTCTCATATTTCCAGAGCATTTTCTTAAAACACCAGGCAGATTGATTCATAATAGGTTGATTATGGATCTTTTGTAACACAAACTTTTTTCTCTGCATCAACCAAAAAGTCATGCTTTGCACAAATTTGTGGGTTGAAATATGTCTTGTTAATGGTGTTGCTAGCTCTATCATTGACATTGTTTACAAAAATTCATTTCATCCACCTGGTTTGTCTTTACCTATCGTCAACAAATTTGATCGATACACAAAATGGAGATTAAAATAATAATTTGCAAAAATCAGGAAGATGTGTTTACGTGAACATAGTTGTAAATGCCATATAATTTTCTGTAATTTTATACATTTTATGGAATTTTTGTGTTTTATTTGTGCTTGTAATTCCACGTGGGAAAAAATAGATGTGACACATGTTTTATATCTTCAACAATGATGACGTGCAAACAAGATTTTTATACGAAATGTATGCTACATGTACGGCGGAGGAGTCTCCATACTTTATTGACCAACTGATCATGATCGTTGATGGTTTGTCACTTGTCAGAGGGAGGGGGGATTTCCCCAGTGAACATCTCTTTCGACGTAACTAGTTGAGCGTGAGTCAAAATCTAATCATGATTGATTCAATGAGGGAGTAAATTTAGTTGTTACTTCTATTTCAGAAGGTGATCTTATAAGTAACTGGTTTCTCATAAATAAAGCAAGACTCCCAAAATTTGAAAGGGATATAGAAAACCATTGTATAGTATAAACATAGAAAACCATTGTACATTATAAACAAATAAGAATTCCAAATTTCTCATATAACTCTCTCGTGATAAGAAAGTGCAGTTGAACCAAAGATTCACTCTGAGATGATCGAGATTAACCTTATGGTAATACTAATCTTCTTGGGCCAATCTTTAGAGTGGAATTTGTTGGAGATTAGGTTATACTAACAAGGAAATGATACATCAAGGCCACAATTTCTATATATGATCATTTCACACCTATTGGAGTAGTAGAATATAACAAAGATCAATTACAGTTTACTAAGGGCTTGCAAGTTTATAAAATGGCCTCATCCTATACTATATAGTCTACGACACACAAAATCTGAACAAATACATGTGAGAGGCTCTAAACAAACCAAGAATCAAATGAATTTAACTTATTCCAATGGTACTCAGTTATCAGTCCCTCATAACCAGCAGGGTAAATTCAGTATTCACCGCAGCTAAAAGTGATATAAACAGATGGGAAGAAATTCACATGGTCACCAAGATTTTTTTGCAAAGCTACTTTGTTGGGTAGAACACCAGCTAAAACCGAAATTCATATACCCGAAGAAGGCTTATAATTCTAGCATGTACCCAATTTGAAATGACTGTAGTGATTGTTCATTATCAAATGACAGAAGACTACATTTCCAAATTGACAAAGGGGCAAGCACAATAATAGTTCTTGAGGCGGATAATACTGAATAATTTCAAAATAAACAAAATAATGTACTTAAAGCAAACTATTATGTTAAACTACCAGATAAAAAAATATAATGGTATTTCTTCATGCGGGTGTCATTGATAATATTGAATTATTTCAAAAACAAAAAGACACGGGATCATCAAATTATTGGATGACATCATCCTTAACTGTCCGAGGGACACATCTAAGGGTTGTTCTTGATGTGGGTGTGATTGAAAATACCAAATTATTTCAAAGCGCGACCTTTTATGCTTAACACCACAGAGACAAATATATGGTAGTTCTTGATGTGGTGTGATTGATAATACTAAATTACTTCAAAATAGAAAATAACTAAATAATATATTATGCAATTACAGTAAGCTCAGATGAAAAATTATCACATTAAAAATATATCACAGTTCTTGATGGGGCGAGGGAATGTGAAGTAAAGGACTGAATTATTCTTTAAAAAAATGAATCATCAAATTACTACAGGTTGTCATGCTAGACTATGGGAAGGATAGATATAATGGGAGATCTTGATGTGGGTGTGATTGAAAAGTGTGAATTATTTCCTTAAACCAATAAATTAAACAAATAAAAACTCTTTCCGGATAATATGCTAGACTATCACACGGGCATATAATGCCAGTTCTTGAAGTGGGTGTGATTGAAAATGCTAAATTAATCTCAGGGACACATATAATGGCACTTCTTGAAGTGGTCGTGATTGACAATGCTCTACTTCTTACACAAGTCCAACACCACGGCATGACACACTTGAATGGAATGGAATGGCCTTTTTAAAAATATTTTTTTGTAAATATATTATTATACAAAGGCATCATCATCATCACATCCCACTTGGGAGCTCTCAACCCCATCAAAACACAGTAAAGCAAATAGGGGGTTTTGGTTTTGGTTTTTTGTATTTTTTTTTCTGCGCCAAGGCAACAAAAAGCCTATGCAAAAATTGGCAATGTGTTGGGGGCACAAGATCTCCTCTCTTCTGCTTCTACAAAAACATGTTGTCACTTATATAGTATTGACTCCTCTTTTTAGTGGGCTTCCAAAATTAGCAGGCTTTGGATTTGGCTTAGACGTGGATTTTATCTATTTTCATGTCAAAAGCATTGTACAAATATATGATGATTCTTTTTGTGTTTCAACCCACTTTGTTTCGTCATTGTGCACTATACATGGAATCCATCGATCGCTTCGAAATCACAAAATAAGCCTGCAAGAGCCTTTTTTCTTTCACTTGAGTAGAGCAGGGCCTTCAAATTTCTTTTCTTCTACTTTCCAGCACCTACCAATGTCCTCTGTGATCCTTGTGTCATCCATTGATGCGCTCAACAAACCTTTTCTTCCATCCGTTGGGAAAAAGGGAACCCGTCTTCTGAGAAAAAGTCACATTCCGAACTAATTTAAAAAAATAGAGAGGTCAGATTTAGAAGTAAATGAGCAACACCATTTTGAATCCCGCCAACAAGGGTTTTTCTTTACCTTAAGCCAAGAGGGAACATTGCTTTTGTATCCAGTTGCAAGAATCACAGAATCGAAATCTTTCACTTTCCTGTCCACAAATTTTGCTCCGCTAGACGTAAACCTTTCTATTGGGAGGAACCCCTGTTGATAATTTATAGCACCCATTAAATTCCATTTTACTACTTTTTATAGCTGCTGTAAAAAACAAAAAATCAAAGCAATACCTACGATCGGCCATTATTTATTTATACCTTGATCTCCCCTTTTGTTATTCACGCTAGAGTTTGAACATCGAGCACAAGATTTTTACAGCACTTGTTCTTGAGCTCCAATGGACCCAGCTAGAGTTTGCCCAAAGCAAGCCGGTAAAAGAAAATCCACCACCCGCATAGAGGCAACCATTTTAGCAGCCATGTCGCCAATCCAAACTTCAATCTCCCAAGCATTTCTCTCGGCAACACATGGACCTGAAATACCATCCAAAACCACATTAACAATATGCTAATATTAAAACTCTGCAGTTCTAGCCTGGCTCCTGAAACTTTAATCAAAGCCATGCAAAAGAAATATTTTTTTGAAATCATTTCAAGTGGCAGAGCATGCCAACCATACCAACATAATAAATACAATATGGGGAGGACACGGCTCTGACAAACTCTGTCAAAAATACCAGGTTCCCTTCATTTTTGTTGTGGCTTGGGAGGAAGTACAGGCTCTGGTGCAGATCGATGGCTCCGCATGAGTCGTGCTTCGTTGACATGTGTTGTTCCTCCATCGATATTCTGACCATGTGTGAGACCCCCCCAGGCTTTGATTGCAGTCTAGTGACCACAAATTAGTGAGGAAAATCATGAAAAAAACCTTAAGGCTTTTCAAGATGAACATTAAATTCACAACCAGCAACTATTCCGTGAAATGATAGATCATTATGACATTTTGTCTAATGATTCAACTTGTTTCCTGTACACTTCTGCAATTGACAATTATGTGTATCAGCGGAGTCATCTCAATCTTAAAATCTTCAACTTGCAGGACATCTTACCTGCTACCTTGGAGCGATACAGGGCACCACATACAGTAATGATACTGATTTAGCTAGGGCAATCGGGATCTGGTTTCTTTTCAGCTTCATTTGTTGTACAGTTAACTAGGAGAGGGAAACTTGCACTCATAATGAAAGGGGTAATGTACAGCTGATCAGAACATGGTTCATAGCTCTGTGGAAAACTCTTTAATTGTGGATCCAATCCAGTATTACAGCGATGAATACCTGGATAGACATATTTACTAAATATGAAAAATATTCAGGAGTGAAGCCAAACTCAACAACCTCTGTCAGCATCCTTCCAGTATGTGACAAAATGAACATAGAAATCAATCAAACAAATTGGTGGAAACAATTTTGTCAGGTTACAATGGTCATCTTGAAGAAACTTCATTTTTTGTTTACGAATTGTGGTCTCTGGACTGCAATCAATTCTGAGTGTGCTGTAATTTGGCTTGCTATTTGAGCCATAGAGACTTCAAAAAAATCATATGATAAGTGTGAAAGGCTTATGGCGGTGCAAATCTTGGAGACTACAAATTAGATTGCAGCATGTACGCAAATTGTTTGACAAAATGTCTAAGTGACCTGTGATTTCATTGATTGCGATCATTGTTAATTGGGCTCTAAATTGCTTGTTGATAATGCACTGGAATTTTTTTTAAATGTTAACGGTGGGTTCAAATTCAGACTCATTATCCGTTGTCAGTGACTCAGCATCCTCCGTGCCTGTGCGAAACATGGACCTCTGTCGCGGGATAATCTATGCTCAAGGCAAATGATGTGGAAGTCGATTTTGAGGCAAATTTTGAGAGGGTTTTTGAAAAATGTGTTTTTCCCCATTTTCGTTTGAGAATGAAAAAAAAAAAAAAAAATCTTCTTCATTTTACGCCGTGTTTGAGATGCCAGAATGTTGTCATCCTTGGAGGATCGCGGGGATCTCCTTTTCTTTTTCTAGAGGATAGGGATTATTTATCAACCCCATTGATTTTTGGAAAAATAAAATTCAAAACCAAAACAAGAAGGAAAAGATGGAATGAAATTTGGCAGGTTACCTGGTGGTGGAGGAAAGGCGGAGGCTTCTGGAGCATGCTATGCATTGCTTCTTCCATTCTCATCCCCTACTCTGATCCAACACACCTTCCATTTTCGTGTTAGCTGTATATAAATATTTTGATGTTTTTTGAAATCATTTCAACTGGCAGAGCATGCTGACCATACCAACATAATAAATACAATATGGGGAGGACATGGCTCTGATAAAATCTATCAAAAATACCAGGTGCCCTTCATTTTTGCTGTGGCTTGGGAGGAATACAGGCTCGGTGCGAGATTGACGGCTCCGCATGAGTCGTGCGTCGTCGACATGTGTTTTTCCTCTGTCGATATTTTGACCGTGTCAGACCCCGGAGCTTTCTCCATTGTAGACACGCCTTTCGGCATAATTAGTGCTCCATTAGTAAATAATAATTACGTGAAGTAATTATTATGTTGTAAGTATGTGTTAGTAAATTGTTATTAGTTGTTATATAAAACAACAATAACAATTATATTTGGTTAGTGTGTTAGAAACAACTCACGTAAGTTAGTGAGTTGTTATAGCTACTTCCTATTATTTAGGAAGTATATTTCCTATATATTTGTATGTTCCCGAATAGAGAAATACAGAAGAAATATTCTATTGTGTGGCAATTTAGTTTGTTATTTTCATGAACATCTAAACCAAGCTCAAGAGTTATGGTGTTAAAGTAATGTATGTCTAAGAACAAGATTTGGGCCCAGTTGAAAAGTCTTGAGCAGTAAGATTATCGAAACATTCTAATTTGAATCAAAGAGGGAACGAGAATGAAAAGGTGCCAAGTAACTAGCATCTAAAAAGACCTTAATGTGACTCACGAAGGAAACCCACTTTAATAATATTATTTCAAATTTAGAAAATGAGGCATATACATACGTAGTCTAAATGAGAGTAGGCCCTAAAGGCACCTCCTATCTATCATCTCTAGATGACCCCAATTCACATATCATATCAACATGATATGATTCACTTATGTTTCTTGTATTCATAAAATTGTGGATCGACCAAACCGAACTAAGTAGTAGATTTGGTTAGTCTTTTTCTAGTTTATGAAGAATTCTTCAACATACATGTGAAAGAGGTTGTTGCACTATATGTTGCAATTTAAATTTAAATAGATTTAAATTAGTAAATTATATTTAATTATATAAAAAGATTTTCTTGGAATATAAATAATTGATAAAAGGAGGCTTTAGAAAAATATGTGATTTATCACAATTTTGAGGACAATTGTTATTAATAAATAACATAAAGTAAATAGTAAGGTGAAGATGATGAAAAACATTAATACAAACAAAGTATCTTGACCATAACTAACGGTACATTTCTAGAAATTATCTAAATTTATGCATTTAACTAGACAACCTTATTTACATGTTCCTTATATGGAATGACATTTCTTGTTCTTTCAAAATTGTACACATATCTATAAGAAAGTGATCTCCTTCCTTAGAACACTAATTTAGGAACACCTTACAAAATGTAATAAATATGGGAGATGTTTTGAGTGGAAATTTTAATCCTTTGATCATTCTCATACCACTTAATGGAATAGCTCTTTTAAGACAACCATCAGTACAAAATAGCCAATTTGAGATCAAACTTTAAAAGCGGTATTTATATATATGTTTCTTGTTATGTAATACCATTTTTTAATACACTGAGATTAAACACCAAATTAGATACTATACGCAGGAAAAATGACACAAGATTCCCTGTGCACTTGACTTCTTGAGGTTGTGCCAAGACAACCAAAATGTGGAAGATGAGATGGGTATAGAAAAGTAGTCAAAAAATATCGAGATGCTATAAACGGCTAGTGTGAATTCCTAATGACTAGGTTTGTTGTTTCGATTTGAGTTCTTAAACTACTCTAAACTCTTGATATTAAACAAATGATGGAAATAAATCTAATTTAAATAAAATAAAAGTGAGTTTAATATTTTAATTCATAATATTATTTTACTATTAATTAAATTAAATAAATTATACAAATACTTATTCTATCTATTTGTATTTTAACAAGCTTTTAAAAGAAATGAAATTAAAAGAAACTAATTAAATAACTATTGATTTTTGTTTTCTGGATTTATAAAAGAAAATAAGATCTACTTCTATAGACACAAAGAAATGATTTAAACTAAAACTATTGCTTCTTCTAATTAAAATAAACTAAAACAGAGAATAATTGGATGTGGTTATTCCTGCATTTCGTGTTTTCTTCGCTATACTACTCTAATGAGGAAGTACTCAAGCTGTTATTACTTTTGTTCTATGTAACTTTGTGTAATGAATATCCTACCTCAAGTGTGTCAGGAAGGGAAGATTCTCATAAGCAATTTCCTCTTTACAGAACAAACTTTCTCTGGCATGATTTTATTTTAGCTAATTGAAATAAATAAAAAGAACAAAAGAAATGTGATTATTTCCTCATAATCCAAGAAGAACATTTATGTAAGAATTATTTTGAAAGGAGATACTCTATTATTAAAAATGTACAGAAGTGATAAAATCTTTCACTTTTAACAAAATAAACATATGGCTTCTTTAAATTGTAACAAACTATGCTTGTGTTAGAAACTTAAAATAATTGAATACTGATTGATTAACTAAATTATGATATTTTAAGAATTAATCTAAGAAGTACACAAGTGAAATAAATGTCTAAACTAAATAGTGACCCACATAGCTAAGAAAGTAAAAATATGAAACCCTAATAAGTAAATAGGATTAGAAAGAGCTTAGCAGATTCGACAATGCCTCGGGAATATGTTGCGAGTAGACCGGATGAGCAGAATGCATGAACGACCACACAATGGCTTAGGAAAGGGAGATACGAGCTTTATGAGAAGACTCAGGGCACTTGGAGAAGGATGAGGGTACCTGGGGCACCCTGGTATGAGATCTAGGCACCCAGTGCGTGCAACAGTCCAAAACCAAAATTACAAGGTCGTTAGATGATCTAAGACCTTCGTTTCTTGTTGCATGTATTTTTGCAGACTGCGTCGGATGTCACTAGTAATCAATGATGAAGGAGAGACCTATAAAACCCCAAAATAAGCATCAATACCAAAAAAAAAAGATTCATATGAAGGGGTGAGACTATCCTCAAGCAGCGACATTGGTGGACTTACTAATTGAGTGTTGCACTACATTTTAGACCCAAATGTACTTTTAGGTGTGTGTGTGTGTGTGTGTGTGTGTGTGTGTGTGTGTGTGTGTGTGTGTGTGTGTGTGTGTGAAATACATGCCCTAGGTGCTCATATGTTAGTCACACTTTGTGAAGTAGTGAGCTATAACTAGATGTAGAAATGTAGTATAATGGTGGATGGAGTAGAATAAAATTCCCTCCTATGCAGTTTGATGTAGATGAACCAACCTTTTCCCTTGTAATGGAGCTAGATGGATGCAAATGGAGGCTTTGATGGATGCAACCTTAGGTGATGATAGTAGTGCCTAGTGCTTGGTACCTCATTATGGTCTTATAATTTTATATTTATATGGTTCTCTTATTATATATTTCTAATTAACCCGAAGAGGCCGTCCACTAAAAATATAGAATGATCAAATGGCTAGAAAGTTCTCAAAAGATGGAGGTAAAGTGGGAAAAGGATCACGGCATGTTGAGCGCACAGGGCACCCAAGACTTATGTCGGGTGCCACAATCGGGGGTAGAATGACTCAAAAAGACAAAAATAGACTAGGCATGTATGTGCGGGAGGTCGGAAGTGATGACAAAAAGAAAAGTAAAATGACCAAAAGACGGGGGTTAATTAGTACTTTCTTCACTCAAAAACCATATGAATAGTAGTATGAGACCGGGACTAAATAATACCCAAAGTATGTGATTTTAAGTCTAGATTTTCCCCCACTATATGTTGGTGATCGTAACGCTCAATAACATAAACTAGATAGAGATGCATACCTGATGTTTGTGTAGAGCATTGTAGAAATCATGTCGAAGTACTAGACAAAGCGTGGAGTGACCAAAAAGATGGAGTGTGGATACTAAAGCTGTAAAAGAGAAAAAAGTGATGACAGTGAACCTAGGGCGGAAATGCGTGTGTAGTTGCCGATGTGTGTGATGTACCTACATGTTAGTATGAGGTGTGTGCTTCCATAGAATGTTATTGTTGTCAATGCCATTTTTGTTGTTGTTTTGTTATTTTTGATTATGTTTTTGTTGTTATTATTGACTTCTTTCTTCTCATACGGTCGGACTGCAAGGAGAAGATGATCAAGTAGTCAAATATGCATGTATATATGTCAAAAACACATGTAAATATGCATGTATATAGTTAAAAGTATGTAATGGAAATGAAAAATGTTAAAGGAAGGCTGTTGATGCAGAATCACAACACCCCCAAATTGCCTAAGTTTGAGATGGGGAATTCGGTGTGATTACACAACATGGAGCTATCCTGAGTGTGGGACACTTTGTGAAATGGGATAGCTCTTTGAGCCGATTCCTGCTCCTAACCTACATACCACTAACTACTCCTAATGCAAGCAAAACTACTTACTAACCCTAACCTAATGTTTAGAGGGACGGGGAGAGAAGGATTGCATGAAAGAAACCTACACTAAGAGTGGTGATACACCAGAAAAGGAGTACTAGCCACTTCCCAACCCGAAAAACAATGAAGAGATGAACCTAGGAAGATTGGTCCTACACCACAAACTAAGTCATACTCAATACATAATTACCAACATAGACACAACCAACCAAAAAATATGCAAGCACAATGAGAGGTAAAATGAAAACAATAAACCATGAGAGGTCAAATAGATCAACACAAACACAATTTTATTGCTCCACATGAATATACACAGTACTTTGCTTTTGAAGAGGCATAAGCCATTACATTTATTTGGAGGAAGGCTTGAAGCCCCAGAAGAAGAGTACGGTGTTTGGGAGGAGAAAATGACTAAGAACCTACAATAATAGAAGAAATTTGGGTAAGTGCGGGGAAGTTGATGGACAAACATAGAAGTCATAAAAGTGAAATCTCAACTTGTAGGAATTATTAGTTATACACGCACTTCGATTAGAAAAAATTAAAATATGAATCGTAGTAGCATTTGGAATCTAGTTTCTAAAATACTATTTTTGTAAAAAACGGACAAGTTTAGCTATATTAAACACTTAAAATATATGACTAGTTTCTAAAATTTTTTTTTTTGAAAAAACTTATAAGATTGTAGTCCGTTTGCCCGCATTTTGGATGACCAAATCTTGTTTTTTTTTTTCCTTTGGTGAAACGTTAGATGTAGTTGTCTATCTTGGGATGGATTTTATTTTGTATTTTTTTAGCAATATTTTTTTTTTTTATGATTTTTTCCGTGAAAGTGGTCTGAAAATATTTAGAAAATGGAGCGCTTTCCGTTTGCCCGCCATAACTATATCAAAAAATATCGAAATCAATTTTTTTTTTTTAAGGTGTATAGAATTTGTCCATGCTTGGGATGGTATAAGTTTTATCATATTTTGATAAGTGAAACAAAAGTTACAGTCTTAAACGTAGACATGAACATTCACGGGAAAAAATGTCTTAAAGACCTATTGTTAGTAAGAAATTATAAAATGATATTTATCTTATTTTATTCACTTTAAAAACAATATTTCTACAAAGCTAAGAGTCTACCCTACGTGATGGCACCATTTTTGTGAAATGTTTTCAGTTTTTTAGCATGGTTCAAGTCTTTGGAAGAGCAGATTTGAGGTTTTTTGACCTTTTGCACTTCATAATGACCTTCCATAGCTTTGGTTGGGGAAAAACAAAGATTTTCCGAGGCTTAGGTTCGGCAGATAGATCCGCGATCGCGGTTTTTTTAACAATACCATGAGCGCGCGCTTTATAAAGCGCGCGCGGTTTATAAAGCGCTCGGTTTATAAAGCGTGCGCTCATGGTTCATAAATCATATTTACACACATCCCAATGTCTGAATTACCATGTGATTTTTACTCTCTGACCTTACCGTATGAATTACTGTGAAATTTTGTCTTTTTCTGCACGTTTTTCTTATCACCGGAAGCAAAACATCATGGGAGACAAAAAACGAAGTCAAAAAAGGAAGTCATTAAGTAAAAAAACACCAAACGAATTAGAGGCCAACAAAATTGAAAATGCTGAGCGAATGTGGAAACTTCGTGAATCTAGAAGAGGTTCATCTTCAATCCCAACTATTGTAAGCAATGAAGAACTAGGTAATGTTTCTACTATCAATGTTGAAGTTGAATTAAATACTCGTGATGAAGAAGTTTTTACTGTCAATGTTGAAGAAGAATTAAATACTCATGATGTAGAAAATGTTGAAATTGAAGGAGACAATGAAAATGTGAATAAGGAAATTCATGTTGAAATTGTAGACAAGCAAAATTTGACAAAAACACCTCCTAGGATTTTACATAAGAAACCTAATTTTTTTATTGAAATTGATGAAAACATTTTGAAACCAATGTTTGACAAACTTTCTGAATGACAAATCAGAAGAAAAGCCACTGAAATTTGGGATAATCATTTTGAAATTTTAAATGATTCCCAAAGATGTCAGTTGTTGGTTAGTTTGATGAAATTGATTAAAATGAGACCTACATTAAACACCTTAGGATTGACAACATCTAACATACGTGGTCAAACCTCTACAATTGTTGAAAACCTTCATGATGCATATCACATTGTTGGTGTCAAGAGACGCACTAGGGATAGTAATATTGTGCATCGTGTACTTGCTACTAGTGTTGTAAGTGAATCAATAAAAAAACAACGTTTGATTACGCAAACAAGTCGAATGTTGCAAGTTAATCGAAAAACTCTAATGAAAGCAATTGAAAGACGTAATATCCTTCAATCACTCAATAATGTCGATTTTTGGGCATTTTTTGCTAGAGCACCGCGTAAGGACAAAAATAATTCTGATGCTATAAGAGAAGTTGTTATTAAATTTTGGCATGATAACACTAGAGTTTCACCTAATACAAGAGATGTTATAAAACGGAGAGTTGGTTCTACTAATCGTGAACCACATCCAAAGCATTTCTTAGATATGACTCAAACTCAATTTTTTCGTAAGTTTGAACAAGAGAATCTGGAAATTAAAATTAGTCAACGTTTTTTTGAAATGTTGAAACCATTCTATGTGAAAATCAACCATGCTCGCACCACTTGTTGTTGTAGGCAACATGTTGAATTTGCGATGCATTATGCTAAATTTTTACGTATTCGTTCTATTTTTCATTCTGAAACTATGTTATCTGAATGTGGTGTTCAAGTTCCACCAATATCTTCCAGGGATTTCATTCCTACTATATTTTGTGAAAAAGAAGTTGGACAATTTTTTTATAGTCAGGATTGTTTAGATGGAAGTTGTAGTACATGCGGCGGATTACCTAAATTGGAAAGTTGCATCCATGAGCAAATTGAAGGTACAATAGGACATAATTTAGTTGAATTTGATAAATATAAATCAGTTGCATACCAGTTGAAAGATGGAAAAGAGTCGAAACGGTGTGAGCTAGTTACAGAACAAATGCCCATTTTTCAATTTATGAGAAAATTTAAGGATGAAATTGTTTATGAGTATGTGAGGCATACACATAGAGCTCGATGGTTGGATGAACAATTCAAGCTATGCAAAGACACATTTCCTATTGGTACTATTGTTTCAGTGGTCGATTTTGCAGAGAATTACACATTGCAACCACAAATGGAGGTTCAATCGCAATATTACAACTCAGTACAAGTTGCCATTTTTGTGCATATAGCATTTCTACATTCTCCTGACAGTACAGAGAATGATCAATTTTTTTAAGAGAGTACCACTTTTATATCAATGATGATCGTACTCATTCTACTGAATTTGTGCAAGGGTGTTTCCAGTTATTTTATGGAAACTTGTCTGATAGGGACATCCACTTCAAACAACATTATATATGGTCAGATAATTACACGTCTCAGTTTAAGAATGCACGAATGTTTTATTGGATGAGAAGAATGCATGTCAAGATGGGTGTGCAACATATTTGGAGTTTCACTGAGGCTGGACATGGAAAAGGAGAGCATGACGGTGTAGGGGCATGTGTGAAAAGAGCTCTTGCAAGAGAAGAGTTGAAGTACAAAGATGGTGCTAAATTAAAAGATGCAAAGAGCATAGTGGAATGGTGTACTGACAACATGGCCCGAGGTTCTCAAGAAAATTCCATAGTTTGCAGATATTTTTGGTTGATAGAGGAAAAACATATTGCTAACTACGAGGATTGTATGACACTCACTGGGTCCAGTGATATGCACTCATTTTGTAGCTCAGACGCTACTTCGTGGGCCGTATGGACAAGAAAGTTGACATGTTTTTGTGCATCTTGTATCGAATTTTGTCACTGCTGAGTGTGATTCACAAGAATGGGTGGAAGGATGGATTTGTAGGCCTCTAACTCCGCTTCCTAGTTATCAACCTCCACAAGCATTACAACTTGTTTCTGCAGATGAAGTTACAACATCCAAGGACTTTGATGAAATTTTGATTTTGGTGCGACAAGGTATTTATGGTTATTTATTTAATTTTTGTATTGAGTTATGTCCATTGAAATTTTAATATGTAATTTAAATTTGAGTTGTTCAACCTTGGTTTTTTTTTTGTAGGACATGTGTTTGCAGTAATTGCAACAGAAGACAATGAAGAAGGAACAGACTATTTCTTATGTCGTTGCATCGAGGAAAGAAAGAAGTTGACTTCTCCTATTATAGATGGCGAAGAGATTGAGTATCCTACAGGGTCAGTGGTAGTTACTGGAACTTGGCTTCGACGGTATCCATTAAAAAACTCCTCTGTTTGGGTGTTTGAAGACTTTGAGACACACAGGAAAATACTCTTATATTCACATCTAGTTCTAGCGACAAATATTTAGTTGTATAGATATCGAGGAAGACCTAATAACAAGATTCTTTGGAAGGTTCGAGAGTCAGATCATGAAGCAATCTTGTCTGCTATTCAGAGTAGATCCGATCCTGATGGTTCATTGGAATGAATTTACAATGCTCATGTCTGGTATATATTTAATTTCAAGTTTCAATATATATATATATATATATATATATATATATATATAATTTTTTTAGTTTAAAGATCTAGATTTAAGTTTGAATATATTTTATTTTAAATTTGTGTATTTTGTGTGTCATGTATATAGATAGTATATGGTTTTGATTTGAAACTTAAATTTCTTTGACTAACAATTTTATGTTTAGGTTAGTGGTGCCAGAAAAGCTTCCACCTTCACGTGGTTGGCATTGTTAGTAGAGAATTTTAAATTCTCGAAGCTAAGAGAAGCTTGAACATTGTTTGAAAAAATTGTAAATTTTGAAAAAGTCACTTGTAAATTTTGAAAATGTTGTAAATTTTGAAAAGTTGTAAATTTTGAAAAAGTTGTAAATTTTGAAAATGACTCCTCTAGGTGCCATGGAGTCCGAGTAGTCACCCGTCGAAGTTGAACGATATTTTGGTCTCAGGGCTCTTAAGGGACTAAGCCCGAACGAAGTAGCCGGAAGCAACGACCCTTTCGCGCACCGAAACACCACCTCCTCTAGCGTTCACCTGGCCACCCGACGTGCCGGCGTAGTCGGTTCGGTGCCACGACCCACCGTTTGCAAAATATAGCGTTTGACAACCTTACACTGGCTCCAATTGCACTATTTCATGCGTTTGCAAGCACAAAGAGTAGGACAGCGAGAGCACCGAAATGAGAAAAAAAAAAAATGAGAGAGGCTATTGTAGAGGGTCCATACGCCGAGGTTCTGAGACGAGGCCTCTCTAGGTGCCATGGAGTCCGAGTAGTCACCCGTCAAAGTTGAACGATATTTTGGTCTCAGGGCTCTTAAGGGACTACGCCCGAACGAAGTAGCCGGAAGCAACGACCCTTTCGCGCACCAAAACACCACCTCCTCTAGCATTCACCTAGCCACCCGGATGTGCAGTGTAGGTTCGGTTTGGTGCCACGACCCACCGTTTGCAAAATATAGCATTTGACAACCTTACACTGGCTCCAATTGCACTATTTCACGCGTTTGCAAACAATAGGACAGCGAGAGCACCGAAATGAGAAGGAAAAAAATGAGAGAGGCTATTGTAGAGGGTCCGTATGCCGAGGTGCTAGATCAGACGAGGCCTCTCTAGGTGCCATGGAGTCCGAGTAGTCACCCGTCAAAGTTGAACGATATTTTGGTCTCAGGGCTCTTAAGGGACTACGCCCGAACGAAGTAGCCCGGAAGCAACGACCCTTTCGCGCACCAAAACACCACCTCCTCTAGCGTTCACTGGCCACCCGGACATGTTGCCGGACAGGTGGTTGGTGCCACGACCCACCGTTTGCAAAATATAGCATTTGACAACCTTACACTGGCTCCAACTGCACTATTTCACGCGTTTGCAAATAGTAGGACAGTGAGAGCACCGAAATGAGAAGGAAAAAAATGAGAGAGGCTATTGTAGAGGGTCCGTACGCCGAGGTTTCGGATCAGACGAGGCCTCTCTAGGTGCCACGGAGTCCGAGTAGTCACCCGTCAAAGTTGAACGATATTTTGGTCTCAGGGCTCTTAAGGGACTACGCCCGAACGAAGTAGCCCGAAGCAACGACCCTTTCGCGCACCAAAAACCACCTCCTCTAGCATTCATTTCTAGCCACCGGATGTTTGCAAAGTTGTAGGTGGTTTGGTGCCACGACCCACCGTTTGCAAAATATAGCATTTGACAACCTTACACTAGCTCCAACTGCACTATTTTGCGCATTTGCAAACAAGTAGGACAACGAGAGCACCGAAATGAGAAGGAAAAAAATGAGAGAGGCTATTGTAGAGGGTCCATACGCCGAGGTTTCGGATTAGACGAGGCCTCTCTAGGTGCCATGAGTCCGAGTAGTCACCCGTCAAAGTTGAACGATATTTTGGTCTCAGGGCTCTTAAGGGACTACGCCCAAATGAAGTAGCCGGAAGCAACGACCCTTTCGCGCACCGAAACACCACCTCCTCTAGTTCACCTAGCCACCGGACATGCCGAGCGTAGGCGGTTCGGTGCCACGACCCACCGTTTGCAAAATATAGCATTTGACAACCTTACACTGGCTCCAACTGCACTATTTTCGCGTTTGCAAAAAGTAAGAGGAGAAGCGAGAGCACCGAAATGAGAAGGAAAAAAATGAGAGAGGCTATTGTAGAGGGTCCATACATGCCGAGGTTCTGGATAGACGAGGCCTCTCTAGGTGCCACGGAGTCTGAGTAGTCACCGTCAAAGTTGAACGATATTTTGGTCTCAGGGCTCTTAAGGGACTACGCCGAACGAAGTAGCCCGAAGCAACGACCCTTTCGCGCACCAAAACACACCTCCTCTAGCATTCACCTAGCCACCGGATGTGCCTAGCGTAGGCGGTTTGGTGCCACGACCCACCGTTTGCAAAATATAGCATTTGACAACCTTACACTGGCTCCAACTGCACTATTTCACGCGTTTACAAACAGTAGGACAGCGAGAGCACCAAAATGAGAAGGAAAAAAATGAGAGAGGCTATTGTAGAGGGTCCATACACCGAGGTTCCAGATTAGACGAGGCCTCTCTAGGTGCCACGGAGTCCGAGTAGTCACCCGTCAAAGTTGAACGATATTTTGGTCTCAGGGCTCTTAAGGGACTACGCCGAACGAAGTAGCCCGGAAGCAACGACCCTTTCGTGCGCACCAAAACACCACCTCCTCTAGTGTTCACCTAGCCACCCGGACATGTGTCGGCGTAGGTGGTTTGGTGCCACGACCCACCGTTTGCAAAATATAGCATTTGACAACCTTACACTGGCTCCAACTGCACTATTTCGCGCGTTTGCAAACAAGTAGGACAGCGAGAGCACGAAATGAGAAGGAAAAAAATGAGAGAGGCTATTGTAGAGGGTCCGTACGCGAGGTTTGGATTAGACGAGGCCTCTCTAGGTGCCATGGAGTCCGAGTAGTCACCCGTCAAAGTTGAACGATATTTTGGTCTCAGGGCTCTTAAGGGACTACGCCGAACGAAGTAGCCCGGAAGCAACGACCCTTTCACGCACCGAAACACCACCTCCTCTAGTGTTCACCTAGCCACCTAGATGTGCCGGCATAGGCGGTTCATTTCCATGACCCACCGTTTGCAAAATATAGCATTTGACAACCTTACACTGGCTCCAACTACATTATTTCGCGTGTTTACAAACAATAGGACAGCGAGAGCACCGAAATGAGAAGGAAAAAAATGAGAGAGGCTATTGTAGAGGGTCCATATGCCGAGGTCTCGGATCAGATTAGATGAGGCCTCTCTAGGTGCCATGAGTCTGAGTAGTCACCCGTCAAAGTTGAACGATATTTTGGTCTCAGGGCTCTTAAGGGACTACGCCCAAACGAAGTAGCCCGGAAGCAACGACCCTTTCACGCACCAAAACACTACCTCCTCTAGTGTTCACCTAGCCACCTAGACATGCCGGCGTAGGTGGTTCGGTGCCACGACCCACCGTTTGCAAAATATAGCATTTGACAACCTTACACTGGCTCCAACTGCACTATTTCGCGTGTTTGCAAAAAAGAGGGACAGCGAGAGCACCGAAATGAGAAGGAAAAAACTGAGAGAGGCTATTGTAGAGGGTTTACGCACGAGGTTCTAGATCAGACGAGGCCTCTCTAGGTGCCATGGAGTCCGAGTAGTCACCCGTCAAAGTTGAACGATATTTTGGTCTCAGGGCTCTTAAGGGACTATGCCCGAACGAAGTAGCCCGAAGCAACGACCCTTTCGCGCACCGAAACACCACCTCCTCTAGCATTCACCTGGCCACCCGGACATGCCGGCCATGGTCGGTTTGGTGCCACGACCCACCGTTTGCAAAATATAGCGTTTCCTTATTTATTTAAATTAAATTACAATGACTTGGTTGTTATGTTATCTCTTGTTGTCATCTTGTCCTTGGTAGGATGATATACATCCAGGGCTCATGAATCTTATTTTCTGCCTTCTCCTTAACACTTGGTTTTGTTATAATATTATGGGTAGTAAATTGTTCTACGGTTTTCTTTTCCCAACTCTCTTGATTCAACTCTCTGACCTCCTGTGAAACCATAATTATCTTCTCTTCCTCCTTTCTTCTTTCCTTTCTTTCTCTCCTCTCTCTCTCTCTCTCTCTCTCTCTCTCTCTCTCTCTCTCTCTTCTTGTACCTCATTAAAGCTCTATCAACCTTTGAATCACATCTCCTGCTAGTTCTTCTTCTTCTTCACCATATATATCAAGTCTGATTCATGAGGCCTAATAACCTTCAAAATTATCTTTCTCTACGTTTCTTCCTTGTTTCCATCATCTTTTCTATTTTTCACATATGTTCTTGTTCTCTTATCCTTTCTTGTAATTGCTTTAGTCTAGCATCTTATCTCTCTGATACTAACTTCTCCATCCAATGTGGCATTTTGTAACCATGGTCACTCTTTACTTCACCCATCATTTTCATCTATCTCTTTGTCTCTCTTCTTGTCACTGTATCAACCTTATCTCAAATCCTTTTAGCAATTGAAAGAATGTAGTTTCATGGTATTAGTTTCATATGGAAGAAGAAGATTGCAACTATAATGGCATGTTTCAGTAATGCACATCTAACAGTACAAGCTTATGATGCAAATAAAAATAATATAAAGATACAGCTCCACATATCATTCAGATTTAACAATATTTCAGGATTATTATGAGTTACAAAAGAACAGGATTGGAAAATCAATACAGTTACTTCAAGGATTAACTCATATGTACACACAAAAGTTACAAACAATGCAGACCCAATTTTGGGTATACCTGTAATATTATCAAGATACAGTCAAATACACCAGAGTTTCAAGCACACTTTTCCAAATACAACAGGATGATATTGATGAATTCCATTAAATCCATAGGTTATGGAATTATTATTTTGGGAGTTGTTAAAAGATGGAGGGATGTGAACCATAACTCAAATAAGCTTTAGTTACTAATACTTAAGTTGGCAATAGAGCTAACAATATTGTTTTAGTTTGAAAAATAAAAATTCAAAATGCCCATGGTGAAATATACCACAAATAATAATCAGAAAGATACTAGAAAATATATAACTAGAAGTAATACACTAAATCCACCGAACAGAGATCAAAACCCACTTTCTCAGAGTTAGCAATAATACCAAAATAACCAAAATAAATATGATTTAACCAACACACATGGATATATATATATATATATATATATATATATATATATATATAAGAATCAAACAAAGTGTGCTCCAGACGCGCACGTCTCTGAAAATATATATGTACATAAGTTCATAATGTATGTATACATCTCGAACTAAGCACGTGTCATAATGTACATATGGGACCACATGCGGTCGCAAAAGGCTATATATATATAATGGACTGTGAATCTACTCATGACCACATATGTGTCATCCAGGTGGACTATAAATCTACTCATGAAACATCTTCCTCTCTCGCCTGCTAGAAGTAGCACGTCCACGACCTGGGGATGTAGTGGAGGGAGATGCCACTACGGATTTCATCCGTGTGGTCCTAGGTGTCTCTAAGCATGCCTGCAACCTAACCTGCACATTCATAAACAACAAGTTTTTAACACCCAAAATTTTAAAATACATTCAAAATTTAGAAACTTGTACAATTTAGTTAAAATGCATGTGAAATCTTACCGCAATGTCATGATCCCTATCAATTTGTTGTTGACGCGTCGCAGGGACAACAATAGACTCATGAGGGGTAAGTTGTACATACAAATAATTAATTTTCAAATTAAATATTTCACATATATACCTACAAAATTTGATATTGTAGATTTAAGTTTAATAAGAAATAATGAACCTCCAAAATTTAACAAATTTAAAAAATTGTGTACCTCAGTTAGTGGATCTGCAGATGAGATCTTTATGGCAGCATATATATATGGAGGAGTCTCTCCAGTAGTCAAAAAGTCTATACGCATATATGGAGGAGTCTCTACTTAAGAGATCATAAGCTATACAAAAAACATGTACAAATCAATATTAAAATCTACTTAAGAGCTATACAAAAAACATGTACAAATCAATATTTAGTTAGTCAAGAAAGAATAAAAATGTTATTATTTTATCTTCTATTTAGGCTAAATACATAGGATCTATAAATGTTAGCATGAAGGCCATCTATCTTCATAAGATTTTGACAAAGTTTTGTATTTAATCAAGGTAACCCATAGTCATCTTCTGAGGGAGCATTTTATCCATCCTTTCTTCTTTTCTCTAAATTAAAGGAGTTTTTCCCATTGGTTTTTCTCATGTTCTCTACTTTTGGAGAGTTTCATTGTAATTTGGGTAGCTCATATGGTCTTATTTCAAGGACCCTCATTTTTACCAACCTAAGCTACACTTCAGGGTGTTTTCGTGTAGGTATAGATTTTCCTTGTAATTATTTATTTCTTAGAATATTTCGTGTAGATATATCGTGACTCATCTTGCTTATATGTTCTTTGTTTCATAGGAGTTACTTGACTTTTTAGGAGTTATTTGTGTGGTGGTACTCCGAGACATGTAAAACCAATATATGATTACATACATGGCTAGTTATATCAAATGAATTGGCATTTCCTACTAGAAATAATATATAGGTTGAGTATAAGAAAGTGAAACTCATGTACAGAGGTCCAAGAATTAGAAACAAAGTGTAAAGAGATTTGTAACTAACCTGCGTAAAACTCATGTGAGGCGTGCCAGTAGCCTCAGTTCCCTGAGCAGATGATGACCCGCCAGGCTCCTGTGTATAAAAGAGAAAAATATTAATACATGTACAACATACACGTGAAACAAATTATAATAATAATCTAGTGCAATTAAATGATTTATTAAAAATGTAAGTTTGTACAACTTGAAACTTACGTTTGAAACACGCCCAACTGTAGTAGCTAGCATGTCGACACCGGATGTTTCCTTCACCGGCTCTTGCTATTTAAAATAAAATAAAAAATTAGTTTTTTACATGTATGTACATGACGTACAAATATATATATATATATATATATATATATATATATATATATATCTCAAACATGTGAATTAAACTATTGTACATATATATATTATTTAAATTTATTTAAAATTTACCTGTGAAAGACCAATATCAGTGGCTCCAGTTCCAAAAACATTCCCCAACATCTCATCTATAGAAAAGAAATCCTGTGAACCAACAAATGATGTCTCGCCTGTAGTGCATATGGCACCACATGATCCACAGTGGTGTGGTGCACTAGAACTGGCACCTCCACCAACATCACCGGATGCAATCTGGGTGTTATGCTGGGTGAGAGTGTCAGTGAGCTCCCTTAATGCATGTAATGTATCAATCTCCACAACCTCCTTCACTGTAGGAGGGATAACTGAAGGCAGTGGGGGTTTTGGGGCATGGGGGATCCTAGGCTGACCTACGCGTGCACCAGGTCTGCTCTGTGCAGAGCCACCTCCTCGACCAAAAAAGTCAGAAAAGTCAAAATAATTCGGGACCTCATTGAGCATGAACTCACAATATAATTTCTTCAAAAAATAAAGAGGAACCTCATTGTTGTTGCATGGTGGATAATCAAAAACCATCCACCATCGGTCCCAAAAATTGTTTTTGATTCTATCATCATGGCACCAATGGATTGGGAACCATTTGCAAGTAACTGCAGGGGGCATTGGTTCTAGGGTCGGTAAATAATGCACAAATGAGGTCTTTTCCAATTTTTTTGTCTTTGACGGCCGCATGGGATAGTTTATCCGCATACCACCGCCTACAGTCACTTCTAAAGGTGTTCCATCTATGTATTTGGTTGGTTGCGGACTCGACTTCACCAATCAATGTTTGCAATGTATTGGCTAAAGTCATGCGGGATGGATTTGTAGCATGATTTTGTCTTATAGTTTGAATTAGGTTCTCAATGACAATTTTATTTTCTTGGATTCTTCCAATGATATTATCTTGCGTTCTTGTTGGCTCAGTGGGGACAGAAGGAGCCACAGGAGGCGGATCTATGTTTGGAGGAGGGTTTTGAGGAATGTTCGGAGGGTTTTGAGGAATTTTTGATGGTTTGCACGATTTCGAGCTTGCCGACCAACTGATAAAACAAGAAAATTGTATACATAAACAAACATTTCAAAAAACCCATGAAAATGCAAAAAAAAAACCTAAAATGCAAAAAAATGATTACAATCGGGGACTTACCTCCTTGTCTTGGTAGCATGGTTGAATCTATCACTATCCAGAAGTCCGATGAGAAATTTTGAGATAGTATTGAAAGTGTGAGTGAAAAACGTTTAGGAAAAATCACGGTTGAAATGAAAAATGAGGAAAATAACGAGTCGCGGGACTGTTAAATTTTGTCTCAGAGTTCCGCGATCGCGGTTTTAGGTTCGGTAATTACCGAACCTAGAATTCAAGAACCACGATCGCGGTTTTACGACCATGATCGTGGTACCTTTATTTCAGGTTTTTATGTCCACGGGATTGTCCACCAAATTCATGCACTTACCCATTTAGAGGAGAGAGAGAGCAATTTTAAATCGAAATTACCCCAAAACCCATAAAAATTCATTGTTTATCCTATAATGAGTGCTTGAAGATTTACAAAATATCTGCTCCATTAATGGTATTTCCTTGTGCAAGAATGAGTTGGCTCACGATTGTACCATTTCCAGGTCTAGTCCCTATCTTTTGTAGCTTCATCATGACCTCTTTTCTCACATACCTCATTATTTGCCTTCAGCTACCTAGGGCACTATTTACATGTTCCCAAATTTTGGAGGACTAGAACATCTATAATTCCAATTTTTTTATTGCGATGTTATAGAACTCCTTCTCATGATTCCAACGACTGGTCTTTTTTGCAAAAAGGAGACTTGGTGCTCAAGTTATGTAATTTGTAAAACTAGGTCCTCAATGATTACGGGGTTTAGAAAACCTCCGAAAATCTTATTTTTATGTCTTCATTATGTAGGTTTTCTTCTTGGGTCTCAATTAATATGATTTTCCGTAAATCAAAACACGGAGCACGAGATATGGCACATGGAATGTGACAGTTTAGTGATTTTCTAGCTTGTTGCGGGATTGGGAAAGCTAGCTCGTTAAGTAACTCACCGAGCTACTCAGCAAGCTCGCATTGAGCCATTAATTTCAGGCCCCTCGGCTCAATATTTCATTTGTATTTCTCATTGTATTTACCCCTTGAATCGATGATTTCATATTGTTGAGACCTCGGAAATTGTTTCCGGATTTGTATTGCTTTAATGGTTTTAATAGTGCGAAATCACAACACCCCCAAATGAGTTCTATAGATCTAATTTTCTAAGGTAGAGTCATTTGGTGTGATTGCATAACATTGAAATTTCCCCAAGGTGTGGGACCTTGCAAAATGGGAAATCTCTCCAGATTACAGGTTGGTTCCTATTCCTCTGTTTGGGTGCATATGTGAGAACTTGCAGAGGATCTATCTCTATACCTAACCTAAAATTTTCCAAGGAGATAGGGATGAAAAGGAATGTAAGAAATAAGAAATAACTAACTACAAGGTGATGCACTGAAGGAATGATGAACACTAGTTTTGCTGATAGACACAAACCAACAAAATACATGCAATAATCGAGCACAGATAACCAGATTGATAATGAAAGACCATATGTAAGCAAAAGAGACAGAAAGGATCTAGAATCGATCACAGACATGTTTTATTGCTCTACAGATTGATACAATGCATTACAAAATAGCCAGGGATGCAAGAAAATATATTGTAATTTTGATGGAAGGTCTAAACTCTACAAATTTCCTTGTTAGAAGGAAAAGGAGCTGCAAAACATGGAATGTCCAACCCTTTACAATGAATCCTGTCCCTATATTTCTGATTCAATCGGAGAGAATAAAGAGAGAGAAGCGGGAAAGTAGGCTCGAACTCAACCACTGTTGTTAATGCCTCTAATAAAATTTGCCCCCAAATCCATCTTAACTGCCTCATCAACAACTGGTTCGGCACCTTGGAGGGAGAAGAAATGGCAGAACAGATCGAATCCGATCTTGTTGTTGAGGCAGATGGATCCCGCATTAATGGCCCTTGAAGACGTTTCCTCCATTTTCCTTTACCTAACCTCTACAAACTTAAAGTTTTAGATCTCCGGAGCCAAGGCGAGGCCGAGATCTTTCCATCGGTGTCGATTTGTAATATTTTGAGCCACGAGTCGAAACATATGCCCCTTCGTAGTTTGTATCATCGTGTCGGTAAAATGGGCGGGATAACAATTTGAGAACTAGGTCTCCTTTTTAATATGGGACACGTGGCAGCCAGATTAGGGAAAAAATTAGGTTTGTGGGTCCGTAGTTTATCTTTTTCCCCCTTTTTGCAAAAAACGCAAAACTAAAAAAACCCCGCAGCCCCGAAGCTCCGCTTAGATACGTGGCACCCTTTGGTTGGCTGGGGAGATGCACTTCGATTTCTATCTCTCGTGCCTTTTGTCAAAAGGAAATTTTTCACCTTTTCCTCTGACTCCCCACTTTGGCTTTGACTCGGGCTGAAATAATGACTTTTTCCTTTGGGCGGAGTTGTGGCCCATTTTGTAACTTTTATCCTTTTGTGATAACAAAGGGAAAAAACCAACATTTCCCCCGACAACCCACTTTAGCTTTGCCTTAGGCTCAAATGTTGACTTTTTCCTTTGGGCGGAGCTACAGCCCATTTTGTAACTTTTGGCTAAGTCTTTTGCTTGGTGGGGTCATATCTTTTGACCTAGGACAAATGTGATCTGGCGCTTGTTTAGAAACCTTATTTCTCTTTAATCCTTGAATTTGTGCCATTTAGACACTTGGTAGCCTCCGTAGGCCTGCCTCGTGCATTGACTATTCAACTGACTCTGCCCCCTTTTAAGATTGGACACATGGAGGCACCGTGCTTGCTTGAAATCCCAGCTCAAAGTTTTCCATTGGGGAGCTTCGATTCGACACTTGTTAGCCTCCACAGTGCTGTGGAATTTTCAACAATCCCTCTTACCCTTTTGGACTTTGAGCTACATGGCAAGTTCATGCTCGTTTGGGTCTCTGCCTTTGGACTAACTTTTGGAGATGCGCCACACGACACTTGGCATTTCCCACTCAAACTTTTATACTTAGAAAATTTTGAGGCCCGCCCTATTCACATTTTGACCATATATGACCATTTGCTATGTGGAGGGATGACGCGAGTTTGAGTCTCCGCCCTTAGCTCCCATTTCAGATTTACGTCGAGTGACACTTGACATCCTCTTTCTTTGTTGCATAATTTTCAACGGCCCCCGACCTTTTGAGGCTACGGACGCATGGCAGCCGGAGCTCACTTGACTTTCTTTTCTGGATTTAACTTTGGAGAAGTGTCGCATAGACACGTGGTTCTCTCCACTACCTCCTCCATACTTAGTCATTTTCTAGGCTCTCTTATGAACCATTTCGAGTCTAAAGACTTTGAATCTTCACCATTTTCCCCCTTCTTTCTCCTAGTTCCTTTGCGGCATTGCCCCTTCTTTTCTGACCCTGCTATTCCACGGTTGAGTCTACCTGTAACTTGAAAAATGGATTCAAGACACGAAACGGATCGACATAGTCATTTCTCTTTACATAGGGTCATTTAATCTTTCTCATCCCCGCCACTCCATTGTCGAGTTCTTCTGCAACTCATTTACAAGATCTGCATGAGTTTTCTCAGGTTCTTTCTATGTGGGGTCATGGCTGATCCAATATTTGGCCCGGGGTGAAATATGGATAACAATTTGGTGACTCACAGGGGTATTTGCCTACTAGATGAAAAGACCAATTGCCTTGTCATATCCGTTGGGCATGGAGTTGATAACGACAGGTTTGATCGATTGGTCGCCTCGATTCACGAGCACGATTGTTTACACTCTCAATTTTCATAAGAAATCTCAAAATGAAGGTTTCTGAGAGTAGAAAATTGTTTTGACCTGGGGCTTCATCTGTCTCTCTCAACAGTTGCATACAAGAGCAAAAAAAAATAGCACCACAACTATGTACAAAATAGAAATCATACATGCTCCAAATAGAACATGTAGAACGTGCAAAGCACTTAGGAGAAAAGCAACCTAAACTACAATAATGCGATGTGCACAATCACTTAGAGGAAAGAGAAACTAAACTAATATATAGGGTGAGAACTTGCCCTTCAATAAGCGAGTGTTTAAGATAGATTCCATTTACTGCAATCTGCACCTCCTCTCCATCCAACGTAGACAATTGGAAAGCATTGTTAATTTTGCATCTTGTGACCATATAGGGGCCACTCTAAATGGCATCAAATTTGGAATGTCTTCCTGGTTTTCTCGATCTGCATCCCATTTCAAAACCAGGTCTCCTTCCTAGAAGGTCATTGCTTTTTACTTTTTTCAAAGCATCTCTTGATTGAGGCTTGATTTTCTCTATTGCCTGGAGTGCATGTTTTCTGACTTCTTCCAATTCTATCAGCTCTACATACCTGGCCTCCATTGGTTCAAATTCAAACATCTCTAGCTGCTTCATGAGCTCCAATGTTGGCAACTCAAGTGATATAGGAAACACTACCTCTTTCCCATAGACAAGTTTGAATGGAGAGTTGCATATAGATCTCTTGGGTGTTATCCTATCAGCCCATAAGGCTGATTTGAGCTTTGTGTGCCAAGTTCTCTTGTTTTCGTCAAGAGTTCTTCTGATGATCTTTAGTAGGTTCTTTTTTATGGACTCAGCCTGGTCATTACCTTAAGGGTAATAGTTTGATGAAGTGCTCAATTAACTCTCATTCTTAAGAACCCACCCTATGATCTGGAACCTATGAATTCCAATGCACTATACGATATAATGGTGGTTGGCACTCTAAATCTGGTCACTACCCTTCATAGAAATCTAGTATACTAGACTCATTAGCTTCCTTGAGTGCCACCTTGCCTTGATCCACTTGGTGAAACAGTTTTTGTTGTCGAGAATCCACTTGTGACCTTGTCTTGAATTTGGATTGATGACTCAATGAAGTCCAATACCCATTGCATGAAAGGTTGGTCAACCGAGATTGGGTGCAATGGAAGCGTTGCTAGTCTTTCTTTTCCTTTGAATAATGCACAATTCTTGCACTTTGATCCATGCATAGAAGTCACTAAAAACTCGGGCTAATCATAACCCGCTTTTATGATTTTGAGTGCTATCACCCTTGAATAAAAATGGCCTCCAACTACTTCAACATGGAATTATTGTAGCACTCTCTCGAACACGATCTGTCTCGATGCATCTCAACAAAATGCCATTGATGTCTCTTTTAAACAAGACACACGCCAATAAGAACATATGGGATGGTCTCGTAGCTTGAAATGTCTGCTTTTTGTTTTATTCGTCCCATGAGGACACAGGCCTATTTGAAGGAAGTGTACCATGTCTTGAGTCCAACAAGGAGTAGGTACATCATCATTTCCTTCCTCTTGATTATCCTGTAGAACAAAAACAACCTCCTTTTCACTATTTGCTTTATCTTGTTGACCTGAGGCTAGTTGTTCACACAACCCCTTCCCACGGACCAGCTTAGTGACCTTGATCTCAATGTCATATTCCATGACACAAGTGATCCATCCTGCATGTTTTTCATTCAGATCCTTGCTGAGAAGGAATTCTTTAACTCCCGCATGGGAGACCAACAATTGGATTTTATTATTTGAAACCAGATGCTTAAACTTCTTTAATCCTCTTATTATTGCCAGGACTTGCTTTTCAATGAAGGAGTATCTCACTTCATAGTCTTCCAGACCTTGACTGAAGAAAGTAATTGGTTGTTATGTACTTTTTTGTTCTGCTAAACGAAGATTGTAGAAATTGTGTCACTGCCACCAAAGGCATGGAGTATGAAGTCTTTAGAGAAATTTGGGTTCATGAGAGTTAAGGCTTGTAATATAGCTTCTTTAATGGCCTCAAAGCTTGCCTTTCCTTCAGTTGTCCACCTAAATGCTAAGATCCTCTTTAACATCAATGTTACTGGCTTAACAAGAGTAGCAAAGTTTGGTACAAACCTATAGACAAAATAGATTTTTCCCAAGAAGCTTTGAAGAGCCTTCTTGTGGATTGGCAATGGAAATGATCTTATTGCTTGAAATCTCTCGGGTTGATTGCCAATCCTTCCTTTGATACAATATGGCCTAGAAGCTTTCCCTCATGGGCCAAGAATATACATTTTTAGGGTTCAATGATACCCCAAAACTCCTGCATCTTCAAAACACCTACCTTAGGTGGAAAAGGTGGTCTGCTGCATTTTTGGAAAACACCATAATGTCATCCAGATAGATCAATACTATTTTGTTGATCAGCCCCTTGAATGTCATATCCATTTCCCTTTGGAAAGTGGCTCGACATTAGACAATCCAAATGGCATTTTTCTTTAGGCATAGGTGCCCCATTTGGTGGTGAAATTTGTTTTGAAATGATCTTCTTCTTTCACCATGATATGGTTGTATCCTGAGTAGCCATCTAGGAGGGAGAACCTCTCTCGATCCATACACTACTTACAAGATCTACTCCATTGAAGGGAGTGGTAGTACTGTTCTTTGAGGGAAGCTTTATTTAAGTCTCAAAAATCTACACACAACCTAATATCTCCATTTTTCTTCCTGACAGGGACTAGGTTTGTAACCTAGCTTGAGTGTTTGATTGGAAATATGATACTTGCTTCTATTAGTTTGTTCAGCTCTTTCATCATCAGAGGCTCAATGTGTGGGTTGACCGGTCTCTTCTTTTTCTGATGGGCTGAGCAGTTGGATCTAGTTCGATTGTGTGTTGTGCTAGCTTTGGATTGAACCCTCTTAGGTCTTCATAGCTCCAAGAAAATACATATGGAAATTCTTGGAAAAGTTGTATGAATTCATACCTTTCTTGCTCGGTGGCCACTTTGCCAATTTGAAGTGTTTTTCCTTCTCCAACTGGGATTGACTTTGAATCTTCTCCTTTGATCTGTATGTTAGCTTTCTCTTTTCTAAACTGATCATTAGGATTGAAGATAGACTCCAATGTCACTAAGCCTTTGGGAAGCTTGTTTGTATGCAGCTGTACTATTTGATTCCCGTATTTTTGCTCTAATATGCTTTGATTTCTAGCTAAGAATTTAGCTTCTTCTTGCAAAAAATTAATGATCTGTTGATCATTCTCAAACACCTGCCAACATGTGTTGTTATCTAGCACTGTTGGCCTCACAACTACATGGATATGTGGTTGTTCTTTGTCTCTTTTGATGTTTTCAACCACATCAAATGTTGCTCCAACTGCTGCAAGCTTGTCAATGTGACTTTGTTCCCATTTACAGGTATGGACACAATGTTGAAGGCCTCAAAATCCTCCATGAGATCCCATACCCTACTCTTGTATTTCTTGAGCATGTCATTTTTTACAGCATTAAGTCCTTTTACTTGATTGGCAACTAGTTCACTATCACCAAACACTTATAAATTTTTGATTCCAAGCTTCCTTGCCCAATGAAGACCATGGACCAAAGCTTCATATTTAGTAGTGTTGTTTGAGCAAGAAAACTAAAATCTAAAGGCTGAATAATATTTCATAGCTTTAGGGGACACAATCATGGCTCCTCCTCCATCCCCTTGTCCACTCCTTGAGCCATCAAATAAAAATTGCCATACCTCATTGTCATCCTTATATTCTATCTTAATTAGGTCAGGAAGAGGATGATTTTCTTCATGTAGGTAGTAAACACCTAGCTTAGATTCTTCCATCTCCTTATAGGGGTCAAAAGCATGAATTTTGTTGGCCCACTCATCGAGAGTCAATTCTAGGATACATATCACCTTGGTGTCTGCTTCATAAGTGCTTAGGAGGTCTTCTTGATCAAAAGCTGAGTAGTTGGCATTGATTGGGCTAGGCACATAAGATTCAATATGATAATCAACAATGGGTTCAGATCTTATTGTGGCGTTTTCCCCATACCTTGTTCTAAAGAGCATATGTGACCAATCAATGGATAGATAGCCTCTAATTTTTGTAGTGAAATCCCTGGACAAACACAAAGAATAATGTGGTGGAAAATCTATGATGGATACGTTCTGTAAAGCTTGTCACATTGGGACAAGCATGTAGAGTGAGGCTCAAATCCTTGATGATTCCAATAGTTGTCACTATTGTCCCATCTAATTGCACTACCCCTCTAGAGATGACTTCATATTGGAGACCTAGTTGATTAGTTATTTGTTTGGGCATCACAGAACTACTAGCCCCAGAATCAATCATACAATTGTGCACCAATTTGTCTCTAATAATCAATGAGACATAGAATGGAGGAGGTCTCAGGTTCTTACCTTGTTGTTCTCCATGGTTCCTCCCAGGTTGAACTGCATTGGCAAGCACTCTCTCTTGTTGATTTGGGGGTTGATTTGAGCTTGACCAATTCTGCATGGTAGTCTGCAATAGATCCCTCTACCTGGAATGGCCAGTGACTCCCATAGTGAAATGCTTACACTAGTTTTCTTCATTTTCTCAATGATGTTGAATGAGCTATCCTTTTGCTGCCCCTTCCAGGCACATTTTTTTCTTGCACATGGGTTGTTACAACCGGTGTTTGCATGGATTTGGAAGGTGGCTTAGATTGTTCTTGCACATTGGGAGTTATATTTTGAGTGCAATACCCTGTTGAGCAACGAAGGGTTGAGGGTCACCTGAGCTTGGTGAAAATCCTTCTCCAATATTTCTCCTCTTAGACCATGTATTGGTAGCTACACTTTGAGAAGGGAACCGATTCATCCCACAAAAGTCCTTAGCTTGCCAATTGACAAGCATAGTTTCACTTGGAGGTCCCTCTTATTGAGCTCCTTGCTGTTGATCCCTTTCTTGGCTAGGTTCTTGTGACACCATGATGGTTTGCACCATCAAGGCCTGATTTAATGCACCATTAAAGCACATTGATTGATTATGTGGCTGATTTCATGGAAAACACCAATCATATTCTTGTGCCATATTTCTTTTTCCTGGAACCAATGCCCTTGATGTTGAAGTTGTGTTTGGATCATATGTCTTGAAAGGTCTAGTAACTTGAGGATGTCCTTGGTTCTAGTTCGATTCTGACCGAGATGTTGGTCTATTTTGCTAATAATGGGGTCTAGCACTGTCACCGAGCCCGAGATTGATAAGGCCTAGAACTTTGAGCTTGTTGTCTTTTAATGGTTACTAGCTCATTCCCTAGGTTCTGAAATTGTTTCATGACTTCCTAGAGTTCCTTAGAGGTGTTAGATGATGAGGTGGAGGCTTGGTGAGCTTTGACTCTGGGGTGGGAATAGGAGCTAATGTAGGCAAATTGCTAGTATCTAGGCTTCTTAACTCAACATACATAGGCATGGATGGCCTAGGAGTGATTTTACCAGCCTAAACCAAATGGTTCTCAGCCCCTATGGAAAGGCTATAGGTTGTAGGTAAGGTTGTGCCCTATTGACTGAATCATCAAAGAAACACATCCGTCGAAAAACATCGGGGGAAATTGAGAGTCCAATTAATATTTTTAGGGTTTTCTATACGCGGAAATTACTCGTAGCTTCTTCATAGGCTTACACGTAGTAGGAGTTTTTGTATTCATTGAATTTTTGTTGGGCCAAATGTTTGTTTATGCAACTCCACCACCTTATCTAAGGACCATAACCTGAATCTTCATCTCTCTCTCTTTTTCCTTGTTTTCTTCATTTATGATTTGACACGGGAAAAGTGTGACATTATCAATTTGGAACAAGAGGGTGTGGCGTTAAAGTAATGGAATTTCACAAAAATATATCACACTCGGTAAGTTATGTCTCATTTGGGCCCAACCGAAGAGTCTTAAACAATATTATTTCAGACATTTTTAATTGACTTAAGGAGGGAACAACGGGAAAAAGTGCCAACTAGCATCTAATAAAGACCCTAGTGTGACTCACGAAGGAAACATCCTCAGTAATATTATTTTAAATTTAGGAAAGGAAGAATGGGTATATAGATACGTGGGCTTTTGGTAAAGAGGAGAATATAAAAATGGCTTTAATTAGTTGCATTTTTGGATGTGTCCCTTTTTTCAACATGGTTTTACATCAAACCGCAATACATGTTGGAATCACCAAGGGTGGGTAATCATGGAATTGCGAGGGCTAGACATAGATGATGCTTGAACAAGTGAAATGCCCTTTCTAATATACATGAGAGCATTTGACTTTGATAAGAAAAAAAGAATGTTTTGATAGTGTCTAATAACAAGTGATTATTGTTATCATTTGAGTTGTGGAGTTGGCACTTTCAATATATCATGTTTTCTATTTGTGTGCATCATTTTTTTTACAATTGAGTTGAACAAGTTCACTTGGCACAAATCTTTTCTTAAGCAAGTTTAAGACATCATAAATCATCATTTTCTTAATTGAAAAGAAATACCGAAAGGAAGATTTTTTATTTATTTTTTTTTTTCTTCAAAGGTCTTTGGTCTTTATGTCAACATCAACAATAATGCACTAAAGTGGGTCCACTCATTTCTGTCAATTAATATCGGTGATTTGTGTTCGACTTAATTGTTTTTGTCATGCGGGTGCAATTTACACAGGTCCATCTTGGACATGACCACTAAAGGTAGGAGCCCTCGAACTAACCGTTGATTTCATGTACATGGCCAAAACTAACATCTCATAGACACAAATATATAGTTAATAATACTAAATAACATGTTTTATATTTTTGAATGGAAAAATTGAAAACTTATCGTGATCTTAAAATTATTTGATAGGGTAAAGTGGTAGTCACCAAATACAAAACAATTTCCACTTTAACATCTCGTTCTCACGTGCTTTTTTAGGAAAGTGCAATTTTCTCTTAAAGGGTGCAAAAAAACACACGGGGTTCACTTAGTAAAATGTGGTATAACGAGTTCGTTCGAATGGTATTAAAGAATAACCTTAATGTTAGCATTTACCTCAATTATTCAATTGATAATACCCCCTCCTACTATATTATTAAAATGAAAATATCATCTATTTTTACCATTTACCATACTTAACATATTTTTCCATTGCGATTTTATTTGCCCCTTCTTTATTTTTACCCAAATATATCAAATAGAAAATATTTTTATTTCTACCCTAATATATCAAATAGAAAATATATCATGTTCCTCACTCAATTATTATTTTTATAATATTCGTAGAAAGATATTCAAAGCCATTCAAGACATTTTATCAATTACGTTAATGTTAAAAATTATTCATTTATCAATATTTCTTCAAATAATTAAGATGGTGAAATAATATCATTAGTGTTGAAAAGTATACTCAATCCTAGTTTTGTACAATTTTATTATTTCTTAGTTGGGTCAATGCATGGTGTTGTGTCCCACTTCTTGTCCCAAAAATGCGAGAAAAAATGGTAAATGCGTGTTATCCAAGGCGGGTTCATGCGAACACCCCCTTCGCATGAACCCGTTTCGTGTGAAGAGACACGCAAGCTATTATTTTCCGCGTGTCACAATTGACTAGGTTCGCGTGAACCGCGTGGTTCGTGCGAACATCCTTCGCATGAATGGTGTTCATGCAAACCCCCCAGTTTATACAGTGGAGGCATTGCGCAGAGGAAATCATTTTCCTCTGCCCCACCTCCTTCGCGTGAAGTTTGTGCGACCGACCAGAGCCCACCACACCAGCTGAGAGCCCACCACACCAGTGAGCCCACCAGCAACGAAGCCTAGCAACGACAAGCCTAGGTATGTTAGCAAAATCGTACCCATTTTTTAGCAAAATTGTAGCCATTAAAATACCATTTTTTGCAAAACCCTGGCTCGTTTTTTTGGTAAAACCCCATTTTTTCTCGTAGAAATGAATTGAATGTGAAGGTCAACTCTGAAAATACTTGGTTGGCTTTTGTATGCTACATCCTTATTACTTGTAAATGGTCTCTTTGAGAAACTCTGAGGGCAATAGGCAATATTTATACCCTTCCATTATGTACGTCCAATCAGACAATAAAAGTATTCTTTTACGAGTTCGAGAGAAACTTGTTTTTTACAATGGATGATTATCTTTGTAGTTTCAAGCTAAATTTATCTAGCTTCATTTCTATTAGCTTTGATCCACGACTAAGTAAGAATTCATATGGTTGGTACTGTACATTTTCCAAGGTCCTCTTTGGTCGCCCCGTTGTTGATGTATTTTTTGAAGGGCTTCTTTTATGTGCTGCAAATTGTAACATAAAGGATCTTTTTAGTTTCTAGAAAAATGAGTATATTGTGTAGCTCACAGCTGCCTATGCCATACTAAGATCCCAATAGTGGCATAATTGTTGATTGGAGCCGAGATTGCAGAGTGCACTGCCAGAATAATGCATATCATGGAGATATTCCATTTTCACAAACCTTAATACTACTGCCACTGCTAGGAAGCTTTGCATATTTCTTCTGCAATATCTGTTTTAATGTGCCTTTAGGGCTGCTTCAAAGCTTCTAGATAAGATAATATAAATATAAATAAATAAGAACTCGTTGGCAGTAGTTTCCTCCTAGAACTCGTTGGCTGCATGTATGCCTACACTTGAGAAGCACATGCTTTAATGATATCAATGAACTTTCAGATTATATTCTTGTATCCAGTAGCATCTAGAGGTTTTAGATAATGTATTGTAGTGATATTGTAAGGCACTATCAAAAACAATGTTGACAGAAGTAAGGATGGGAAATGTGACGGGAACAGGGTCGAGGAGGTTTGGTGTACAAAATGTACACACACTCATGTTTACATGAAATTACATTTTTTTAGGGATTTATCATTAACACGTATTGCTAATGGTTCAAATTTCATAAAAGGTTAGGCACGGCTATCATCTTTCAGCAAAAACATGCTCATACATGTTATGTTTATCAGTGTTGCATACTGATAGGTTATAATTGGATGACAAACATAAATAATAGAACATACAGAGTTCAAAATTTTAAGCACAGAAAAACAAACATTAATAAGAAAAAAAGGAAAAGTAAATTTCAGTCATATGAGTTAAATAAGATAATGCCACATCAATAGTTACATAAATAAGTATGAAGCAACACTTAATATTGTCTACAATGTCTAATGATGAAAAGGGAAAACAATCAAGTAATAAAATTTAAAAACAACTCAATGTCTGATAAGAGGGACTTACCTTTCTTCTGTTGAAGTTCAGCACATGGAACATTGCTTCTTTGGGCCAGAATAGCATGGGAATGACCCACAATGGTAGAAAACTGTTGCTAGAATGGGTAGCATTTTTCAGTCATCAAGAAAAATATTTCTCAGTTAGAGAAACTTGATGGATGGCTGAGAAACAACCATTTCATTGGGCAACATATTTCTCAGCCTGAGAAATGGTAACATTGGCCAGAGGTTACATTTCTTCTAACAGAAGTAAAAAATGTCTATCTTTGTAATAAAGTGGTTTTCAATTTGAGCATTTATTCAGAAGTATCTAAGTTCCTTAAGATTTCGTCATGGAAGTTGTAATTAGATGGTTGATTATGGCACTTTTTGTGATCAATGATTCGTCATAACAAGATTTTCTTGTTTGTGATCTTTGGTGTTTTATGGTATAGGTGACGAATTGATCTCTCCTTGCATGTGCAAAGGAACTCAACAATTTTTCATCGTTACTGCCTTGATCACTGGCGCTCAGTCAAGGTGTGTTATTTCATCATCTTGAATTTCTCTTGTATTTTTATCATATATTGAAGGTTTTAAATTTTAATGAATGAAAGACTATTTATAACTGGGATTTATCACATAACTGTTGTGGTGTCCAGGAAGGTTTTGCATTCTCACACTGTACAACCTGTAAAGCACAGTTTCATCTGCGGACTGAAATACCAGAAGATTACTCTTGGCGTAAGCTTAAGTTTAGGATTTTTGTTGCACGTGATGTCCTCCTTGTGTTTTTGGCAGTGCAAACTGTAAGTACTCGATCTTAGTTGTTCCGGATTTGTCAATTCTTAATCTCGATGTTTTTTCATGTTGGATTTGTGTGTGCAAGCCAACACTTTTTGGGAATCTGTTAATAGTTGCAGAAACAGAACTGTTAATCCATATTTTTTTGTATATGTCCCTGGTTTGTTTGATTATGGACACACTTACATTTGGGTTTGAGCTGTTGTGAAATCAGTGTTGCAAATTAGTAGGAGGTTTTAAATATGAAATGAAATGAATTTATATTTATGCCCACAAATGACCAAAAGTAAGTCAATGGACTTGAGAATACATTCAGTTACAATAGAAAGTGCTAGGCTGAAAGGACCATAGGATCAAAGACTACCTAAATAAAAAGAACAAAAGTATCAAAAAAAAATGTGAGAAGGGGTAAACCCAAAGCAGTGAAGCCCCAACTCATGCGGTTAAGTGCTTCTTTACTAATTTTAGACTAGTTTTCTAACAATAATTTCGTGTTCAGCCTTACAAGGCACAAGGTAAATATTGCTTTTAGATCACGACTCATGGCTAAGCCGAACGCTAATTTGGCCCAACGGGATTTCTTTCTATTTACTTTATATGTTGTTCAAATTTTTTATCCTTTATTTTTGACTTCGTGATTAAGTTCGGGAGAAAATGCAATCTTAATCAGGAACCTACACCTAGAGAATAGAAAATTATTTCTGTACCAGAAGTTAGTCCGGTTAGAAAGTTAAAGAGTCAGTTCAATTAGGACATTAGAATTAGTGCAAGCAGAGATGAGGAGTGATCATTTTGCATAGATAAAAAGAGAGATTCGAGATGGTTGGGACCTAGGAGATTGTTTGCGGGCACAGGGGAACATTTTATTTATAACTTAACAGGGTTTCTATTGGGGCCTACACCATAACCATACAACAAAAGATACAGTCTTTCAGCTTTTGAACGATTGGGATAGGAATGTTACCCTTGGAAGGTCATTGAGGACCAAGGCCAGTCAAATGATAAAGCTTGTGCAATGTCATATCTTGTGTCATTTTGTATAAGAGAGAGAAAAATGTAATGCTCTTAGAGTAAGAAGAAAGATGAAAGAGTGTAAGAAACCATCCGTAGAAGGTTGATTTTGCAGTAATAGATTAGTGCAATATCTTGTTGTTTTATATAATGGAAGTCTTGATTCCCTAGCCTCTTATGCATTGCAGTTTTGATTAGTGTCCGTAGTTTCTATAAACAAGCATAGTTGAGATCGCATGCATAGTTTTAGTTTGTACTCATGTTTTGTCAAATGTATAACATAACTAATTTGTAAATAGACATAGCACAAATGAGTCCAGTGAGTAGAATAACCTTACTAATTTGTAAATAGACATAGCACAAATACATACCATAACCTTACTTGCAGAACAATTAAAAGAAAATAAAAGGCAATGAAAAATACGTGAACATTCATTTATTATTAAGGAATTTTCTTACTTAATTACTAGAAATAAACAGCTTCCTTGAAATGTAAAGTTGATTTATCCCTGATTTTGTATACAAACACTGTGATGACATCAATAATAGATTACAAATAATTTCAATGTTTTTGTGATTTTTAAGCATGCATAAGTGGTCAACTTGTACATGTGGAGATATAGATGCATTAGACATGTCTTTTACCGATGTGTTTTGTTGTTTAAAATTGGATTGGTGTTCTATTTGATTGTGCTAATTCTGTATCATATGCACAAAAATTGTGTTCCAGGGAAAGGTGAATCCCACTCAATGTGAGGCTTTGATAATGGTTTGTGCCCAGGTAAACTTACATTCTCTTCTAGAAACATTGCTTTGACTTTAAGATCATCTAAATGTATTCAAAACTTTTCATTTCTGAACTCTGCAGCATCACTTGGTATATTTTGTTATCATTGTGATTTGTAATTTATGTAATTTATTTGATTTTGTAATTTATTTTCTATATTAGTTGCATTGAAGCTTGAAAATTTCATATTTTTGTTTTCATTAATATAGGAGAATATCTTAGGAATTTTTAAAATTAAAAGTACTATTAATTAGAATTTTACTTTCATTTTTTTTACAGTCATGGCTTCTTCTGGAACTCCTAATTTGTTTGAGAGGACCAATTTAGAGATTGCAAAATTGCAATCTATTCTCGAAAATCCAACTACAGTTGGGCAGTATAAAGCCCATTGCGAAAAAATACTAGTTGATCTTCGTAGAATAGAGACAAGTTTGAAAACATATAATCCATTTGATTTTGAATCAATAAAAAAATTTATGGATTCACTAAAATCAAGTGTCTCAGGAGATGTAGGTTATAATGAGATTACATCACGACTTTCCGATAAGGAAGTCGTTAAGAGGTCTTGTTGGAGTTTTTATGCAGACAAACGGAAAATAAGGGCATATTATGTAAACAAATGTTCATGTCCTTTATGTGCCCCTTTGATTTATCCTAGATTTTTGGCCTCTCAAGGCCAATTTCCAAATAATGACCAATTACCGTTATACTTCATAATGATGCTACATGTTGAGGTTCACTTAAACCTAAAGGTGAACTATTTAGACATCCCTAGTTATTTGGGGTAGGGGCGTGGCCGTATTAGCCACAGGCAGGCATATAGAAAGGAGGGAGCTCTATAATTGTTGACGTGCGCGGCTTATACGAAGGCCACAACCATTCTTATCAAGCTTTCAGGATGTCGCAGCACCTATCATTATGACTGCACATGAGGTGCTTATCGAGGGTCTTGTTGGCATTGCTCACGAGACCCAATTGATCTCTTCTGACCATGTCGGTTAGTACCTTTAGAGACGTGATACTAGCAGTGGAGGTGCTAGTAGCACCAGTGATGCACGCAGCGAGGTATACGCTCATGCATCTTTGATTTCCCCAGATGAATTTGAGCTAGTTACAAATCCCGCTCAGGCACGTCGGCTAGGATGCATCATGGCTGCTGACTTGTTACGTGCGTATGAGGTGATTGCTCGGCATTGCAGCATTCCACTATCGGGGGTTTTAGATTTTATAGAGCAGAGTGGGAGTGTATCTTCTAGTCAGGGTACTATTGCCGCTGCTACTATAGATAGACTTCTGTTGCTGGGATTATCACACCTGATGTTCAGCACATTTCTGTTCCAGTGTGTGAAAATTAAACCTTTAATATAATTAAAATTTATTTTAATTGATCATTACTTTACAATTTATTAATATTAAAATTAAACATGTACTTTTATGTTTAGAAGCACGCTCCAGTGTGTGGAGCTTCACAGCCCACACCATCTACTCGTGTCACATACACACAGCTCTTGACTGAGCACAACATGGATCTCGATGTTCCGGGTCTGAGTCAACTTGGCTTAGTTGGCGACATATTTGCTGGTGTTGAGGTCATGGATGACAATCCCATACATTTGGAGACGTGTTCCGTAGAGGTATAAATACATGTGTTTTAATATAATTAATATTTAATCTAAATTGAAATGTTAGAAATTAATGAACTTTATTCAAAAAACTTATTTATCAACTTCTTACATTTTATTTATTTTGTTTCACAGGGATCTACGGGACAGAGATCTACGGGTAGCGTAGATACTCCCAACATCCGCGTAGGGACAGATACTGAGGTAATCAATTGTACATATCAGTTATATGATGTATTGAATTAATCAAGAAATTGTTGTAGATTTTTGCTTATATATTTTAATATATGGTACATGCTATATATAGTTTATGACATGTATATTCCTTTTTTTTAACATGCAGGGTGCAGCAGAGCGTAGTGAGGGGTCTGGCACTCACCCTAGTGCACGGAGGAGACTTCAGTGATATTTTATGGAATTCGACAATGAGAAATAAAGGCAAACCAGGAAGGTAGAAAAAATTGTCGTAAAAAGTGTCGATGATAGACTTAATAGCATCATTTACAAGACAAGGTTTGAATGCATAAATTTATGGAAAACATGAATTTCTAGTTGACATGAGAAAAATGTAATGTTGCAATTGATCCATAATCAGCCTATCATGAGTCAATATGGTGATTGCTCTTAAAAAGAACTTGTCATTCAGCTTTCTTAATGCACAAGCTCTACGTTTGTTCCTAGCGCGTAATCGCCATGACCCGTTCAAAAGAATACACCTGCTTAGAGGAATTTGTGTGTGGACTTCACACCACCTCTATCGTAACCGTTGCTGTCGCCACAATCCTCGCCACTCTAAGTCGAACATCTTCTTCTTTGTTTCTCTTTCTGCAACATTTGCATGCTCAGGGTTTAAGGTGGTTTTTGGGATATTCAAAAATCGGATGACTCGAGCTTGCCATTAAACAGGCCTTGGATGTGACAGTGCTCAGGTAATTTGCTTGTTCTTTGTGATGAGGAGTGTTAAGAAATGTGTGATCTTCAAAGGTATATTTTGATTCAAAATTTCATATTACACAAAGTTGTTGATGTTAAATAAAGGGTTCAAAATATTAGAGAAAGCTCTCTATTTAAATAAGTTAAGCTAAAGTTTTAGGTTCCTAGGAAACCACACGAGGCCCTCTTACGGGTATAAGTGGATTTAAACTTTATCCTTCACTCTTTTCTTGTATATGTTCCAATTTCTTTACCTCTTAAGGTTTGAAGCTTTGCAACCAACCTCATGAATAAATAGACCCTTGCCTTTACACCTATTTCTTCAATAATTATATAGGGAAATATATACAAGGATGTATTTGAAACATTCACACAATATCCGTCTTGAATCCTATTTGTAGGTTGAGGTTTGAAGTCACATACATCAACCTCACATGGTGATGTTTCTCGGCATTTGCCTAAACAGAGGATGTATGGTATATGAAAACATGGAATATGGGAGTTTGGATGATTTATTGTTCCCAAAAGGGTGCAAGTGCTTCTCTTTACGTGGTATGTACGCTTTTGAATTGCTTAAGAAATAGCCTCGTGATTCCCTCTTTTCATTTTTGGCAGCTAGCTATAGCTATTTTCATTCTTAGCACATTAAAAGTACAACAAGCGGTAGAAATATAAATGATTTATTTTACGAACCAAAATCTCCAATTAGAAAAAAAAAAACAAAATCTATTTATTAAATAAACCAAAATCTAAAATTAATAGTAAGACTAGAGAAATTGCTTAGCATTGTACAATTTCTTAAATCGCTTAGCATTACACAATGTCTTAAATTGCTTAAGATATTTTCAAGCTATGTTGTACCATGATCCATAATGAGCACTTAAAATCTTCTAACAACGGGAATTAGCATATAACAATTCCATATGTAAAATGTAAAATAAGCTAAAATAGTGAATATTGTCAAGTACAAAATATGCTTGAAGGCATATTTCCTTTTTAAGAAGGGCATAAGCACAAAATATACTTAGAAGGCATTTTTACTTTTAAGAAGGGCACATTGTCAAAGCAAAAATATAGTTAGAAGGCATTTATCCATTAAAATAGGTCACACCTTGTATTCTTTACGGTAGTCTTATTTCAATCATCTTATTGGCACAATCCATATAAGGAATGTCCAAAAGTGCCCCATGTCAGAGTTTTATTAATAAGCTCCATATCCTATAGTTATAGTAATTACAAATATGACACGAAGTTTGATGAAAAAGAAAACATAACCCAGAAGAACATGTTATTTTGGATAAGGGTGGAGTGATAAGGGTACTCCATATACAACCTTTTGGTTCACAACTAAACAAATAACATATATCAAAAACTATGTACATCTGAATTCCCAACTAACATTTCCACATTAAAAATAATAATGTAACATACATCCACATCATAAATCATGTTTATACCATACATACTTCCATGTAACAACCATATCACAATACTTGTAAACCATAAACCATTTCACAACAAGTAAGAATCACAAGTATTAAACAACTTTATTGTATAGTGGTCTCCATAGTCCCTTGAAGTAAAAATACAATGCTATCTAGCTTAATAGTTTATTACCAACAAGGTTTAGTAATTTATTCCATATCCTTCTATATAATACCAAGTGGCTCTGCTTTCGTTGTTGATGACTTGTAAAAATTTTTCATGGTCTTCTACATCTAGTCTTCATTTTTGCGTTTACTATTTGTAGTCTTCACCTACATAATTGTAACCTGTAGTGCAATTATGTGATGGGTGTAATGATACACCTTTTTGTCGGTTTGTAATCAACAAAGTGAATACCACTTTGGAGGGCTTTCACTTGTTGTAAGTATGTTCCCTACACTACAACCGAGCCAATAAAAAATGTTGTCACTTCACTTGTTATTTCACATGTTAGCTTTGTTTCTCTCCTCATGGCAACGCAAAAAGTAGTACTCTACTTTCTCAATATTGGCTTCTTCAACAATGACCGCAAATACATCTCCCTGACAAAATTCAAAGAAACATTCAATGATCGGATGTATAGTATAAATTATATACATATATATTTAATTATCAAATTATACTTGATCCTTTCAAATAAAACATACCTTGTTTAACCAGTCCAGATATGTGGTCATAATCAGTTGAAATTAATGGCACATCTTCAAAACTATCATCATGATCTGATCCATATGTGTCATCCACAACTAAAGGAACTTGCTTCCACTCACCTACATACCCATGTTTTTACTATTGCACTCTGAATATGATTTGTTCATGCATTCATAACAAAAACAAGAATAATCTCTTGTATAGATTGTCCAGTTATTACTATCCATAGTCATCAAAGAGTGCAAAGACCTAGAATTGGGAATCCTTTCACATCCATACTTTGTCCTCCGATCAATACCTTCATTTAATCATGCTCAAAAGATCAATAAAGTTTAAAACAAACAACAAAAATTAGAATAAAAAAATTTAAAGTTAGTAACTTGTAGTTCACTTAATAAATCACATCAAGATTTACATATCTATGTTTTAAATGTGCATGTACCTGTTATCTCCCAAAATACTCTGTGTGGGGTTGAAGCTTATGGGGTTGAAGCGTGTGATGTTGAAGCATGTGAGGTTGAAGCCTATGAGGTTGAAACCTGAACTACAAAATGTTTCTTACACCATTCAACAATGGTGTGGGCATCAATCAATCGATCTCCCTCATAATCAAAGCTTTGTTTCTTTAGAGCATGTTTGATGCATGCACCCGCACCATCGTGTTCTCCCTTCCCATGACCACTCTCAAAAAAACTCCATAAATGAGGAATTTTGTGATGACGATGATAATGACTGAGTGCAAAGAAAGGGCGAGAGGATTTGAATTGTGATGCGCAACCATCTGACCAAACAAAATGGTGATCTATTTGTATTCCTCGCTGATGAAGATATTGAAAGAACAAACCAAAACAATGTTGCACAAAGTGGGTGTCATGTTCCTTGTCATCACTTATATAGAAGTGATACTCCTTCTTGATCATTCGCTTCACATATGTACTTTTAACCCCATCCAAATCCAATGGTGCACAATAAAATGTCCCACTTTTTGGTATGGTTTGTACCTTAGTAAACATGAATTTTCAGTTTAATTGATTTTCTAAAGGTAATAGCCACAAAACCGTACACATTCATGAAATTCCACAAACTAACGAAATGTTGTGTTTAGAGTGTAGAATACATGTATATTTTAAAAAAAAAAATTGGCAAAAAATATAGTATTTTTCTTAATTTTATTCATATGTTGTTTCTTATGTTATTAAAGAGGAATGACTATCCCCCGGTGGTTTTTTAAAATGAAAACTTATCTTTTCACTATGAAATTTTAGATATATGTTCAAGATTATAATTTTGATGTGCTGTCAAATTTTCATATTTTTTTGACTTATATATTTTTTTAATTAATTATTTAGTAACTATATTTTAAAATAAATGGCGTCCATATTTCAATGCCAATAAATTTTAATATTTATATCAAAATTAAATTATTTTTTCACAGGAAAGAAGAAGAATTCAACAAATACTAAGTATATTTTTTTCAAATTTTTTTGATATATTGTACTATTTTTAAAATTTGGTTGATTGTGTACTATTGATTGTCCTAAAATACCGTATGTTAGTAAAAAATAAAAAATAAATAGCAAAACAGATTTTTAAAAAATGAAAATTACATTTTTAGAAAGCCAATAAAAATATGAATTTTGTGTCAAAATTTTGTAAGTTAACTATTTTGTTTACCCTAATTACGTGGCACCCGAGTGGAAGATTTTGGCTCACAATTGTCCCCCAAAAGGATTTGGAGCCAAAATGTGCCACTCAGGCGCCACGTCACTGCCACTCATCAGGGTTCACGCGAAAGGGGGTTCACACAAACACCGTTCGCATGAATGCGGTCGCGCGAACCCCGATTCACGCGAATGCGGTTCGCGCGAACCCCCTCCGCGCCACCAAAGCACCGCCAAAACGTCTCCTTCTAGATTTAATGATTCGCAATTGCGTCTCCCCTTCTAAATTTAATGTTTTACAAGTTACTTACTTAATATTGTTCACTTTTTATGTTTTAAATTTAGTTTTTTACATATTTTTTGTGTTTTAAAGTAAGTGTGTTTTTTTTAAAAATTGTTTTTAACCAAAAATATGTAATATTAAATTAGAAAATTTGTTTTACATATTAAATATAAATTCTATTAAATTTAGAAAAGTTGTTTTAAAGTTATAGAAAACTAAAATTAAAAATAACCTAATTTCTACTGAGATTTGTATATAAATAGAGTTGCATGCACATATAGTTTTGTATTGAGTTTACTCTTAGACATTCAGATCTATCACAATTTATGTGTGTAGGTGAAAATTATTGAAGTGGATGAATCATGGGAAATGCAAAGAATGAGAAACGAAAATATACCGAGGAAGAGAATGCAGAGAAGAATGCTAGAAGATCTATTCGTAGGAGGGCACAAAGAGAGAGAGAGAGAGAAGACACAACAAGTGAAAGACAACGCTGCAAAAATTGGTACATATGTATAGAAACCCTTGATAGATCCTAATTTTTTTTTAGTTCTAAGGTTTAAATATGATAATTTATGTTTTTTAGATTGCGTAAAGGCAAGGGTTTTGATAGGATCCCATGTGTATGTTTATGGACACAGATCATGATGCATAACATTATCTTGAAGTGATAACAAAAGTTATGGAATTACTTCCCAAAAAAAATGTGAAACACTTGGTGAAGATGGATTTACAAAAATTAAAAGAATTTTCCGAACAAGAACCACTATCACGAAAGAAAACAGCAAAAAGTGTAGAGATAGTATATGGTGAATTTGTTAATTTGACTACAGTTGCTAGAGCACATTTGTTGGTTACATTCTTGAATCATGTTGATATGAGGGAAACATTAGAATTGTTAGGTGTTGATTTTGGATGGAAAAATTCAAAACGTGTAGAAGAAGAATTTGTTGGGAATGTTTTTAAAGGAATAAGTTCTTTGGGTACAAAAACTAGGTCTGTTGATAAGAGTATTTCTCGTAGAACAATATTAACTTTAGTTGTAAGTGAAGATACAACAAAGAATCATCATGTTACCGCCTTTGCCAAGGCATTGGGTTTATCTAGAAAGACGGTTAGCAGGTATGCAAAAAGGAGGAAGACATTGGATGACTCTACTATGGAAGGAAATTGGGCACTAATGTGTAGAAATCCACGTTATGATAAAATAGAGGATAATATTGTGAAGATAGTTTCGATTTTGGGTGAGAGGACTCGTCCTTCTCGAATGTGGGGATGTCTTAAAACATAGGGTAACTCATGCAATAACTATGATGAACATATAAAACATTGGCTTGAAATAACTCAACATGAGATGTACATAAAGTTTGAGAAGAAAATCCGGATGTTAAGATTGGACAATGAATGTTTGAAAATTTGAAGCCTTGGTATGTGCGAGTGATAAAGTCCTTGACACATGTTGTTGTCACTATCATGTTGAGTTTGATTATCACTATCGGGTACATAAAAATTTATAGATTGATGTATATATATTTTGAGGCGTGCTTTCATTTATATCTATATATTTAAAATTTGTTTAAATATCGTTTTTGAGACATGTGATTTAAAATTAATGTATTTCTAAATCTATGTTTTTTTAAGTGTATAGAAAGTTACGAGAAGAAATTGCCCCACCTACACGTGTCGGTGAATTTATAACTTCAATTATTTTTGCAACATATCGATGATCATGTCGATGATCGTATGACTTGCATCAAATATTATGTGTGACAAGTGTGGGGACTTGAAATTATTGCCAAAAACAAATGAAGATTTGGACACAGTTAACATGGTTGCTTGCAAGAGGTGATATATATAAATTTATGTTTTTAAATTTGGATGTTATATTTTATTTTTATTTTTATTTTACTGCAAATGAATACATGACAATTTGTCCATGTTATGAATTGATTTTGTAGGTTCAAATACATAAAATATTCAACAAGCTTGGAAAAGATGCTGACGAGGTTGGATTTGGTAGAAGAGGAAATCCCCATTGCTACATTCATGCAAAGTTTCCGAAGTTTAATTAGTCCATACATCAAACATTCTCACTATTCAAAGTGGCAGGCTACACAATTCAAGACTAATAGGGACACATTCCCTATTGGTTCCATATTGTCCATGGTTGATTTTCTTTGAGAATTACTCATTTTCTCATCAAAAGAAATTCAAACACGGAGTATTATCATGCGACGAGGTTACTATCATGGTTCAAGTATTTTATAGGCATGTTGGTTGATCCACAATTTTACGAGCAACATAAGTGAATCAAATCATATTGATATCATATGTGAATTGGGGTCATGTAGAGATGATAGATAGGAGGTGCCTTCACGGCCTACTCTCATTTAGACTACATATGTATATGCCTCATTTTCTAAATTTGAAATAATATTATTAAAGTGGGTTTCCTTCGTGAGTCGCATTAAGGTCTTTGTTAGATGCTACTTACTTCAAATTAGAATGTTTCAGATAATGTTACTGTTCAAGACTTTTCAATTGGGCCCAAATCTTGTTGTCAGACATACATTACTTTAACACTAAATTGGATAATGTCACACTTTTCTCAAATCAAATCAATAGTCAATTGAAGAATACGAGGAAAGAAAGAGAGATGAAGATTCAGTTATGGTCGTTGGAGTTGCGTAAACAAACAGTTTGCGGAACACAAATTCAACGAATATGGATGACTCCTACTACGTGTAAGCCTATGAAGAAACTATGAGTAATTCCCGCGTACAGAAAACCCTAGAAAAATCATAAATGGATTCTCAATTTGTCCTGAATCGTGATGGTTCTTAGCAGAGGTTGCCATCAGCTGTTCATTGTTTGTTGCAGAAACCGCGTTAAAAGCGTTGTGGGCCGTGGCGCTTAATTAATTATTCCAGCTCAAGCTGTGGATAATATAAGAAACTTCCTTGAAGCTCAGAGGGCCCTGGCGTGGGTCTACAAGGAAATATCTGCGACTGCAAGATTACGTGAGTTATAGTTTAAGTTTGTCTGTTTTTTCGGTTTTCTTGTGTTTGTTCGCTTACAAAAAGCTGCAGTGAGTAGTGAATCTGAGAATAATTCCATGGCTCCGATGTACAGAGGCGTGCGGCGCAGGAGCTGGGCAAAATGAGTGTCTGAGAGAAGGGAGTTGGGGGAAGTGGGTGGCCAATTCAGTCGCAGGAATAACTGATGAAGAGGTCATCATGGAGGAATTTTATTCTCCTGCAGATGTACTCATGAATATGGCAGACGCACCCCTTCACACCCCCTTCGTTTTTACGGGGACTTCATGAATCATGAGCATACTTATTTGTATTGCACTGAAGAATTTCTCTGGAGCGGTTGTTGAAGTCTCCTTCATTCTATCTCCATTAAAATTCATAGTATTATTGTGCGACTGTGTGGTATTTTTTTCAGGTTTGGTATATGTTACTGGAAAAAATGAGGTTGGAGAATGCTCCAAGATAGCGGAAGCAAGAAAAGCTCACAAATTCCAAGAGCCCAAGCCGCTATTTCTACAAAAACAATCCACCCAGGGTAATGGCAATCTTTGTTTTGTCAAATCTAACTGGCAGTTTGATTCTCTAAAGAATGGGCATGTCTCTTATGAAGAGAAATTAAGGTATTATTGAGCCACCTCCAAGGGCCAAAGGAGGAGATACAACATTCACTCCATGGGAGTGAATGCAAGTTGGAATTAAGAATTGGACATCCTTTCAATTATGGGAAAAACAGCAAAGAATAATGCAGAGCATTTCTAAAGGGAAGTGAACATTGTAACGGAGGAGGTAAACCACCACCACTTCATCATGCTTGCACAAAGGTCATTATGAAGAGATGCAAAGTACAAAGAATTCCATCGTTTCTCGCTTATGCAAGAAGAGCGGCCATGTATAAAGGTCACCCTAAAGAGATATGGAAACTACAAGTCTTCCATTGTTTGTTGCATATTAAGAACAATGGTCATGTAGCAAAAATTCTTGGCATGCATATCCATGTTTTTTTTGGTGTGAAATGGATAACGATCTTGTGGCCATGTGTTGGAGGAGAAGGTCCATACGAAAGAAGCCTATGTCTTTCAAAAGGAAATATTCAAGTTATGAAGACCACTCTCCAAATAAAGTCATTCTTCAAGAACCAACGATACAAGAGACGGTACATGAAGAAGCCCACCTATCTAAGGAAGAATCCATCAAGAGGAGTACACTATAGAGGAGAAACCATCACCATTATTTGGTTTCCATTGTTGTAAGGGGCATGTTGGGGACTAATCTCATTGTGTATGAGAAAATGTGGAGTTATTTCACTCATTTAGAGTGGATATAAAGAAGATACCTCATTTGAAAAACATATGAGTAGTCTATTGTAAAGAGGTTGCATCATTTTAGCATTATCATGTTTATGAAAAATTGTAAATTGATATGTTTAGCATGATTTTAGCTTGCAGGTATACATTGATTTTTGTAATCAGAATTGTCCTAGCATATCTATGTTTGTTTTGGTATGCATTTAAATTTTTTAACACCTATAAAAATCTTGTAACATGTTGTAAACACATAGAAGATGGTTACAATAGGCTCTCCAAGTCAGTTTAAGTATGATAGAGGCTGCTAAAGATTTATTGGGAATCTTGTGATGTGCTTGTAAGATAAAGTGTTCTTCAACAAAGGGAGGTGAAGTGGGAAGACATTAAAAGGCGAGAGATGCTTCCATTGTGAGTAACACTCCACAACACGAATGTTGGTTTTGATGGGTGTGCGAATTAACATCCATCTATGTTCATCGAATTATGTTTCTTTGAACGTGTTTCGCATTGGTTTTGATGTAAACTTTTGTAAGACCCACAAAGAACAATGGTGTAAATGCAATTGTGTGATCACAATATATATATATATATATATATATATATATATATATATATATATATATATATATATGCCGCATTTCTTGAATTATAAGACCCAAGATAACTGAAATGTGTAAAAGTGGTGCCTTGTTAAAATACTTACATTAGGAAATTCACTTTATTCCTTTGTTGAGAATGTTAGCAAAGGAGGATTTTGAATAGCAACTCCTAAAGAGAAAAATTTAGTCTATCCTATAAACATGTGCATTGATGAGGGTAAGCATATTATCCAAGAGAAATATCAAGACACTAAGAGTGTACAATGGTTATTTTGTTGAGATTGAAAGAGGTCATGTACTCTTTTCATAACCCGAGTGTGCATATTTCATTTTGGGAAAACCATCTCCACATCGAGAGAGGGACAAAGTGAAATCTAAGAGGATGAAAATTTGGGTATCCGGTGAGAAGATAATCAATATATTTTCATTCTAATATTTTATGTGACCAAAATTATCTAACTGGGGCATGTCTTGATCCAAAAATGGATTGTGAAGATCATTCAATTTAGCGGTGAGACAATCAACTATAAAAAGGTTCACAACATTTCAAAGTATCGAGAAATAGATAACTTATTATTAGAAGGACTTTACAAAGCATAGAATTTCTCATATGTATGTATTTATTACATATTTGGGTTCCTCTTGAAAAAAGAAAAACTTTCAAAAAATAAGTACATGATTTCGGGTTTGTTTGCAAAGGTTATGATCTCTTGAAGTTAGAGGGCCTTTTTGAGGTTACAGACCCCCTAGTGGAAGTAGAAGGTGGAAATGTAAACATTAGTGATGGTTACATAACAAAACAAGTCGCTACATAGGTTTGATGGTAGTTTCATAACCACCTCAATGGTTTTAGAACTACTATGGTGGTTGTGGAAACCACTCCTATAGATAAAGGTTGTTTTTCATATGTCTAGAAATGATTGTGAATGTTTCGATTTCCAAAATGGTTTTTGATAGATTCCCAAGGTAAAGGGAATAATTATAGGTTTGACAATAATCATTTATGATAGGAAAACATTAGAGGAGTTTTAGGTATTGGATTCCATTTCCTAATAAAGGAAGTTGGACTAGTCTTTTGAAAAATCCATTCACAATTGTCATGCATAATTATAAGGGAGTTAGAAAACATATTTTCATATTAAAGAGTCTAGGATAAATCCTATCTGCACTATTCTCATTGTCCACGAAGAAAACATTCAGATAAAGAGAATATTACATAGTTGATATGGTCGAGTTCAATATTCTTCCATGTAGGGAGCCTATCATTGAACATTGAAGAGTTTATAAGAAGCTTGAGAGCCTATGAGAGTGAAAATTTTATAATCCTATAGAGAATAAACCTTTTGAATTGAAGAACATAGCGGACATGAGGAAGAATGGCTTCAATCTTTCTAGGGTTTTCTCATATTGAGTTTCTCAAGTTTAAACTCTTGTGTTTCTTAATTGTCTCTTGTCTTTTGTTCATTGTTTGCATGTTTTATAGTTTTCAACTAGTCTAATACTTAAGAGAGTTCAAGAAATCTCATTTACAACTATAACACTTGTTGATAAAGGGACATAACCTTCAATTCATTTTTACTCTCATACAAGAACTTTGAATTATAGTTGTGTATAGGATAGTAACATGTCTATGATGAGAAGGATCTGATGAAATGTATGTAACATTTGGGAAGTTCATGCAAACGTTGCATAAGGAGTCTTATTTTTAAAGGTAATAGTTAGAATCTGAAATATACCTTGTTATAGCTATTTTGGGGTGTTCTTTGGCATAGAACTTGATAGCCACACCTTAAGATATATAATTATTCCATATTAACAAAATTGGAGTGGAATTCCTCCAAATTAGGGATCATGGGTGTAGGTAAAAATCATACTAATTAATGAATAATTAAAACAATACGTTGCGGTGATGATGATGGTGTATATGGGTGTTTATATTGTCATAAGCCAAGCCTTCAAACTAATGTTGGATTAATTTTTGAAAAAAAGGTAATTTTTTGATTCGTAGAAGGATTTCAAGATCGATGACACTCATATCAAACTTGCGATTGTAATAAATGTTTGTAAGAAGAAATAAAATGACAATATTTTTGTATTATGAATCCACATTGGAGGGGAAAAAGAAGATAAACATACAACATTAAAAGAATAATGTTTTGCAAGAAACAAATGCAAAATAAAGATACATATAATGCGAGTGGATGAAACAATAAGAGATAAGAGAATATGCAAAGTTTGTGTCACATGAGAGGATCTAACTCATTGTGAGAGAACATATTTTGATGTCCATTACACAAAAATCAATAGGCCACAAGCGGGGATAATTTTAGTGGTGAATATTCATAATATAGTGAAAGTTTCATTTTAGGAAAATTTGGAAAGGTGATTTTCTCGGAGTGGGTCGTTGTCTGTTCGCCTAAAATATACGGTATATTTTTTGGGGGTTGGCTTCGCCTTCATTTGAAAACATCTCTCTAAAAACCTAGGTGATTTGTCGGGTATTATACCTCAAGTAGCTTACCAAATTACAAATCTTGTGAAGTTTGAACTCACATACTCTTAAGCACCAGAGATTGATGTTAGCATGTTAGGGGTAGTTGTTGATGCGTGATAGGGACATAGTTGACGCGCGTGATAAAGAGTTATTGTACACGTGTGACAAGGAGATATTGCAGACGCATGAAAAAGGAATAGGTTTGGCCTTACGATAGAGAGAGTTGACACTCATAAGGGCGAGTTAACGTGCGTGCGGTAACCGGACACTAGGCGTGTGATAGGGCATAGGCATTTGATGCGTGCGGATACCTCGGACGGTGGATGAGTGACAAAGTCCTCAGATAATGGATAGAGTCACTACTTGGTTCTTTTACTGACGTAAGACTCTCTTTAGAATAATGGAAGGTGCTAGTTCAAAGAATGCGAAGAACCTAAAAGTAAGTAAGAAATCTCAGAAATCACTCTTCAAGTATTTTGGAAACTCTACGGATACAGATATTGAAAATACCAACCATATAGATGCCACCACAAAGAATCAGAATATTGACTGTGTGGAAGGTATTATTGAGGTGGACATGCATTACGCATGCAGTATCAAAGTCAAACAGATGACACCTACGATAATATGCTAGATCTTGAAGATATTGTTCTATTAAGTGCAACTAGAAGTGCATCAAGATATCACACATATAAATACTCAAGTAAAATGGAACACGAAATAAAATTCAAATTCCGGTCCAAGAAAGAGGAAACTAGGTGATTGTGATATTGCTCAAAATTCTACTAGAAAAAGTAAAACATTGAAAACGAACAAGAATATGTGGACCATTGGCAAGACATACAAGTTTGAATGGGCAACTAGATTTTCGTTTATCGAACTTGTACAATCATCTAATTCAGAAGAGATCCCATCTGAATGTACATGTACAATATGTACGTGGAAATTGGGAAAGCAACAAAAAATGCAACTGAAAGTTGGACACTATAGAAAAACATTGTGGAAAACAATATTTGACTGTAATGGGCGGATGGCCAGAAAATCAAAACACATAGGTGGAAAACTAAAAAAGAATGCATGCATGTTAGATACGCATCAGAATATGAGGCAGAGCAGAAAAAACATAGACATCTCTTGGAAAAGGGAGGAACGATCACATCGCATATTGGTAAGATGAAACAAACAAATCTACATGCAAAATTCATACAATTCTCTACTCTATTTCACATACTAAAAAAAGGAAGAACGATTTTGGATTTCCTCGATTTCAAAGTTTTGTATCAATTTAATGGAATGCTAAACGTGTCCATTAAATGGATGGGAAATGGCAAAATGCCTTTCGATGATAGAGAAGGAAGATTTGAAAGAGAATGTAAAAAAAGCAAAGTTTATCTCTCTTTCGATTGATAAAGTGACAACAGTCGGAAACACTGCATGGGTATGTACCCATGTCTATACTTTAGAAAATCATATAAGGACACCTCATCTATTGGGTGTTAAGAAAATGGTTGAAAAGCTGCAATGCTGAAAAGCTACATAAAATAGTTGTTTCTCATTTGAAAGATATTGCTGGAATGGTGATTATGAAATTGCTACGAAGTTGGTATGCATTGGAGAAGATGGTGCATATCATGCATGGGGTCACCAAACAGGTCTATGTGTTAGATTACAAATAATAGTGGCCTCATATATGCTACCAATTCCTTTGTATGGCTCACATAATGAATTTAGCGTATAAAATAGTAAGCAACCACAAAAATGTTGCTAAATTAGAAGACCTTATAAGAGAACATCGTGCCTATATGTCAAGTAGCCAAAAGTGATTTCTTGAGTTCCAGAAATTTGCAATTGGAATTATAGATGGTAAAAAACTTCTGAAGGATTTCGAGACTAGATGGATCTCTTTGTATGAACCTGCATGTAGAGTTCGTGAGGAGTATCCTTCGTTGGTTGGTTTCATGCACAAATATTGTCATAAAGTTGACGGGACGAGGACTTGTTGTTCCATTTAACTGATTTGGAGACATTTCTTACATTGGTTGGTATTCTTCCAATGTTAAAGGAGATCAATACACTGATGAAGCATGCACAGGGTAGATTAATCTATATTGTGGATTTTATACGGATGAGAAAAATGGTATGTCAAAGTCTTGATATATTGTACTATTCCCAAGATAGTTTTGATGCACTTGTTTTTGAGAATTGGAAAGCTTTATTAGATCTTAAAAATCCCAACACCTTTTTGAGATTTAATATCCACGATCACCTCTGCATCACTATTAATGGGAGGGAAATACCACTGCACATTTTGCAAAAATGTCAAGATATTATAGGATCGGAACGAGAAGATGTTCCGTGACATGTAATCTCTTTGAGTCATTATAGTTGAAACAAGAATAAAGCTTAAAAAAATTTAGAATCCTTGTCATCGAAATTAGGAACGTTTTACGTAAAGATAAAATTCTGGAAGCCATGGGTGTGATGAATCCTAATTTTTGGAATACTGAAGGTGTCCGTGTAAACTTTGTCAGAAAGCATTTCCATAAATCCATGGGTACAATAATAGAACAATTCACAAATAATTCAGATCTCAAGGGTATGGAAATCAAAGGTATCTTGAATGCTGATTTATTAAAGTTTCAATGAACAAATTTTTGCAACAACAATGAGGAACCAATATAAAATTTTAGGCAACCTTACGGAAAGTGGTGCTTTATTACTGAGGCTATGGCGAGGAATCTATCAAAGTTCTATCTTATAAGAAGATATCGAGTGAATATTTCAAATTATTTGAGTTATGCCAAACAATGATTTTGGGGTCTGTGGAGGATGAAAGGGTTTTCGAGTGCATTATCATTTATAAAATCAAAGCGAGAAACGCAGGTTGGATAAAAAATGGAAAGTTGCATGAGGTTTTATTTTCTCGATACTCCATGAAACCTTTCCGTTTGATAGAGCAATTACGCATTGGAATTCCCTTTGCGAAAGAAGAGGTGTGAATAATATAACTACAAGAAATACAATTGTTTCCAACCTTGAGAGTGTAATTGGCTCATCGTCACATTCTACGAGAAGAGAACATCGAGTTTGAAGAAGCTATTGATAATGGATTGTTTGACTTTAAATAGGTATCTTCTTCATCTTAATCTTATTGTTTGTCACTTTACATTTTTTCAGCTCTTGTTATCATTAAAGATGTTACGAGTCTATATATTTAAATTTATTTAACTACTGATCTTTTTTTTTTTTTTTTTTTGAAAACGTGGGTTGACATCCATCTAAGGAAGCTGGTACTTCTCGGGACTGACAATGTCAAGAAATTCACCCATCTATCTACTAATCCATTTCTCGTGTTGAGTTTTCTTAAAACACAGATCTAGCACATTACCAGTGGCAGTGATGATTTCAACTTTAAATAGGTATCTTCTTCACCTTAATCTTATTGTTTGTTACTTTACATTTTTTCAGCTCTTGTTATCATTAAAGATGTTACAGGTCTATATATTTACATTTATTTAAATACAATCTTTTTATTTTTTGAAAATGTGGGTTGACATCCATCAGGAAGTCACATTACTTCTCGGGAATTTGAAAATGTTAGGAAAATCACCCATCCACTAATCCATTTCTCATGTTGAGTTTTCTTAAAACATATCTGAGAGAAGTCACACATATCTAGCACATTACTAGTGGCAGTGATGATTTCAACTTTAAATAGGTATCTTCTTCACCTTAATCTTATTGTTTGTTACTATACATTTTTTCAGCTCTTGTTATCATTAAAGATGTTACAGGTCTATATATTTACATTTATTTAAATACAATCTTTTTATTTTTTGAAAACGTGGGTTGACATTCATCCGAGGAAGCTATTACTTCTCAAGGACGACAATGTCAGGAAACTCACCCATCTATCTACTAATCCATTTCTTGTGTTGAGTTTTTTTAAAACAAAGATCTAGCACATTACCAGTGATGATTTCAACTTTAAATAGGTATCTTCTTCACCTTAATCTTATTGTTTGTTACTTTACATTTTTTCAGCTCTTGTTATCATTAAAGATGTTACAGGTCTATATATTTACATTTATTTAAATACAATATTTTATTTTTTAGAAAATGTGGGTTGACATCCATCGAGGAAATTTGGTACTTCTGGGATTTGTGATGTCAAGCAACTCACCCATCTATCTACTAATCCATTTCTCGTGTTGAGTTTTTTTAAAACAAAGATCTAGCACATTACCATTGATGATTTCACAACAATCTAATACACTAGAGGTAAGTTAAACCCTATCATATTTGCAATTATGTTTAATTTCTTACCAGTGATGATTCTTTCTTGATTTCTTACAATTATGTTTAATTTATTTTTTATATTTGTAAAATGCTTTGATATTTTTTTAACTATGGGATAAAATGACACAATTGAATTTTATAGAGGAAGATATTTCTATACTATACAATTCATAATCCACGATACATTATACAATTTATAATATACGTCCACATAAAATTCATCATCATCCATATATATCATATCATCACCATATCATTATCATAATCCTGAGTCCTGACACTACAATTATTATTAAAACAATTATTTATCTAATTTAAATTTATTAAAACAATTCCATTTTTTAAAACAATTCATAATCATATCATTACAAGTATATCCGTTCTAATTTCATCTATATCCATTTTAACACATTCCATTTATTTATCATCTATATCCATTCTAATGACATCATGATCATATCATTACAAGTATAGAGAAGAAGAATTATCTTAAAACAAGTTTAAATGTCTAGAGAAGAAGAATTATCATGCTTGAAGCTAAATCTACGTCCACATTAAATTGATCATCATCCATATATATCATATCATTATCATCATTCATCATCATCTATCATCATTCCATGTTTCTAAAACAATTATCCATTATCATCATTCATCATCATCTATATCATTCATCATCTACATCCACATCTGATTCATGATAATCAAGTAAACGGAAACATACGTCATCATGATTCATTCCTATCTAATGCAATCACCATTAAGAGTAAACCAAAAGCATAAACTCCATATCTGATCTAAAAATTCTATCAAATCCATATGCGATCAAAATTAAAGATTACATAGTATTTCAAATTTTTAAAGGCTATCGAATCCATATAATTAAATTCAAATACGATGACCACAACATTCAATGTTACAAATTTTCAAATATAGACTCAATATTTAAAGTTTTCACACTCAATAATAAAAGTTTCAACCCTCTTTATCTTTATCCATTTCAACTCATGTGCTCCTTTCCCCAACGGTTTCTTCCCCTGTGGTTGTACCCCTTTCCCCAATAGCTAGAAATAACCCCAGAACTTATAAGATCTTCCACAAATGCCTGTCCAGATTTTTTAAAATTATTTCTTCTTGATTTGTTGCATCTCCATGCGACAGCAAATTTGGATCAGCTGCTTCCTTAGCTTTGAATAATATTTCAGGGTCGAAGCCGTTCTCTTTAATTATCCACTTTAGTGTATTTTTTGTTTGTTAAGCAAAACAATATTTTCCTTCAAATTCTTAGCTGCGGATAAAGCTGTTCTTCGTTGTTTCCAAGTGAACTTGGAATACCTTTGCTTGACTCTTCAAATTTCCATATTTCAACTACAAAAAAATAGTAATGTCAATTCAACATATTACTAAAAATGAAAATTTCAAATTAACAAGAATGAATTCTTTGCGTATAAACTATCCTTTGGTAGCAATTGTTCACCATGGGATTGAAAATCATAACCAATTCATCCAAAGGAAAAGGTAGCAGCCCATTCATATCATATCGATGAAGATGATCTTCTGGAGAAGTATGGGGGCTTTCAGCTAGATCAACTACTACTTGTTTCTGCCTTTGGGTGGCCTGATCCTGTTTGTGATAAAATTAATCAAGATTCAAATAAATAAATTTAAATTGAAATGTAATTCAATATTGTAAAGCATGTTGAAATTGAAGTATACCTGTTGGCCTTAAATCATCTCACGGGTATTGAAAAAACTAGTTGGGTCATTGTTATCAATGCCCAAATAATCTTCATCTAAATTTATATTATTCAAAACTGATATGCCCATTACACTAGGCAAGCCACCAAGTGAGAGCGTTGGAATTCGAAAGGAGGAGGCAATGTTTAGTGTCTCGCTAGCTAGGGGCCAGAGCAATTGGCATGCGTTTACCAATATTCTTTTTCCTTGTTCCTCTGGTTGGCATTTTAAAAATTATTGGTTGAGTGGGGGTCGGTGCCGTTGTTTGATTAGAAGGACCGCAATGTGTTGAAAAGTTCAAGAAAAAACATGAAAAACTAGAAAACAATCCAAAAAGGAAAAAACTACGAAATTAAACGTAGTATTGAAAAGTTGTACCTTGTTGTCGAGGGGTAGTTTTTCACGGTGCTAAGGGTTTCCATGTAGGAGTATTATTCGGTGGTTATTCAGAAGATACGAATGCATGCGACTGTATGGAGTGAGTTGGGGAAGAAGGTTGAGTTTCTGAAACACAAGTATGGTCAAAGTCCCTCTGATGTCATCAACATTAAATGTTATGTCAATTCAATTGGTTAAAATTTAAATTGGAAAATAAAAAAAAAATTAGAATTTGTAAATAATATATGAGAAGGTATTACTTCTCTGGCATTTAACAAGTTCAAACTATTGAGGGTTCGGAGAGGAGTGAGCTTCCATTTCAGATTGGGAGTCTCCCAAAGCCTCAGCGTGTTGTTGGCCTCTTCCTCTTGATAACACCTTTTTTCGGGGAAGGGCTTCAATAAATCTTCTCTGTAAACCGTAAATTGTTAATAACTGTGCAGTGTAATGTTGAAAATTTAAATACAAACTAAATATTTTATACTGTTGTTCTTAAAATGGAATTGACAACTTCATCAACTCCTCGTCGGTGCAAGTAGGAATTTTTTTATCTTTTAAATTTAAAAGTGCCTCGCAATAAAGGCCAAGGAGATAGTTTGTGGAATAAATGACAAATTTTTCTGAAAGCTTTGAATTTGTCGAGTTCTTATTTTTTTTATAGATAGGTGCACCAATCGAATTTTTGTTTTGAGATAGTTGCGACTATGTATCTGCAATGGCCCTTGATTTGGTATGTTTGTTTGGCGACCCTGCATAAATATTTTGGATCAAAAAAATGAAATCAGCGAGCAAGAAAGTGGTGTGTAATTGCTTGGGTATCCACACCATGCCTAGATTTATTGACATGAGCTACAAATGCCAAACAGTGGGAATTAATATAAATTTATAACACCAAATTGTATCACAATAAAAATAGAATAAAAATGAATTATACTTACAATCAACATGGAAACCGAATGTTGATTCGAGAAATTTCTTGTCTTCTTCCAGGAGTGTTTCCTTCATTGTAACAATTGGTAAATTTCTGAATGGAAGGCCCGTAAACCGATGGATGTCATTTGCTTCGATACTGAATTGGAACATTCGGCCGTCGTTCAGAGTCACATAAAAAAGGTCATCCTCTGTATTGTAGGATGAGAGAAGGTAATTCAAAATATCTGGATCTGTTTCGAAATGGGGCATGTCAATGAGCCCAGTAAACTCACACGCATCCATCAAATCTTTATATTTGGAAGACATCTTTAAAATAGTATGGATGTGGGGGCACAAGGGATTCCTGTAGATGATCTTGCTCGTGGATTGGACTGGATTCTCTTCTTGATTTTTTTCTGAGCTTGCGGTTGGGAAGCATTTGAAGTTGACATTATAGTTGTGCTTGCGTCTTTGACAATGAGGGATTCTTGCAAAAAAATTGAGAGCCAAAAAGTGTAAACGAGAAAATGACCGTAGCGAGGGTATTTACTTATTAATAGGCCAAATCGTGCATCGATGGCCTCTGTTGATGCACATCGATGGATGAGGTCATTGGCGCGTGCATCAACAGAGGCCATTGGCGCACTTCAAAAAGGCCATTGATGAGCATCAAGCGAGAGGCCATTGGCGCACACCAACAGAGGCCATTGACACGTGTTAAAGGTCTCTGTTGACGTTGTGTTAACATGCATCAAGGATGGTTATTGATGTCGTATTATCATGCGTCAAAGGTGCATCGATGTCTGGAACTCTGATTTCTCTGGCTTGAAAAACCAGGTGAAAATTTAGTTTTGGAATACTATCAAATTCGCCTTTCATTGAAACTGGTTCCGAGGATATTAGCCACGTATTTTCCACCTACAATTTTATAGAGGTGTCTTAAAATGAACCACGACCACAAGAAGTATTATGTGATTATCAAAAGAATATTAGAGAATTAGGTTCTTTAAAATGAAACCTAATACATTGAAACTAGATTAGAGATCCTCAAAAGAAATTTATTGATTATGTTCAAATGGCCAACAAAGACTAGTAAGTGGATGTTGTGATGAATTGAGTAGGGTGTTTGTCACTTGGGGGACTCACACTAGGTACATGGACCGAATTGACATATAAAAATAGATTTTCATGATGTTTTTGATAGTGGGAGGTAATTTTTAGTCGTATAGGTGATCAAAATTGAACTAAACATACTAAAACTAATAGATTTGGTAAGACCGGATAGGTTTTTTTGATTTTTGGAATATATTACTTTTAGGTTTTTCAAAATATTTAGGAATATTAAAATAATAGAAATAAAACACTTATCGTAATATCTTGAGAAAATTAGTTTTTTTGGTTTGGATATCCCACTGAAATATCAAAATCCTTTTATAACTTGGGTACTGTCATCACCAATCCGGCACTATGATAATTCTTCACGGGGAACTCCTCGTCTTTATGATTATTTACTAATGCATAGCCTTTAGTTTGGTGGATGTAATCTGGAAACAAAACAACAACATAACACAAGAATACCATCGACTATGATAAGACGGAATGATGACAAATCTGAAATATCAAAGTAAATTATAATATTAACATGAAATTGTTACAATCTCACCCATGAGGTACTTCAAGTGTTATTGACTTCACTTGCCTTTCACCAAGACTATGGGAGAAACTTTACAATTACACCTCTTAATGACTTCTTCAACACACCTTTAAACTGATGGCTTCCTTCGCACACTTCCTACAATATTTCTCACTACTTCCTTTTATGCTAAATGAGGGGGGTGGCTTCTCTATTTATAGAACTTCCAAGCTTATCCATCTTATCTCTAAGATAGGATAAGAAATCCACTCTGACGAATCATATTCCATACCTTAACTCTTATCTGTACATGTAAGCTTATCATTTAAGATAAGATAAATCTTATCATTTTACATGGGTTCCACATTTTTAGATTTTTACAAATAAAATACACAAAATATTTATGACCTCACTCCTTGTCTTTATTACCAATATAATATTTCTAATTCCTAATCATGTAGACCCTACTTCTCTAATTACTCGAACTTTGACATTTTAACATTACCGGACCACTTACGACAAATATTTACTTTTTACAACATTCCTATTGTACTTTGGTATTACCGTACTCCACATTATTGGCGGCACCATCGACTTGTGGCGCCATTATCTTCTATCAGACGCTACTACTAATTATACTTAACAACATCCTATTCCTAATACATACATTAATGAAATAGAAATTATGGAGGAAAATTTTAGTGTCGACATCTTCCCCCTTCCTAGCTTCTACTCCGTCAGTCCTCGGAGTAGACTAATCTCAGTGCTTGGAAAATCTTCAACTTGTCATGGTTGACCCATTTCGTAATGGGAGTGCCATCAATTCCTCCAGTCAGTGCGTACCATTTTCATGCACATTTCTGCTTTATTTTGTAGGGCCCCATCCATTTTGGAAGAAATTTTGTGTCTTCTTTTTTTGTATACGGAATCATATACTAGAACCAAGTCATTCACATGAAATGGAGACCACGAGATCTTTTGATCAAAGTATTCCTTCGCTTCATTTTCTTCTTATAGCTTGTATCCTTAGCTATTTCCCTCATTTCCTCTAGCAAGTGAAGATGTACCAACCTTTCTTTTCTTGAATCACTTGCATCCATTCTTTCATTTTCCATTACTCTGACTATGGGATTATCAAACTCAATAGGAAGAACTGGATCAATGCCATAAGCCAATTGAAATGGGGAGTATCCTGTTGCTGACTTTGATGTTGCCTTATATGCCCACAATGCTGCATGAATCCTCTTATCCCATTTATGTACTGCCAAGGCTGCATCTTTTGCTAGAATTTGACACAACACAAAATTTGTTCGTTCCACCTGTCCATTTGTGCTTGGCTTGTATGTTGTTGCCTTCCTGTGCTTAATAGAAAACTTATTGACTAGGGCTTCTACCACCTCATTAATGAAGTGGCTTCCTTGATCTATTACAATTTCTAATGGACAACCAAATCTGGTGACAATGCGTTCATATATGAACCTTGCCACTTCATCCATGGAAGTTGTTTTCAATGGCCTAGCTTCAACCCACTTGGTTAAATAATTTGTGGCAACTACAATATACTTATTTTGGCGTGAGGTAGTTGGAAGTGGACCTATAATGTCTATTCCCCACTTTTCAAAGGGACCAAGTGGAAGAATAGGACATAATGGAGTTGATGAAGTCTTACGGTTACCATGTGTTTGACAAATATCACATGTCTTACAATAATTATAACAATCTTTAAAAAGAGTGGGCTAGTGATAACCTGCATCCAAGATCCTTCTTGTTGTAAGTTGTCCAGAGAAGTGCCCTCCACATGTACCATTGTGGAATTCTTCTAGCAGCTCCTTCCCTTGATCACGTCCAACTACCCTCTTGTACTGTCCATCAGGTCCTATTCGAAATAATACTCCATGCAGAATAGAATATGGACGAATGGCTTGAGTAATCTTTCTCTTAGTCTTTGCATTGGCACCATCAGGAAACTTGAATTCATTTAGATAATTCCAAATATCTATGTATTCACTAGGGATTGTGTCAAGGGATAACAAGGCTGCATCGGGGAAATCATCATCATCACAAGATGATCCTAAACCATCATAGGCTCGAGAGAGTGCATCTGCATTGACATGCTTCTTTCCTGGCCTATCTATAATATCAAATTCAAATTCTTGTAGCAAAATTATCCATCTTGCTATCCTCCATGATGGGTTAGGCTTATTTACAATATATTTTAGAGCACGATGATCATTACAACTAGAAATTTTTCCCTAGCAAGTAATTCCTAAACTTCTTTACAACAAAAATGATAGCGAGCCTCTTTTTGATTCTGGTATAATTTACCTCAAAGCACTACTCATTTTATGCGATCCCAAAGTAAAGCTGGATGTTCATTCCCATTTTCATCCTTTTGGCTCGAGTACTTCCTAGTCTTTGCATCGAGGCATCGAGTGTACACAATGAATGGCTTGCTCCAATATGGATTCTTTAGAAGCGGTGAAGACACGGGGCTTCCTTGATTGTTTAAAATCTTCATGTGCTTTATTTCTGGTTCATAAGTAACATCCTTCTTCAAGCTGGGTTAGTGGTTGTGTAATCTTTGAGAAATTCTTGATGAACCTTCTATACTAACCCACATGGCCTAAAAATGATCTCAACTTACTTCTATTCATAGGAAATGGTAAATCTTTGATTTTGAAACTTTATCGAGGATCGAGTACTAATACCATCTCTGGATATAACATGCCCTAACAAAACACCCTTAGAACATCCAAAAACACACTTTGTAGGGTTTAGTGAGGCTTTTGCTTCATCTAACCTTTGAAATGTTGTCTCCATCTCAGTGCGGTGGTCCAACTTGCTCCCATAGATGCAAAAATCATCCGAAATACTTTGATGAAGGTCCTAATGTAGGGTTCGAACACCCTATTCATCAAATTTGGAATGTTCTTTGGAGCATTACACAACCCAAAAGGTATAACTCTATAAGCAAGCGTTCCCCAAGGAGTGGTGAACGTGGTCTTGACTAATCTTTCTCTGCTATATGAACTTGGTTGTAGCCACTATATCCATCAAGAAAACTATAGCACTCTAGCTGCCTACTTCGTCCAAGATTTGATCGAAAATGGAAGAGGGTAATGATCCTTCTATGTTGCCTTATTGAGCTTCCTGTAATCAACACAAATGCGTAGCTTCCCATTCTTTTTTATTGAGATCTCAATGGGAGAAACCCATTCAAGAATTCTCCACAAGCAAATATGAATCTGCATCAAGAAACTTATCTATTTCTTCTTTTACGAGTCTTGGAAAAATTAGGATTCATTCTATATGGCATTTGCTTTATGGGCTTAGCACCATCTACCAGCTCAATAGAATGTTCTACTCAAATTACTTGACGGAATTCCTTGTAATCAAAAGTGAATAGGTGTATGTACCTTCGAAAGAGCTGGAGGTAGGATTCCTTCTCACTCTCCATCACAGCATCACCAATCTTTATTTGTTGGAGATGATCATCAACTTCTTCTTCAGATAATTTTATGGGGTCATGAGTTGGTGTGACTAGAAGGATATCCATGACTGAAACATCCACCTCACTTTCTTCATCTTCAGTGTCCACTTCACTGGTACTAGAGTAATTAGAGGATGTCCAATCATCAGTTTCATCACTTGAATCCACAGGTTCTTCCTTATGATGTCGAGGGATCACATTTATCTTCACCCTCTCTCTACCACGTCCAAGTGTCATGAAACCTTCATTCCAGTAGTTTCTTGCATGAACTCTCCTTAGCCATGGTCTTCCCGAGAAGCATTGGGTACATAATGATACCATTTTTCATCACCGAAAGTCTACCACACATACTGACACCCATAACGAGATATTGCCACATTTGAAACTACACCTTGGTTTAGTTTTTCCCTTATTTAATGACCTTAACATAAGTGTTGAAGGGCGATCAATTTTTAACCCCAACATATTCATTACAGACTCGGTCATTACATTAACTGTAGCACCTCCATCAACTAAGACATCATGAATTGAAATACCATTACATAATACCTTAGCTTGTGGAGCATAGGGATCCACCTCTGCCTCCAAAACAGGGACCTCAACCTCCTTCCTTCGTCGAGCATTGATTCCACTTCGCATCTCCCGCCTCTTCTCAGAAGACATAGCCAAGAGTTGACCATATGTAATATTTGCAGGCCTTTTGGATAGATCTTCCAGGATGGAGTATGGTCCTTGCCCCTGTGAAATCAGAAAATTCTGCACACCCAACTTTCTTCTCCTATGTTTCTTACTAGTTTCTCCTTTCATCTTCTTAGGATCATTTCCATCTTCATTATCTTTTTCTTTATTTCTTTTTGTTACAAACACATCTACTTCATTATTTCTGCTCTTATCTACTACATCAAAAGAATTCACGAGTGCTTTTCCTTTATCATTATCTCCTTTACCAGATGTAGAAGCTCTATCTGGACAATTATACTTATAATGACCCTTTTTATAACAACCATAACATACAACTTCAGAAATATTTCTTTTTGGACCTCTATCTCCTCCCTGAGAACTAAATTATTTTCCTTGAAGAAGATTAATAGTTAATTGACCCATCTTTTTGAGCAGATCTTCATACTCAGTAGATGTACTAGGAGAAATATTTTTGCTCACCGGGAGTGGTTGTGGATTCTAGACCAAAGGTTTTGGTGTAGGCTCTACTTTAGCAACAATTTCTTTGGGCTCCTCTTCCATGCTTTCTTATTGCCTTCTTGCAATCTCCTTTTCTTGTTCAATGGTAGGCAGGCGGTCATACTTCACTCGTTATCGATCTCGGCTTCATCCCAAGAATGAAGTGCTTACATAGGAGATTATCCATGCCATTCATCAACCCATCCGCTAATCCTTCCTTCCAGATCTGGGCATCGAGCTTCCACCTTAGCTTTAGAACATGAGCATGATAATCCCTTATCTTCTCCTTCTCTCCTTGGGATAGCTTTGTGATATCGATCATGAGATCTACATATTTCTGTTGTTCACCAAATTCTTCAAGAAAACTTTCAGTTAATAAATCCCATGAATTTTTCACATTATCACCTAGTGTTTCAAACCACCTAAGTCCTTGAACCATCCAAAAAGGTAGGAAAAATTCAGTCCATTGTTCCCTTCTTATGAGGCCATTACAAATGCAAGATCGTTTAAACTCTTGAATGAAAGAAGAAGCATCTTCATTAGATTGAGCTGAAAAAAGGAATCTTTCCCATTTTCAAAAGTAACCATAGTGAAATAACAACCCACAAGTACAATCAACAAGACTTATGTGCACAAATAATTGGAATCCAGTATACTAGAAAGTGACTTTACACCTTTCTATGGTAAAATAGAAATGACCACGGTAAACTATGGTAAAACTTGACTTATCATGTAAAAGCGACTTTCTTTGTGGTAAACACTATTCACGGTAAAAGGTGAAGTTATTGTGGTAAATACTATTCACGGTAAAAAGTGACTTTACTGCGGTAAATACTATTCATGGCAAAAATGACTTTACCATGGTAACTACTATTCATGGCAAAAATGACTTTACCATGGTAACTACATGCACATGCAGTAAAAACAAGGTTACCCTCCAATTGATTTTTGACTAAGTGGGAATATCTCTCCGGAAAATCCACCAACGAGGAATGGTCCCAGCAGAACGGAACCAAAATGTCATCACCAATCGGCACTATGATAATTCTTCATGGGAACTCCTCGTTCTATGATTATTTACTAATGCACATGACCTTTAGTTTGGTGGATGTAATCTGGAAACAAAACAACAACATAACACAAGAATACCATCGACTATGATAAGACGGAATGATGAAAATCTGAAATATCAAAGTAAATTATAATATTAATATGAAATTATTACAATCTCATCCATGAGGTACTTCAAGTGTTATTGACTTCACTTGCCTTTCACCAAGACTATGGGAGAAACTTTACAATTACACCTCTTAATGACTTCTTCAACACACCTTTAAACTGATGGCTTCCTTCGCACACTTCCTACAATATTTCTCACTACTTCCTTCTATGCTAAATGAGGGGGGTGGCTTCTCTATTTATAGAACTTCCAGGATTATCCATCTTATCTCTAAGATAGGATAAGAAATCCACTCTGACGAATCATATTCCATACCTTAACTCTTATCTGTACATGTAAGCTTATCTTTTAAGATAAGATAAACCTTATCATTTTACATGGGTTCCACATTTTTAGACTTTTTACAAATAAAATACACAAAATATTTATGACCTCACTCCTTGTCTTTATTACCAATATAATATTTCTAATTCCTAATCATGTAGACCCTACTTCTCTAATTACTCAAACTTTGACATTTTAACATTACCGAACCACTTACGACAAATATTTACTTTTTACAACATTCCTATTGTACTTTGACTATTACCGTACTCCACATTATTGGCGGCGTCGTACTGACGGTGCCGTTATCTTCTATCAGACGCTACTACTAATTATACTTAACAACATCCTATTCCTAATACATACATTAATGAAATAGAAATTATGGAGGAAAATTTTAGTGTCAATGACGATACATGGGGTAATACCAGGGGATGTTGTTTACGACAATACTAAACAAGACACAATAATAAGGATTATCTTATTGAGGATATAAAGGGATTTCTAAAAGGGATTCCTCTAAATATATTTTAGTATGTGAAGCCCAAGTCTATGCTTATAGAAATAATGTATAGGGATAGCTCCTAGCTCTTATAACTTCATCATGACCTATTCTTCCACCTAAGTCATTAATGGCCTTCACTTACTGCTATATTTCTTGCCATTTTTGGAGGTCGAACCCTTGAAATATGAAATTTAGTGATACCATGATGTAGATCCCGAAATTAGCTTTCCGGTGACTATAAATTTGTAACACATGATGGGGTATGAAGGAAGATATCATCATTATTTCCTTGGTAACTTGTGGGATTAAGCTTCATCTACCTCTCTGGGTTTTAGATTTGGTCATCACCATCAAATCGTCCTTAAAACATCCTTTTAATCAAGTATAAGATCATCAAATTTGATTAAAAATTGTTCAAAGGTATGAAGATTTGAATATGAGCTACCATTTTTCCCCTCAAGCTCCATTGAGATCCCTTCCTAACCACCGAGCTATTTCTTCAATGCCAACTACTCATAACATGATGCCAATCATTTCACCTACCCACCGACATACCACTTGCCTCAACTCTACGACCAATGCCAACAACTTGGTGGGATTTTGAAAGTATTTGATCGAGATTTTAATATTTCAATTTTTCGACCCTTTTTCATTCCGACTTCCTCACCGCCTAACTCAAAAATTGATCCCTCTCCACATCTAAAAATGTTGATGTACGAATATTGAACGTGCTGATCCCCAAACACTTAGCAACTCATCATGTATCACCCTCTTGAGTTAGCTCTCCGTTGACCTCGAAATGGGTTTGAACCCGAAATCACCACATTGTGCCACGTCATCCCACCTTCGGAGTTTGGGAAACCTCACTTTTGGGAACCTCCTCACCACGTCTTTAGAGATCTTCCCATCAAGTTCTGAAATGGTAACCTATGAAATTCTGAAATGGGCTTCCCGACTCCCTTCTTTGTGATCCCTTGACTGAAAGTCAGCCTTGTGTTGCTCCATGGCTCACCCAATGGGCTATTCTCCTTTCCCTTTGGTTGAATCTCACCCGCAACTTCTAACATCTCACCCACGCACATGACTTTGACCTTGAGCTTGCTTGAAACCTCAAAAAATACCTTTTATTTATGACTTATTCATGCCAAACTCAAGCCCTTTCTTTGAATGAAACTTGTCGCCCACTTATGTATACACCGATCGAGCTCAGGAGCTCGGCCCCTTTGTCTAATCCGCCTCACGAGCTCGCGGTGTTCATGGCCGAGTCACCACTATTCTACTCCACTCACCCCAAATCTCCCGGTGAGTCACCTATTTTGGCGCTCCCACAACAATGCCACAAGACCTCCCTCAACTTAGCTCGCCGAGCTACTCGGTGAGCACATTTTTAGCTCATTGCCTCTTAAGGCCCCAAAATGTAAATTTTCAATCCCAAACTTCTTTCTTTCGGATTTTTCAGATTTTCTTGAGTCCTGGGGCCCAAAAAGACTAAATGTAAGGTGTTTTGATGTCTAACATTGTTTTACGATGATTTTTCCATTTTGGGTATAAATGTGGACCTAGGGGCCCGCGATTCACTATTTTTCAAGATGATCCCGAGAGGTGAAACCCCGAAGAGGAAAAAATTCCTCAATGTCATTTTCTTTCCTAAATTGATCAAAAATTTTCCCAAGAGGCCTAAAACCATTTATAACTTGATTTCAACCTTTTGGGCCTACTTAGGTGCCTTGGTCCCATTAGACCCCTGTTGTCCAATTTTTCCTAGGGAAAAATTGGATAACAATTTGGCAACTTGTGGGGTCATCTTCTGCTAGATGATTTCGTACCTATAGCCTCTATTCGTCCATTAGTCGTAGAGTCATGTGATAGTATGTAATCGAGTCCGTACCTTGTCAAATTGAAACACAGAAGACTTCTGTACACCGCCATTGAAACTGTCTTGAAATCCACTAGCCTTGGACCTATGCCATTATTTGCACTCAAAATTTTCATAAGAAAATCTGAAAGTTAAAATTTTGTGAGAGTAGAAAATTGTTAAAACACGGGATTTTCACATATTCCTCTCTCGCAATCCTAATCTACATGACTAAAATGGATTGTTCCAAAGTCGATTCTACCAAGTACAAAGCACATAACCGATGATTTCTTGGCAAGTATTGCATCTTTATAGAGTTTTAAATAAGTTAATTCTCAAGTTTTTACAACATGGAACTCTATTTAATTTGATTTTCTTCTTTCTTTGAAATTTCCACTTGCGACATGTTTTTGGAGGCTATTTTATGATTTGGCGGAGGCACTAGAAGTTCACCTTGAATTGTCTTGAAGGACTTAAAGAATAAAACTTAGTAAGACCCATCCTTAATATTGATTTTAGTTTCTTTGAATTTGTTTTCTTTTGAAATCTAGAACTTTTTACAAGTATGAACTTATTTTGCATGCGGTAGAGTTTAGGCTACTTGAAACACCGTGTCTTGTGAAATTTGGTAAGTGCGCAGGGAGTTAGGAGGCAAAAAGGGGTCATAAGTGGACATCATATTGTAAATAACAACAAAATCTCAACTTGTAGGGATTATTAGCAATGCGTGCACTCAAATTTAGAAAAACTTGTATAGATATGAATAGTAGCATCCAGAATCTAGTTTGTAAACTACTAATTTTTTAAAAATGGACAACCTTAGCTATATTAAACACTCAAAATTCAATGAATTGGTGTTTTTTTTTGTAAAATCCTATAAGATTGTAGTCTTTTTGCCCACGATTTGGATGACCAAAACATGGTATTTTTGTTTCCTTTGGTGAAAATTTAGATGTCGTTATGTATCTTGGGATAGATTTTATTTTTTATTTTTTTGAGTAATATTTTTTAATGATTTTTTTCGTGAAATTGGTCTAAAAACATAAAGAAAATGGAGCACTTTTTGTTTTCCGCCATAACTTAATCAAAAGATATCAAAATAAAATACTTTTTTTTTAACGTGTATAGAATTTTGCCACGGTTGGGATGGTATATGTTTTATCACATTATAATAAGTGAAACAAAATTTACAGTCTTAAACATAGACATGAACATTCACGGGAATAAGTGTCTTAAAAAATACTATTAGTAAAAATTATAAAATGATATTGATCATATTCTATTCAATTTAAAATCAACATTTCTTCAAAGCTAGTAGTCTCCCCTACGCGATGGTACCAATTTTGTGACATGTTTTGAATTTTTGACATGGTTCAAATTTGAAGTCCGCATGAAGAGAAAATTTGATGTTTTACTTTTTTGATATAAATTTCAGGATTTGATTTCCACTTTTTGGTCCCCCAACTTGCTGCACTTACTCAGGAGTAAACATAAACCAAAAAATATGTACAAAATGAAAAATCATACATGGTCAATTGAGACATGCGAGTGTGTAGAAGCACTTGTGATCTTTGTAAACAACCTACACCTACCCTACCTTAGTTGGATGAGAGAGAAGTCTTCAAATAAATCCCGACGACCTTTGGTAGTGAAATGTAACATCCCTTTCTCAAGACCTGGAAGCCATGGTGATGATTTGACACCAAACATGGCTATATGGATGAGTGAAAAATTGATAAAGGACCAATCCTACACCCAAAACATAGAGATATCAACCGAATGCAAAAAAATCCTTTCGAAATGGCCCTCATGAGGCTCTTGTAGATTTTATAAGCTGAAACATCGATCCTCACTACTATGAAGCTACTCATGTTTGGAGATGAATACAACCGGTCTCAATTGAAGATAGATACCTAATGGGGCATGGCTTGAATCGTCAAATGTGCCAAAGAGTCATATGAGTTTTGAACTAAATGAGAAAGTATTAATGAATACTTTCTTTCTTGGACTCTTTTCCTTCATGGGAATGTGGTAATCCTCCTTAACATGTAGGTCGTTGGACTTTATTGTGACCTCTAATGGAATTATTAATGGAATGCTACAAGTGGTTGAATGTGGCTGCTCACCGAGTGATCCTCTTTGGAAGTAGGATATCATGCTTGGAATATGGATGATGAAGGAGAAAATGTGGTTATTTCCATGGGCTCCACTTCATTGAAGCAATCTTCCAAGTTTGACAGATTATCTTCCCCTCATTGTCTTGTTGTGCCAACTTAACCTCATTCATAGTGTTCTCTCGGGTCTTCAACTTGCTCAATATGGTTCCCTTCATCTTTGAACATGAAGTTTGAGAGTTCAAACTTCTCTTCATCATCATAAATTGGAGGGGGTGAAGTGGGAGGAAGACTTATGGTCTCTTGCATAACCTGCACTTTGTTTGAATCCTTCAAATTCTCTTTATCTTCCTTAATGGCATGGAGCTCTTCTTCCTTTGGATTTGGAGCTACTCTTTCCTCCCATCCTGCCAATTTTGCATTTGGTGGTTGATCAAAATATCTTGAAAATAGAGTGCCCTCATGGACACTAAATTTTGAACAAACCAATTTTTATCATCTTCTTGTTCTCACTCTACCTCCACCGCAAGCTCGGTCTTCACCACCTATGGCTAGACCTCAACTTCCTCTCGTTGGCTTAACCATCAAGGGAATTTTCTAAATTCTGAATATGAGGGAAAATATTATCAAGTTTTTCATCATTTCTTCCTTACTTGGCTCTTCTTCTAGTTGTTCTTCTTGATTTTCTTCCTGACATGAGTCTGGGATTATGAGAGGAGTGGTGGGTGGGGTCTTCATTGATTTTTGCATTGGTTGTGGTCGTGAAAGGGAAGGTTTTACATCATGTCCTTATGGAGGGGAATGTTTATTGGAAAGAAAAATGGTAGAGAAACCAAGATGAGGTGGAAGAGTAGGAGATGGGGAAGGGATTCGTACTAGGTACTGGTGGCGGGAAATTTGGAAATCGTGGTTTTGGTTGAAATGATACTGATTGGGGCAAAGGAAAAGGACTGTGAGATGGTAATGCAAGGGTCTCCCATAAACAAGGTTGACTTGCATAATGTTCAATATCCTTAATCCATTTTTCTAGTTGGGGTAACATCTCAACTATAAAGCCAAGTTTCTCTTATGGGTTGTAATGATAAGGAAAGGGGCCTTCCCATGGACAAGGAGCCCTGAATCCAATCTTGAATGTATTCATTTGGGTGAAGCCCTAGATTGCACCATACTTTCCATCATCCTTAGGGTCTTCATTTGTAACTCAACATCTCCGAGTGAAGAATGTCCTCTAAAATCTGCATACCCATACTCTCAAAGAAATTTGGATAGTTTGGCATATATCCAAATTGATTAGTGTCTTGCTTGCTTTGAGATATGCCCGTTATTGATTTCCATCACAATATGAATCGGAGATGGTTAATAACACCACCGGGATCAAACTTTGCAAATTTGGGAGTGGATTATACTAATATTGATGTTGCCTTAAATGTGAATCCCATGAAGCTTAATGAAGCCATGGCTGATGCAGGGGATGTATGAATGAAGAAGATGAATGAGCTAGAAAAGATAAAAATGGTTGGAAATGGATAGAGAAAAGAGATAAGGTATTCTACTTAGAGAGATGAGTTTTTATCTAGATGGAGTTGCCGGTTTGCTTTGTATGTGTGACTTTCAAGACCTGAAATTCCACAAAATGCACTACAACTTGATGAGATGAAATTGATTACCAAAATGTACACCTTAAAGGCTCAAAAATGGATATGGGGGTTGTATTGGTTCAACTGCAAATGATCTTTGAAATCTTGAAAAATAAGTAACCTCTCGAAGTTTAAAACTGAAAGGTCTAAAATCCCAAAACCCAAAATCCTAAAATTCTAGAAAATGAGAATTTTTAAAATATAAGGATACCCTCTTGAATTTAGCCCCGATCTATTATCGTGAAATTTTGAGCCCATTTTTCACATGTTAAGCCTTCCAAATTTGATTTCAGGACTATGACCCTACGAGTTAAAACCTCTACGAAACTTAAAAATTACAACCTCTCGAATTATGAAATGCACAAAAACTTTGAAAATGAATTCTTGTTTGAACTTGGCTTCAATGTGACAAGGTTTTGTAGCGAGAAAAACTTGTTAACAATGAAAAATTGACTTCTATAGTTTTCCCACCTGGTGTACCAAAATTGTTTATGTAAAATCGCAACACTCTCCGAATGGCTTGAGTTTGAATGGGCCATTCGATGTGATTACACAACATGGAGCTATCCTGAGTGTGGAACATTAAAAAATGAGATAGCTCTCTAGAGAAGGTCGGTTCCTACTCCTAACCTATATACCACAAACTACTCTTAATGCATGTAAATCTAGTCACTAACCCTAATCTAAAGTTTCCAAGGGGATAGGGAGAGAGATGTATGAAATGAAAACTTACACTAAGAGTGGTGATACACCAGAAAAGGAGTGCTAATCACTTCTAGTAGCTTGCAAAAATGAAATAAATGAAACTAGGAAGGGTGGTCCTACACCACAACCAGATTACATTCAATACATCATTCCCAAATGAGCACAACACACTAAGCCTACAATGAACAAGAATTATGCACAACCACTGTTTGAAAATGAAAGGTAAGGAGAAACAACAAACCATGGAAGGCTAAAAATATAACACAAACATAAGTTTATTTCTCATTTTAAGTTTAAACAATGCAATTTCCAATATGGGAAGCCAAGAAGCCATTACAGTGTTTGGAGAAAGGCTTGGAGCCCTAGAAGAATAGGGGTGCATGGGAGGAGAAATGACCAACCTGTTGCATGTGTAACCCCTTACAATATTTATAGAAGAAATTTGAGGAGAGGAGAGAGAGGAAATAAATCCCAAAATTACTCCAAAACCCATAAAAATTCATTGTTTAATTTTCCATGGGTGCTTGAAGATCTTCAAAATATTTGCTTCATTAATGGTATTGCCTTCCACAATAAGAAATTTACTTTTGGTTGCTTCTATGGATAACTCCTAGATCCTGTAGCTTCATCATGACCCATTATTCCACCTAAATCATTAATGGCCTTTACTTACTGTTGTATGACTTACAATTTTCATAGGTCCAGAACCCCGAAATCTAAAATTTAGTGATGCCATGATGTAGATCCCGAAATCAGCTTTCCAATGACTACAAATTTGTAAAAAATGATGGGGTATGAAGGAAGATATCATCATTTTTCCATGGTTACTTGACTTGGCTTAAGCTTCATCTACCTCCTTGGGATTTGGATTTGGTCATCACCATCAAATTCTCTTAAAAAAATCCTTTTCATCAAGTATAAAATCATCAAATTTGATTAAAAATTATTCAAAGTATGAAGATTTGAATATGAGCCACCGATTTGCTCCTTCTAGCTCCATTGAGTTCCTTTCCTAACCACCGAGGTCTTTCTTCAATGCCAACTACTCACAAGAAGGTGCTAACCATTTCACCTACCCAACGACATGCTACTTGGCTCGAAGTCGACAACCAATGCCAACAATTTGATGGGCTTTTGAATGTATTTGGGCAAGATTTTAATATTTCATGTTTTTTTCCCTTTTGCCTTCAAACTTCCTTGCTGCCCACCTCCAAAATTGATCCCCGTACACCTCTAAAAATGTCGATGTCTAAATCACAGAATGCGTCGATCTCGATAACTCACCACCTCGCCCCTCTTTGGAGTTAGCTTTGTTGACCCCCAAAGGGTTTGACCCTGAAATCACCGCATTGTGCCACGTCGGCATGCCTTCGGAGTTTAGGAATCTCCTCACCACATTTTTGAGATCTTCCCACCGAGTTCCTAAAATGGGAAGATCTAAAATCCTGAAATGGGCTTCCCTAACTTGCTGCTTTGTGATCCCTTCGGCCGAGTTAGCCTTGTGTTGCTCAATAGCTTGCCTAACGAGTTATTCTACTTTATCTTTGGCCAACTCCCACCTACGACTTTCGATGGCTCGCCCACACACATGACTTTTACCTTGAGCTCACTGGAACCCTCGGTTGATTCCTTTTGCTTTGTGACTTGCTTAGCTAGACCCAAGCCCTTTGCCAAATGAAACTCGTCACCCACCGACACATACACCTGGTCGAGCTCGAGAGAGCTCGGCCTTTGTCATATCCACCTCATGAGCTCGCGGTCTTCTTGGTAAAGTGTCCCTGTTCCGATCCAATCACCCCAAATTTCTGAGCAAGTCACATATTTTGGTCCTCCCACAACAATTCTTACGGGCCTCCTCGAAATCAGCTCATTGAGCTAGTCGACGAGCCTATTTTTAGCTCATTGTCTCTTGATCCCAAAATGCAAAATTTTGATCTTGAACTTCATTCTTTAGGATTTTTCAGATTTTCGAGTCAAGGGAGGGGGCAATATAGACTAAATACAAGGTGTTTTGAGGCCCGACATGGTTTTTTTTCGATTATTTCCATTTTGGGGCCCAATGTGGGAGCACGGGGCCCCAAATTCACTATTTTTCAAGATGATCATGAGGGTCAAAACCCAGAAGAGGAAAAAAATTCTCAATGTCATTTTCTTTTCTAAATTGATCAAAAGTTCCCTTGAGAGGCCTAGAAACTATTTGTAACCTGATTTCAACTGTTGGGCCCACTTAGGTGCTTAGGTCCCATTAGACCCCTGTTGTCCAATTTGGCCTAGGGCAAAATTGGATAACATGTACTTTTGTTTATGTTGATCATAATCTTCTCATTGTTGTTTTCTTTATGATATTTATTTATGATAATTATATTTAAAATTGTGATAAATCACATATTCTTCTAAAACCCCTTTGATTAATAATTTAGACGCAAAGAAAAGTATTTTATGTAATTATATATAATTCATTTCTTTATATCTATTTAAATTTAAATTAAAATGTATATGGTTAATTACATTGAAGCTAATTCAAGTTAGATTGAGTGTTCCTCTTTCATACATTTGAAAATGACACAAAAGACATGGATATAGTTTGGATGGGCATTAATAGTACGGTGCAATCATATATATCCACATGTTGAACAATTTCAATGTAAATAGTTAGTGTATGAATAATGTACACTAGACATAAACAATAAAGTGGAACACAGATCATAGATATGATTTGAGCGGGAACAAAAGTGGAAATAAATCAGGCATGCATGTATTTATCAAGATTAAAACTGAAACGAGAGCTTCTTAGTGCTACGAAACAAGGATTATAGTTGTATTTAAAACATGGTTTATTTGCATGAGGGTTCGTTAGCTAGGAAATATCCTAACATGTTCATTCATATTGAGGTAATTGAAATTGATCAAATCAAAGTCAATATATTGATAGACATTAGGGGTGAAAATGTTTACTTTACTAATATTTTGAGTTAGGTATTAGGGACAAGTTAGAGAGGTGGGCTAAAGGAGAGGTGTAGTTAATGTTAACATTAAACTAAAATATTTGACCCCTAGTTTTTAAACTAAATACCTTAAAATTGCAAAAGGATTGTTGTCATGAAGTTAAATTATAATGTCTTTTTGAATAAGGAAATCTCAATTAGGAGATTCTTAAAGTATTTCAAACTAAGTAGTAGATTTGTTTAGTCTTATTTCTATTTTATGAAGAGTTCCTCAACATACATGTGAAAGAGGTTATTGCACTATATGTTGCAATTTAAATTTAAATAGATTTAAATTAGTAAATTATATTTAATTATATAAAAAGATTTTCTTGGAATATAAATAATTGATAAAAGGATGTTTTAGAAGAATATGTGATCTATCACAATTTTGAGGACAATTGTTATTGATAAATAACATAAAGTAAATAGTAAGGTGAAGATGATGAAAAACATCAACACAAAAAAGTATCTTGACCATAACCAAGGGTACATTTCTAGAAATTATCTAAATTTATGCATTTAACTAGACAACCTTATTTACATGTTCCTTATATGGAATGACATTTCTTGTTCTTTCAAAATTGTACACATATCTATAAGAAAGTGATCTCCTTCCTTAGAACACTAATTTAGGAACACCTTACAAAATGTAATAAATATGGGAGATGTTTTGAGTGGAAATTTTTATCCTTTAATCATTCTCATACCACTTAATGGAATAGCTCTTTTAAGACAACCATTAGTACAAAATAGCCAATTTGATATCAAACTTTAAAAATGGTATTTATATATGTTTCTTGTTATGTAATACCATTTTTAATACACTGAGATTAAACACCAATTTAGATACTATACGCAGGAAAAATGACACATGATTCCCTATGCACTTGATTTCTTGAGGTTGTTTCAAGACAACCAAAATGTGGAAGATGAGATGGGTATAGAAAAGTAGTCAAAGGATATCGAGATCTTTGTAAAGCGGGTAGTGTGAATTCTTAATGACTAGGTTTTTGTTTTGATTTGATTTGTTAAATTACTCTAAATTACTGATATTAAACAAATGATGGAAATAAATCTAATTTAAATAAAATAAAAGTGAGTTTAATATTTTAATTCATTAAATTACTTTACCATTAATTAAATAAAATAAATACAAATACTTATTCTATCTATTTGTATTTTAACAAGCTTTTAAAAGAAATGAAATTAAAAGAAACTAAGCAAAAATCTATTGATTTTGCTTTCTTGATTTATAAAAGAAAATAAGATCTACTTCTACGAGACACTAAGAAATGATTTAAACTAAAATTATTTCTTCTTCTTCTAATTAACATAAACTAAAAGCAGAGAGAATAATTGTATGTGGTTATTCCTCTGTTTTGGGTTTTCTTTGCTATACTACTCTAATGAGGAAGTACTCAAATGTTATTACTTTGGTTCTATGTAGCTTTTTGTAATGAATATCCTACCTCAGGTTTGTCGGGAAGGAAAGATTCTTAGAAGCAATTTCCTCTTTACCGAAGAAACTTTCTACGACATGATTTTATTTTAGCTAATTGAAGTAAATAAAAAGAACAAAAGAAATGTGATTATTTCCTCATAATCCAGGAAGAACATTTATGTAAGAATTATTTTGAAAGGAGATACTCTATAATTAAAACATGTACAGGAAGTGATAAAATCTTTCACTTTTAACAAAATAAACATATGGCTTCTTTAAATTGTAACAAACTATGGGAAGATACGAGCTTTATGAGTAGATTGGGGCACCTCAAGAAGGATGAGGACCAGGGCACCTTGGTATGAGATCTAGGCACCTTGAGTACTGTGAAAGAGGTCCGAAACCAAACTTGCAATGTCGCTAGATGATTTAAGACCTTTGCTACTTGTTGTATGTATTTTTTGCTTTGCGTCGAATGTCACTAGTAATCAATGATGAATGAGAGACTGTAAAACCCCAAAATAAGTAGCAATACCAAAAAAGTAAAGATTCATATGAAGGGGTTAGACTATCCTCAAAGCAACAATGGTGGACTTACTAATTGAGTGTTGCACTACATTTTATACCCAAATGTACTTCTAGGTGTGTGTGTGTGTGAAATGTGCCCTAGGTGCTCGTATGTCGGTCGCACTTTGTGAAGTAGCGAGCTATAACTAGATGTAGAAATGTAGTATAATGGTGGATGGAGTAGAATAAAATTCCCTCCTATGCGTTTTATGCGAGATGAACCAACTTTTCCCTTGTAATGGAGCTAGATGGATGCAAATCGAGACTTTGATGGATGCTGACCTTAGGTGATGATAGTAGTGCACAGTGCTTGGTACCTCATTATGGTCTTATAATTTTATATTTATATGGGTCTCTTATTATATTTTTCTAATTAACCCCAAAGAGGCCGACCACTAAAAATATAGAAAGATCAAATGGATAGAAGGTTCCCAAAAGATGGAGGTAAAGTGGGAAAGGATCGGGGCACGTTGAGTGCACAGGGTGCCCCAAGATTTATGTCGGGTGCCACGGTCGGAGGGGGTAGAATGACGCAAAAAGACAAAAAGACTGGGCATGTATGTGCGGGAGGTTGGGAGTGACAACAAAAGAAAAGTAAAATGACCAAAAGACGGGGTTAATTAGTACTTTCTTCACTCAAAAACCATATGAATAGTAGTATGAGACCAGGACTAAATAATACCCAAAGTGTGTGATTTTGTGTCTACATTTTCCCCCACTTTATGTTGGTGAGTGGAACGCTCGATAACATAAAGTAGATAGAGATGCATACCTGATGTCCATGTAGAGTAATGTAGAAAGCATGTGAAGGACTAGAAAAATGTGGAGTGACAAAAAGATGGAGTGTGGAAACTAAAGATGTAAAAGAGAAAAAAGTGATGAGAGTGAACCTAGGGTGGAAATGCGTGTGTAGTTGCCAATGTGTGTGATGTACCTACATGTTAGTATGAGGTGTGTGCTTCCATAGAATGTTATTGTTTTCAATGCCATTGCTTTGTTGTTTTTGTTATTTTTGATGATGTTTTTGTTGTTGTTGTTGACTTCTTTCTTCTCATACGATTAGACCTACAAGGAGAAGATGATCAAGTAGTCAAATACGCATGTATATACATCAAAAAGACATGTAAATATGCATGTATATAGTTAAAAGTATGTGATGGAAAAAAAAATGTTAAAGGAATTGTTGATGTGGAATCATAGCACCCCCGAATTGCCTAAGTTTGAGATGGGGCATTCGGTGTGATTGTAGAACATGGAGCTATCTTGAGTGTGAGACATTGCAAAATGGGATAGCTCTCTCGAGCCGGTTCCTACTCCTAACCTACATACCACTAACTAATCCTAATGCAAGTAAAACTACTAACTAACCCTAATCTAATGCTTCTAAGGGGACAGGGAGAGAAGGATTACATGAAAGAAACCTACACTAAGAGTGGTGATACACCAAGAAAAGGAGTGCTAGCCACTTCCCAACCCAAAAAAACAATGAAGAGATGAACCTAGGAAGGCTAGTCCTACACCACAAACTAAGTCATACTCAATACATAATTACCAACATAGAACCAACCAACCAAAAAATTTGCAAGCACAATGAGAGGTAAAATGAAAACAATAAGCTATGACAGTCATATAGATCAACACAAACACAATTTTATTTCTCCACATGAATATACACAGTACATTGCTTTAGCAAGAAGAGGCATGAAGCCATTACATTGATTTTGAGGAAGGCTTGAAGCCCCAGAAGAAGAGTGGGGTGTTTGGGAGGAGAAAATGACTAATAACCTTTGTATGTGCAACCCCTTACAATATTTATAGAAGAAATTTAGAGGAGAGAGAGAGCAATTTTAAATCCTGAAATTGCCCCAAAACCCATAAAAATGCATTGTTTATCATGCAATGAGTGCTTAAAGATTTACAAAATCTCTTCTCCATTAATGGTATTGCCTTGTGTAAGAATGAATTGGCTCTGATTGTACCTAGGTCTAGTCCCTATCTTTTGTAGCTTCATCATGACCTCTTTTCTCACATACCTAATTATTTGCCTTCACCTACCTAGGGGAACTATTTACTGTTCCCAAATTTTGGAGGACTAGAACCTCTATAATTCCAAATTTTTTATCGTGGTTTTATAGAGATCCTTCTCATGATTCCAATGACTGGTCTTTTTACAAAACAAAGACTTGGTGCTCAAGTTATGTAATTTCGTAAACTAGGTCCTTAGTGATTACGGGGTTGAGAAAACCTCGAAAATCTCATTTTAAGTCTCCCTTATGTATGTTTTCTTCTTGGGTCTCAATTTACTATGATTTTGTGCAAATTTAACAAGTGGTGCCTAAGATATAGCACATGGAATGTGACGGGTTTAGTGATTTTCGGGCTTGTTGCGGAGTTGGGGCAAGCTAGCTCGTTAAGTAGCTCATCGAGCTACTCAGCAAGCTCTATGTTGAGCCATTAATTTCGGGTCCCTCGTCTCAATATCTCATTTGTATTTCTCATTGGATTTACCCCTTGACTCAATGATTTCAGATTGTTGAGACCTTAGAAATTGTTTCAGGATTTGTATTGCTTAAATGGTTTTATTAGTGCGAAATCACAACACTCCCAAATGAGTTCTATAGATTTGATTTTCTAAGGCAGAATCACTTGGTGTGATTGCATAACATTGAACTTTTCCCAAGGTGTGGGACCTTGCAAAAATGGGAAATCTCTCCAAATTACAGGTTGGTTCCTATTCCTCTGTTTGGGTGCATACATGAGAATTTGCGAGAGGATCTATCTCTATACCTAACCTAAAATTTGCTAAAGAGATAGGGGTGGAAAGGAATGTAAGAAATAAGAAATAACTAACTACAAGGTGATGCAATGAAGGAATGATGGACACTAGTCTTGTTGATAGACACACAAAAAAATACGTGCGATAATCGAGCACAAAAAACCAAATTGATAATGAAAGACCATATGCGAGAGCAAAGAGACGAGAGAGGATATAGAATCGATCACAAACGTGTTTTATTGCTCTACATATTGATACAATGCATTACAAAATAGCCGAGAGGCAAGAAAACATATTGTAATTTTGATGGAAGGTCTGAACTCTACAAATTTCCTTGTTAGAAGGAAAAGGGAGCCTGCAAAACAAGGAATGTCCAACCCTTTACAATGAATCCTGCCCCTATATTTATAGATTCAATCAGAGAGAAGAAAGAGAGAGAAGTGGGAAATCAGGTTAAAACTCAACCATTACTTTTAATGCCTCTAATAAAATGTGCCCCCAAATCCGTCTTGACAACCTTAACCCTTTGGTTTGGCGCGCCTTAAAGGGAGAAGAAATGGCGGAACAGATCGAATCCGATCTGGTTGTTGAGGTAGATGGATCCCGCATTGATGGCCCTTGAAGATGTTTCCTCCATTTCCTTTACCTAACCTCTACAAAATTAAAGTTTTAGATCTCCATGGCATGGGTGAGGCCGAGATTTTTCCATCGATTGTCGATTTGTAATATTTCAAGCCTTGAGTCGAAAGATATGCCCCTTCGTAGTTTGTATCGGGTCCATACAAATGGGAGAGAAAACAGTTTGAAAAATGGATCTCCTTTTTAATATGGGACATGTGGCAGTCAGATTAGGGAAAAAATTGGGTTTGTGGGTCCGTAATTTATCTTTTCCCCCTTTTTACAAAAAATGCAAAACTCAGAAAAAACCCCGCTACCCCAAAGCTCGCTTGAGATACGTGGTACCCTTTGGTTGGTTGGGGAGATGCGCTTCAATTTCTATCTTTGTGCCTTTTTTTAAAATGAAAAATTTCACCTTTTACTCTGACTCCCCACTTTGGCTTTGACTCGGGCTCAAACGATGACTTTTTCTTTTAGGTGGAGATGTGGCCCATTTTGTAACTTTTATCCTTTTGGGATAACAAGGGGGGCAAAAAACAAACTTTCCCCCACGGCTCGCTTTGGATTTGACTCGGGCTCAAACGCTGACTTTTCCCTTAGGCGAGCTATGGCCTATTTTGTAACTTTTGGCTAAGTCTTTTACTTGGTGGGGTCATATCTTTTGACCTAGGACACACGGTAGTCTAGCGCTCGTTTGGTAACCTTCTCTCTTTAATCCTTGAATCAGCAACATTTAGACATTAGGCGGTCTCCATCGGCCTGCCCCATGCATTGACTATTCAACCGGCTCTGCCCCTTTCTAAGATTAGACACGTGGAGGAACCGCGCTTTATTGAAAGCCCAACTCAAATTTTTCCTTTGGAGGAGTGTCGAGTTGACAATTATCAGCCTTCGCAGGTCTGTGGACTTTTCAATAGTCCCTTTTACCCTTTTGAACTTTGAGCTACATGGCGAGTTCATGCTCGTTTGGGTCTCTACCTTTGGAGTAACTTTTGGAGATGTGCCACGCTAACACTTGGCATTCTCTGCTCACACTTTTATACTTAGCCAATTTGGAGGCCCGCCCCATTCACCTTTTGACCTGTTTGACCATTTTCTACATGGAGGGTGGTGCGAGTTTGAGTCTCCACCCTAAGCTCCAATTCAGATTTATCTTTGAGCTAACACCTGGCATCCTCTTTCTTTGTTGAATAATTTTCAATGGCCCCACAACCTTTTGAGGCTCTAGATGTGTGGCATCCCAGAAGCTCACTTGAATTTCTTTTCTTAATTTAACTTTGGAGAAGTGCCACGTGACACGTGATTTTCTTTGTTGCCTCCTCCATACTTAGTCATTTTTGGGCTCTCTTATTAACCATTTCGAGTATGAAGACTTTGAATCTTCACCATTTTCCCCCTTCTTGCTCCTGGTTCCTCTCACGGAATTGCCCCTTCTTTCCTCGACCTGTTATTCCCACAGTTGATTCTACCTGTAACTTGAAACATAGATTCAAGACACGGAAACGGCTCGACAAAGTCGTTTCTATTTACATAGGGTCATTTAATATTTCTCAGCCCTCGCCACTCTATTGTCAATTTCTTCTACAACTCATTTACAAGATCTGCATGAGTTTTCTCAAGTTCTTTCTATGTAGGGTCATGGCTAATCGAATATTTGGCCCGGGCGGAGTGAAATATGGATTAAAATTTGGCAACTCACAAGGGCATCTGCCTGCTAGGGGAAAAGACCAATTGCCTTGTCATATCCATTGGGCATGGAGTCGATAACGATGGTTTGATATTGATTACGCCTCGATTCATGAGCCCGGTTGTTTACACTCTCAATTTTCATAAGAAATCTCAAAATGAAGGTTTCTAAGAGTAGAAATTTTTTTGACCCGGGGCTTCATCTGTCTCTCTCAATGGACTACATAAGAGCAACAAAACAACACCACAACTATGTACAAAATTGAAATCATACATGCTCTAAATAGAACATGTAGAATGTGCAAAGCACTTAGGAGAAAAGCAACCTAAACTACAACAATGCAATGTGCACAAACACTTAGAGGAAAGAGAAACTAAAATAATATACAGGGTGAAAACTTCCTCTTAATAAGTCATGTTTAAGATAGATTCCATTTACAGAATCAACACCTCCTCTCCATCCAACATAGACAATTGGAAAGCATTGCTACTTTTGCATCTTGTGACCATATAGGGGCCACTCCAAATGGCATCAAATTTGGAATGTCTTCCTGGTTTTTCTTTATCTACATCCCATTTCAAAACTAGGTTTCCTTCCTGGAAGGTCCTTTCTTTTTACTTTTTTCAAAGCATCTCTTAATTGAGGCTTGATTTTTCTCTATTTCCTAGAGTGCATGCTTTCTGACTTCTTCCAATTCTATCAGCTCCACATACCTGGCCTCCATCGGTTCAAATTCAAACATCTCTAGATGCTTCACGAGCTCCAATGCTGGCAAATCAAGTGATATAGGAAACACTACGTCTTTCCCATAGAAAATTTTAAATGGAGAGCTGCATATAGATCTCTTGGGCATTATCCTATTAGCCCATAAGGCTGATTTGAGCTTTGTGTGCCAAAGGTTATCTTGTTTTTGTCAAGAGTTATTCGATGATCTTTAGTAGGTTCTTGTTTGTGGACTCAACCTGGTCATTACCTTGAGGGTAATAGTTTGATGAAGTGCTCAATTAAGTCTCGTTCTTAACATCCCATCCTGTGATCCTGGAACCTATGAATGCCAATGCATTGTATGATATAATGGTGGCTGGCACTCCAAATCTGATCACTATCCCTTCATAGAAATATAGTATACTAGACTCATTAGCTTCCTTGAGTGCCATTACCTTGGTCCACTTGGTGAAATAGTTTAGTGCTGTCAGAATCCACTTGTGACCTTTTCTTGAATTTGGATTGATGACTCCAATGAAGTCCAATCCCCATTGCATGAAAGGTTGGTCAACCGAGATTGGATGCAATGGAAGTGTTGCTAGTCTTTCTTTGCCTTTGAAAAATGCACAATTCTTGCACTTTGATCCATGCATAGAAGTCACTAAACACTTTGGGCCAATAATAACCTACTTTCATGATTATGAGTGTTGTCACCCTTGGAGAAAACTATCCTCCATTTGCTTCAATATGGAATTCTTGTAGCACTCTCTCAACCCGATTTGTATCGATGCATCTCGAGAATTCTATTGATGTCTCTTTTGAACAAGACACCATCAATAAGAACATATGGGATGGCTGTAGCCTGAAATGTCTCCTTTTTATTTTATTCATCCCATGAGGACATAGGCATGTTTGAAGGAAATGTACCATGTCTTGATTCCAACAAGGAGTAGGTGCATCATCATTTTCTTCCTCTTGATTATCCTTTAAAACAAAAATAGCCTCCTTTTCACTACTTGCTTCTGTCTAGTTGACCGAGGCTAGTTTTTCACACTACCCCTTCCACGACCACCAGCTTAGTGACCTTGATCTCAATGTCATATTCCATGACACAAGTGATTCATCCTGCATGGATTTTTCATTCAAATGGTTGTTGAGAAGGAATTCTTTATCTCCTGCATGAGAGACCAAAATTGGATTTTATTATTTGAAACCAAATGCTTAAACTTCTTTAATCCTCACGACACGCTGGACTTGCTTTTTAATGAAGGAGTATTTCGCTTCATAGTCCTCTAGACCTTGACTAAAGAAAGCAATTGGTTGTTCTATAATTTCTTTGTTCTACTAAACCAAGATTGCAAAAATTGTGTCACTACCACCAAAGGCATACAATATGAAGTCTTTAGAGAAATATGGGTTCACGAGAGTTAAGGCTTGTAATATAGCTTCTTTAATGGCCTCAAAGATTATCTTTCCTTGGTTGTCCTCCACGAATGCTAAGATCCTATTTATCCTCAACATTATTTGGCTTAAAAAGAGTAGCAAAGTTTGTTACAAACTGCGGAAAAAATAGATTTTTCCCAAGAAGCTTTGAAGAGCCTTCTTGTGGCTTGGCAATGGCAATGCTCTTATTGCTTTAACTCTCACTAGGTTAATTTCCAATCCTTCCTTTGATACAATATGGCCTACAAGATTTCCCTCATGGGCCAATAATATACATTTTTAAGGTTTCGATGATACCCCAAAACTCCACGCATCTTCAAAACACCTACCTTAGGTGGGAAAGGTGGTCTGCTACATTTTTGGAAAACACCGTAATGTCATCCAGATAGATCAATACTATTTTGTTGATCACCTCTTGAATGTCATATGCATTTCCCTTTGGAAAGTGGTTCTGGCATTGGACAATTCAAATGGCATATTTCTATAGGCATAGGTGCCCCATTCTATGGTGAAAGTTATTTTGAATTGATCATCTTATTTCACCATGATTTAGTTATATCCTGAGTAGCCATCTAGGAGGGAGAATCTCTCTGATCCAGACACTACTTGCAAGATCTGCTCCATTGAAGGGAGTGGGTAGTGGTCTTTGAGGGAAGCTCTATTTAAGTCTCAAAATCTACACACAACCTAATCTCTCCATTTTTATTCTTGACAAGGACCAGGTTTGCAACCCATCTTGATTGTTTGATTAGAAATATGATACTTGCCTCTATTAGTTTGTTCAATGTTTTCTTCATCAGAGGCTCAATGTGTGGGTTGACTGGTCTCTACTTTTTTTTGATAGGCTGATCAGTTGGATCTAGTTTGATTGTGTGTTGTGCTAGCTTTGGATTGAACCCTCTTAGGTCTTCATATCTCCAAGAAAATACATCTGGAAATTCTTGGAAAAGTTGTATGAATTCATACCTTTCTTTCCCGGTGACCACTTTGCCAATTTGAATTCTTTTTCCTTCTCCAACTGGGATTGATTTTGAATCTTATCCTTTGATTTGTATGTTAGATTTCTATTTTCTAAACTGATCATTAGGATTGAAGATAGATTCCAATATCACTAAGCCTTTAGGAAGCTTGTTTGTATGCAGATGCACTATTTGATTCCCGTACTTCTACTCTAATTTGCTTTGATTTCTAGCCAAAAATTCAGCTTCTTCTTACAAAAATTAATGATATGTTGATCATTCTCGAACACTTGCCAACATGTGTTGTTATTTCGCACTTTATTGGCCTCATAACTACATGGATATGTGGTTGTTCTTTGTCTCTTTTCATGTTTTCAACCACATCAAATGTTGCTCCAACTGTTGCAAGCCTATCGGTAGCTTCGTTCTCATTCTTAGGTATGGACACAATCTTTCAAGGCGTCAAAATCCTCCATGAGATCCCATACCCTAGTCTTGTAGTTCTTGAGCAGGTCATTTTTATAGCATTAAGTCCTTTGACTTGATTGGCAACTAGCTCACTATCACTAAACACTTACAAATTGTTGATTCCAAGCTTCCTTGCCCAATGAAGACCATGGACCAAAGCTTCATATTCAGCAGTGTTGTTTGAGAAGGAAAATTGAAATCTAAAGGATGAATAATATTTCATACCTTTAGGGGACACAATCATGGCTCCTCCTCCATCCCCTTGTCTATTCCTTGAGCCATAAAATAATAATTTCCATACCTCATTGTCATCCTTATATTCTGGCTTATTTAGGTCAGGAAGAGGATGATTTTCTTCATATAGGTAGTAGACACCTAGCTCAGATTCCTCCATCTCCTTATAGGGGTCAAAATCATGACTTTTGTTGGCCCACTCTTCGAGATTCAAGTCTGGGATACATCTCACCTTGGTGTCTGCTTCACAAGTGCTTAGGAGGTCTTTTTGATCAAAAGCTGAGTAGTTGGCATTGATTGGGCTAGGCACATAAGATTCAATATAATAATCAACAATGGGTTCAAATCTGATTGTGTCCTTTGCCCCATACCTTGTTCTAAAGAGCATATGTGACCAATCAGCAGACAGATAGCCTCCAATTTTGGTAGTGAAATCCCTAGACAAACAAAATGAAAAATGTGGTGGCAAATCTATGATCCTTGATGATTCCAATAGTTGTCACTATTGTCCCATCTAATTGCACTACCCCTCTAGAGATGACTTCATATTGGAGACCTAGTTGATCAACTATTTTTTTGGGCATCACAGAACTACTAGCCCTAGAATCAATCATATAATTTTGCACCAATTTGTCTCCAATAATCAATGAGACATAGAATGGAGGAGGTCTCATGTTCTTACCTTGTTGTTCTCCATGGTTCCTCCCAAGTTGAACTGCATTGGCAAGCACTCTCTCTTGTTGATTGGGGGTTGATTTGAGCTTGACCAACTCTACATGGTAGTCTCTGCAACAAATCCCTCTAGCCTAAAATGGCCATTGACTCCCATAGTGAAATGTTTACACTAGTTTTCTTCATTTTCTAGATGATGTTGAATGAGCTATCCTTTTTTGCTGCCCCTTCCCAGGAACATTTTTTTCTTGCACATGGGTTGTTATAACTGGTGTTTTCATGGATTTGTAAGGTGGCTTGGATTGGTCTTGCACATTGGGAGTTATATTTTGAGTGCCAATACCCTGTTGAGCAACGGGAGGTTGAGGGTCACTTGAGCTTGGTGAAAATCCTTCTCTAATATTTCTCCTCTTAGACCGTGTATTGGTAGCTACACTTTGAGAAGGAACCGATTCATCCACAGAAGTCCTCAACTTTCCAACCGATAAGCATAGTTTCACTTAGAGGTCCCTCTTACTTGAGCTCCTTGTTCTTTGATCCCTTTCTTGGCTAGGTTCTTATGACACCATACTGGTTTGCACCATCAAGGCCTGATTTAATGCACCATTAAAGCACATTGATTGATTATGAGGCTGATTGCATGGAAAACACCAATCATATTATTGTGCCATATTGTTTTGTGCTAGAACCAATGCCCTTGATGTTGAAGTTGTGTTTAGATCATATGTTCTCAAAGGTCTAGTAACTTGAGGATGTCCTTTTTCTAGTTCTTATATACATCGAGATGGTGGTCTATTTTTGCTAATGATGGGGTCTAGCACAGTATTGAGCCTAAGATCGATAAGGCCTAGAACTCTGAGCTTGTTGTCTTTTGATGGTTACTAGCTCATTCCCTAGGTTTTGAAGTTGTTTCATGACTTCTTGGAGTTCCTTAGAGGTGTTAGATGATGAGGTGGAGGCTTCAACTAAGCTTTGACTCCTGGGGGTGGGTATAGGAGCTAATGTAGGTATTTGGCTAGTATCAGGCTTCCTAACTTAGGGTACTAGAGGTATGGATGGCCTAGGAGTGATTTTGCTACCAACCTAAATCAAATGGTTCTCAGCCCTATGGAAAGGCTATAGGCTGCAGGTAAGGTTGTGCCCCCCATTGACTGAATCATCAAAGAAATATCAGAATTTAAAGCCCTAAGAAAGTATAAGAAGGAACCTTCATTAGTGGGCTTTACTGTTGTTGGAATCTGTCCCAGGTCTACTAAAATCTGAGGTTGAAGTCTGTCAGCTACTCATTTGGGGCTCTCTTGATTGTTGTTAGTTTCTCCAACAAAGATAAGTTATCACCTTTTCTCTAAACAAGCTGGTTATGAAGAGTTGTGCACAACTGGTTCTAATTTTGGATAGAGCCTTCCTCAAGGCTCCAGAACCATTGTGAATTTTTCCCTTTGAGTGAAGAGGCAAGCAACTTGAATGCAATGTACATCTCATGGATTTCATGGATTATACAGACATTTGCAATATCTTGGACATGATCACCAGGAGAAGTCTAGTTTTCCCTAGTGAAATATGTGATGCTCTTGAATTCTACTATCGAGACCAGATTTTGTGCATTCGGGGTGAGTGGGTTGCTTTAGGTGAAATTAACATAAAGATTTGGATGAACCATCCCGATCGGCCCGAGCACCCCCTTGATTGAGAGAATGGCTTGCTGGGAGGAGGTGTCGATAAGGCTCTGTTTGGTGGGGATAGAGACCTCTAGGATCTTCTTCCTCCCCTCCCTCTATCTAAGGATAAGTCTAGATAGACAAATAATCCCAATTCTATGGTGCTTGACTCGTGTTTGTATTCTTCTCATGAACTTGCTTGGACTTTGAAACCGGTGGATTTGTTTCTTTTGGAGTCACCAGATGTATAATTTTAAAAGCTTCTTAAAAGTTAGAATCACAAAGAAGTGCACATCAATCTTACTGTAATAAGATGGAGACTTCTCTATCCCCCATGGGTGTGCCAAAATTGTTAGTGCGAAATCACAGCACCCCCAAATGAGTTCTATAGATCTACTTTTCTAAGGTAGAATCACTTGGTGTGATTGGATAACATTGAACTTTCCCCAAGGTGTGGGACCTTGCAAAAATGGGAAAGCTCTCCAGATTATAGGATGGTTCCTATTCCTTTGTTTGGGTGCATACGTGAGAACTTGCAAAGGATCTATCTCTATACCTAACCTAAAATTTGCCAAGGAGACGGGTGGAAATGAATGTAAAAATAAGAAATAACTAACTATAAGGTGATGCACCGAAGGAATGATGGACACTAGTCTTGCTGATAGACACAAGCCAAAAAAATACATGCAATAATCAAGCACAGATAACCAGATTGATGATAAAAGACTAGATGCAATTAAAAGAGACAGAAAGGATCTAGAATCAATCACAAACATGTTGTATTGCTCTGTAGATTGATACAATGCATTACAAAATAGCTAGGAGGCAAGAAAACATATTGCAATTTTGATGGAAGGTTTGAACTCCACAAATTCCTTTGTTAGAAGCAAAAGGGAGCCTACAAAACAAGGAAAGTCCAACCCTTTACAATGAATTCTACCCCTCTATTTATAAATTTAATGCCTCTCGATAAAATCTGCCCCCAAATCCATCTTGATTGCATCAACCACTGGTTCGGCACCTTGGAGGAGAAGAAACGGTGGAACAAATCAAATCTAATCTAGTTGTTGAGGCTAGATGGATCCCACATTGATGGCCCCTGAAGATGTTTCCTCCATTTTCCTTTAACTAACCTCTCGCAAACTTAAACTTTTAGATCTCCATGACATGGGTGACGCTGAGATATTTCCATCTCTGTCAAATTTGTAATATTTTGAGCCACGAGTCAAAAGATATGCCCCTTCGTAGTTTGTATCGGTCCATACAAATGGGTGGGAAAATAGTTTGAAAAATGGGTCTACCTTTTTAATATGGGATGCGTGGCAGCCAAATTATGGCAAAAATTGGGTTTGTGGGTCCGTAATTTATCTTTTTCCCCCTTTTGAAAAAAAAAAAAATGCAAAACTCGAGAAAAAAACCTTGCAGCCCCGAAGCTCCACTTAGATACATGGCACCCTTTGGTTGGTTGGGGAGATGCGCTTCATTTCTATCTCGTGCCTTTTGTCAAAAGGAAAATTTACTCCTTTTCCACCGATTCCCTGCTTTGGCTTTTGCTCGGGATCAAATGGTGACTTTTCCTTTGGGAAAAGCTATGGCCCATTTTGTAACATTTATCTTTTTGGGATATGGGTAAAAACCAACTTTTTCCCCGCGGCCCACTTTGGCTTTAACTCGGGCTCAAACGCTGACTTTTCCTTTGGGTGGAGCTGCGGCCTATTTTGTAACTTTTGGCTAAGTATTTTTCTTAATAGGGTCATATCTTTTGACCTAGGACATGCAAATAGTCTGACACTCATTTGGTAACCTTCTCTCTCTTTAATCCTTGAATCAGCACCATTTAGACACTTGGCATCCTCCCGGTCTACCCCATGCATTGAATATTCAACCGAATCTCCCCCCTTTTGATATTGGGCACGTGGAGGCACCGCGCTTGCTTGAAATCCCAAGTCAAAGTTTTCCTTTGGAGGAGCATCAATTTGACACTTGTCGGCCTCTGCAGGTCTGTGGACTTTTCAATGATCTTTTTATGCTTTTAGACTTTGAGCTACGTGGCGAGTTCATGCTCATTTGGGTCTCCACCTTGGGACTAACTTTTGGAGATGTGCCCACATGACACTTGGCATTCTCCACTCACACTTTTATACTTAGCCAATTTTGAGGCCCGCCCTGTCCACCTTTTGACCCTATTTGACCATTTGCTACATGGAGGGTTGGCGCAAGTTTGAGTCTCCACCCTGGGCTCCCATTTTAGATTTGTGTCTAGTCGACACACTGGCATCCTCTTTCTTTTTGAATACTTTACAATAGCCCCACAACCTTTTGAGGCTCTGGACACGGGCAGCTGGCACTCACTTGACTTTCTTTTCTGGATTTAACTTTGGAGAAGCGCCACGTAGACACGTGGTTCTCTCCACTGCCTCCTCCATACTTAGTCATTTGGGCTCTTTTCTGAACCATTTCGAGTCCGAAGACTTTGAATCTTTACCATTTTTCCCCTTCTTGCTCCTAGTTCCTCGTAGTCTTTGCCCCTTCTTTTCGAGACCCTATTATTCCATGGTTGAGTGTATTTGTAACTTGAAAAATGGATTCAAGACATGGAAAAACTCGATAGAGTCATTTCTTTTGCATAGGGTCATTTAATATTTCTCATCCCCCACCACTCTATTGTTGAGTTCTTCGTAAATCATTTACAATATTTGCACGAGTTTTCTCAGGTTCTTTCTATGTGGGGTCATGGATGATCCAATATTTGGCCCGGGGCAAAATATGGATAACAATTTGGTGACTCACGGGGTATCTTCTGGTAGGTAAAAAGACCAATTGCCTTGTCATATCCGTTGGGCATGGAGTCGAGAACGATAGTTTGATCGATTCTACCTCGATTCACGAGCTCAATTTGTTTGCACTCTCAATTTTCATAAGAAATCTTGAAATGAAGGTTTCTGAGAGTAGAAAATTATTTTGACCCAGGGCTTCATCTATTTCTCTCAACAAACCGCACAAGAGCAACAAAACAACACCACAACTATGTACAAAATTTAAATCATACATGCTCCAAATAGAACATGTAGAGTGTGCAAAGCAATTAGGAGAAAAGCAACCTAAACTATAGCAATGTGATGTGCACAAGCACTTAGAGGAAAGAGAAACTAAACTAATATACAGGGTGAGAATGTCCCCTTTAGTAGCAGTGTTTAAGATAGATTCCATTTATTGGAATCTACAATTCCTCTCCATCCAATGTAGACAATTGGAAAGCATTGCTACTTTTGCATCTTGTGACCATATAGGGGCCACTCCAAATGGCATCAAATTTGGAATGCCTTCTTGGTTTTTCTCGATCTGCATCCCATTTCAAAACCAAGTCTCCTTCCTGGAAGGTCCTTGATTTTTCCTTTTTTCAAAGCATCTCTTGATTGAGGCCTGATTTTTCTCTATTGCTGGAGTGCATGCTCTCTAACTTCTTCCAATTCTATCAGCTCCACATACCTAGCCTCCATTGTTTCAAATTCAGACATCTCTAGCTGCTTCACGAGCTCCAATGCTGACAACTCAAGTGATATAGGCAACACTACCTCTTTCCCATAGACAAGTTTGAATGGAGAGCTACCGTAGATCTCTTGGGCATTATCCTATCAGCCCATAAGGCTGATTTGAGCTTTGTGTGCCAGGTTCTCTAGTTTTCATCAAGAGTTCTTCTAATGATCTTTAGCAAGTTCTTGTTTGTGGACTCATCTTGGCCATTACCTTGAGGGTAATAGTTTGATGAAGTGCTCAAGTAAGTCCCGTTCTTAATAGCCCATCCTGTGATCCTATAACCTATGAATTCCAATGCATTGTATGATATAATGGTGGCTGGCACTCCAAATCTAGTCACTATCCCTTCATAGAAATCTAGTATACTAGACTTGTTAGCTTCCTTGAGTGACACACTTTGCCTCGGTCCACTTCGTGAAATAGATTTTTGCTATCAAAATCCACTTATGACCTTGGCTTGAATTTGGATTGATAACTCTAATGAATTCCGATCCCCATTTCATGAAATGTTGGTCAACCGAGATTGGGTACAATGAAATTGTTGTTAGTCTTTCTTTGCCTTTGAAGAATGCACAATTCTTGCACCTTTTGATCCATGCATAATAGTCACTAAACACTTTGGGCCAATAATAACCCACTTTCATGATTTTGAGTGTTGTCATCTTGAGAAAAGCGGCCTCTAGCTGCTTTAACATGGAATTATTTTAGCACTCTCTTAGCCTAATCTGTCTCGATGCATCTCAAGAGAATGCCATTGATGTCTCTTTTGAACAAGACACCATGAATAAGAACTTATGGGATGGCTCGTAGCCTAAAATGTCTCCTTTTGTTTTATTCATCCCATAAGGACACATGCCTATTTGAAGGAAGTGTACCATGTCTTGAGTCCAATAAGGAGTAGATGCATCATCATTTGCTTCCTCTTGATTATCCTGCAAAACAAAAACAACCTCGTTTTCACCGCTTTCTTTGTCTAGTTGACCCGAGGCTAAGTTTTCACACTACCCCTTCCCACGGACCAGCTTAGTGACCTTGATCTCAATGTCATATTCCATGACATGAGTGATCCATCCTGCAATTTTTTCATTTAGATCCTTTCTGAGAAGGAATTCTTTAACTCCCACATGAGAGACCAATAATTGGATTTTATTATTTGAAACCAGATGCTTAAACTTCTTTAATCCTCTGATTACTGCCAAGACTTGCTTTTCAATGAAGGATTATCTCACTTCATAGTCCTCCAGACCTTGACTGAAGAAAGCAATTGGTTGTTCTGTACTTTCTTTGTTCTGTTGAACCAAGATTGAAAAAATTGTGTCACTGCCACCAAAGGCATACAATATGAAGTCTTTAGAGAAATTTGGGTTCACGAGAGTTGAGGCTTGTGATATAGCTTCTTTACTCGGCCTCAAAACTTTCCTTTCCTTTATTTTTCCGCCTGTATGCTAAGTTCTTCTTTAACATCAACGTTACTGGCTTAACAAGAGCAACAAAGTTTGGTACAAACCTGCGGACAAAATTGATTTTTCCCAAGAATCTTATAAGAGCCTTCTTATGGCTTGGTAATGGTAATGCTTTTATTGCTTGAACTCTCTCCGGTTTTATTGTCAATCCTTCCTTTGATACAATATGGCCTATAAGCTTGCCCTCATGGGCCAAGAATATGCATTTTTTAGGGTTCAATGATACCCCAAAAATTTGGCATCTTCGAAACACCTGCCTTAGGTGGAAAAGGTGGTCTGCTGCATTTTTTGAAAACACCGTGATGTCATCCAATTAGATTAGTACTATTCCAAACTAGAGTTACCACTTAGGCTAAATGTTGAGGCCCCAAAATATTTTTATGAAGCTACTAAGTGAAAGATAAAGATAACCTTGACCATTGCAAAAAAATGTTTCAAAGGTTTATTTCACTTTGTAATACGCTAGAAGAAGTTCTTAGAAAGGATAATATCTTTATAACCAGTGGTTTCATTTGTCAATTTAATAACTTCTAGCTATGTCTACGTAACGCAATGCATGAATAAAAGATTAGTTGATTCCCAAGCTAAAAGGTAAAGTAGAAATATTTCCTTTTGCCAATGGTTTCATTATTGTCACCTTTGATAATACCAAGGATAGGGATGAAATCAAGTAGAAGCATATCTAGATTCGAGATCAGCATATGCTCCTTATGAAACCATGGGTTGCGAATTTTAATCCCTCACTTCCTTTAAATAAATACCCATTTGGATTCAGCTACCACATCTTTAATTTTAGTTTTGGAGCTATCCCAACTTCAAGGTTAATATTGGTAATGTGTTGGTAAAATACATCCTCACATATCCATCCAAAATGTCATCATCTCATACCACTTTTGTTTGCATCCTCTGGGAATTTATATTTCAACAGAAATTCGTACTCAAATCTAATTGAAAGTGGTGGACCAATCTTGGGCTAAAAACATGCATTATGAGGGCATCTCATTTTGTTGTCGCAGAGTCTTTTGAGGTCAAGCAACTAAATTTAAATTACTTCCTCTCCAAATGAAAAAGGGATTCATCTTAGTGGGAGAACTCTAACCCCAAACTTGAAATAGTAAAATGATAACTATGAGATAAAGACATTTTGGGGTTGAGGCTTTGGATATGGCTGAAAAGAATCTTAGACAATCTCCTAAAAATTCGACTATGAAGAATTGGAAGCCTAAGAGGTATATGAGAAAAAAATTGAAGAAACCTTGAAGAAGCATGATGGCATCCATACTATCACAAATATGGAAATCATTATTCTAGTAACATTGGATGATGAATTTGAGGATTAGACGGTGGTGGGTAAGAAGGAAAAGGATAAACAAAAAGTATACCCAAACTAACAAAGATGAATATTTGATCTTAGAAGGGTGATCGAGGTAAAGGTTTTGTTGAATTTTGATAGAATGATCACTCCTTCTAAGGTTTTATGAGTGATACTTTTCAAGAAAGGAGCATTAGGTTGAGTGATGGATGGTTTCCTCATAGACTATAAGATGATTTTTTCATGTGGATTGTAACATTTCATGTTTTTCTTGTGAATGTTAAAGGTTTTTAGGGCCATTTCAAAACCCAACTCATTTACCTAAAAAAATAAAAATGTATACAAACTCAAAATTAGGTACTATTGATTTAATATAAATTGTACTTAAATATTAATTTCGAGTAACTTTACTGTACTAATGATATATAAGTGATAAATAACAATAAGAGTGTAAGAAATAAGAAATCAATAATATGAAACCCCAAGAAAAAGAGAGAGACAAGTGACTTAGATGATTTCACATAATTTGGATATGATCTAGGAAGGGGAACTGTTGAATTATATTGTAAGCAGTGTCATCAAGGGTCACCTGGAATTCATTGGACTCAAATATATGCAAGATAGACATGCCCATGGGAGGACAAGAGCACCTGGATGCTAGTGATTAATATGGGAGTTAGTTTCCATTCAGGTGTTCAGGATCTATCCTTTTCTTTGCAACAAGAGATTCGTTATTAGTTTCCTTCTATCCTTCTAGATTTTCTCCTAGATCATCGATTGTACCTATAACTCAGTAAAACAATTTTCTACTACGCACATGTCCACAAACCAAATCAAATCTAATAAAAAATATTTACAATGTAGAGTCATACTAACCACGGTGGTTACCCGAAAAGTTAACTTAGTACAAAGTGCTACACTACATTTCAGAATCCATGTAGTTATGTGCTTGTGTGTGTGTAATGATGCCCTTGTGTAATTTTCAGTGATAGTGGGCTAGATTTAGAATGTAGCAATGTATAGAATGTGTGTGATGGAATAAAATGAACTTCCCCTCCTATGTTTTGTATGCATAGTGATGTAGCCCTTGTCCCTTGTATGATTTTGCTAGATGAATGCATTTGAGGTGCTCTTGTTCCTTTCAATGCAAGCTTAGGTGATAGTAGATAATGGTTAGTGTTTGGCCCCTTATTTGAGAGTTATTACTATTTACATACATGATTCCCTTATTTGAATTTAATAATTGAAAACTAAAAGGTCAACCCAAAGTTTGTAAAAGATGACCAAAAGTAAAAGAGGCCTAAAAGGGTAAGAAGAAGGCAGATAAGGTCGGGAGTGCCAAGAAGGGAAAGGGGCACTTGGGTGCTTCTTTCCTAAATGAGTGCTAGTGTCCAAGGCCATAAAAGATAAATCAATAAAATATTGATAGGTGGTAAGGTGTGTAAGGTCGATAAAAGTATAAGAGACAAGAAAAAGGCCCAAAAGACATTGTTAATCACTAATTTTATTGCTTAGGAATCATGTATATATTAGTATGCTCTAGGACCTAGAAATATACCCAAGTGGATAGATTTGTGTCTACATTTTACCCCACTTTATAATATTGAGTGAATAATCAAATTCATAAAGTAGATAGAAGATGTGTACCTTGTGATCCTGTAGAGAAGAGTGTAGTTGATAGTGTGTCGAGTGGACAAGTGAAGCGTGAAGTGATCATAATGCGAAGTGTGGAAACTAGGAAGGGGAGTTATATCCAAGGGTGAAGCATATGTGTATTAGTGTATTCTTTAGAGATTGAGTTTTTTTATTTGATTTTCTTCTTGTTTTGTATAAGGATGGACCTACAAAATAATAGCAAGAGAGTAGTTAATTTTCGTATATGAAAAATCAAAGTAACATGTGTATAAGTAAGTAAAAGTGTAAAAATGTGTAAAAGGAAAGTGTGCACCTAATGTATAAGAGAGTAAAAGATAGAAAATTGTCTTGATTTTCTTGGAGATGTTACTGGATTTGTTTCTGAAAGGTGAGGTTTTTGGGTGATCTCACGCCAAGAGCGAGTTTTAGGTAATCTCACATCAAGGATGAGGTTTTTAGGTGATCTCGTGCAAAGGTAAGTTTTTGGTGATCTCATGCCAAGAGAAGAGTGTTGGGGAGAGAGGTTTATTTTACTCTCCATCCATGATACTTCCCAAATAAGTGTCACTACAAATGGCTTGTCCCCATATATAACTTCTTGTAACTATATATAATTGAATATAATCTTAATATAACTACATGTAACTAAATTTTGTCAGAATGGAGCCAAGTGACTGCTACTATAAAACTATATTATAAATGGTTGGACACTATGGTGGACTAAGAAACTTAACGGAGTCAAGTGACTGCTCATGTAGAACTATATTGTAAATTACTTGGACACCGTGGTGGACTAAGAAACTATATTTTTTTCCCTCAAGACACAAGCACCCACCTCTACTATCTTATCTAGGCGCTAGTGTCCACTCGTGTTTGTGACAAAAATTTGATTCTAGACCATTATGTGACTGTGTTATGTTTCCAAATCAATAATTTTTCTTCTTTGATATGCAAATTTTTACTGATGTAAGGGTGGTTTTCTCACCCAAATGATGTCCCCCTCATTTGGGGTGCATGCGAAAAAAATTAGGTGAAGGTAACCCAAACGATAGGAACATATACTGATATACATATATGATATTGGATACCTACAGGGGCTAAGGGATGTGCATGGAAGAAACCAAGGAACATGCAAACAAGATGGGATAAGAACAAATGTTAATGTAACAATAGCTAGCACACAATAAATGACAAAGTAACAAGCATAGATGAAGACAAGAGGGACAAAAAAATGCAAGTTTCATACATGGTACATCACTAACAATGTCACTAGATAATCATGACCAAAGTGGCCATGACAAAACAATGAGCAAGCATAACATAGGGATATCCCACAAACAATAGCAAACAATAGTAAATACTAGTAAGAAAAATGTTACAGAGATAACCATGGTTGTATGTAATCCTACAAGGAAAAGGATACACATGAAGTACTTGTTAACATGTTAGAGAGATAAATTGTATGTCAAAGCGTGTATAAATAAGTGAAAAGTAACATTCTAGTAGTGAGAAGCGTAAATAATGTAACAATAGAACCTGTGATGTCTAGAGTATGAGAGTAATAAAGGTAGATGCCCCTAAGAGCCTTGGCGAGATTGGTAAATAGTTGTGTTGAGCATCATGCACCATGTAAGAATCTGTTAAAGGTCTTGCATTCATCTCTAGATACTAAGTGAACGTGTATGTGTGTAGAGAAAAGATAATGACATACTAAGTAGCCAACTAGCATAGGAAAAAAATTTCCCATGTAATTAGTAAAAGATAACAAGAGTAAATACAACCAAGATGTGTAAATGTAGTCTATATGCAAGGATATTCTGCAATATGTAATATGCATAGATGGGAGAGGTCGCATTACCCCCTAGCATATATGTGTGTGATGATGTTCATTTAGGAATTCTCCTCAAGATTCAAGAATGAACCATGGAACTGATTTAATAAAAATAGAAATAAATCTAATTGCATAGAAGTATACGGTATGATAAAGTACAATGAAGATACATATGCTAAGAACTCAAATAGAGAAATACTATAATAAAATGGAAAGATAAATGACTTAGATGATTCATGTGTGATCTAGAAATGATTTTTGAAGTGTAAAGTGTCGGAAAGATGCAAACAACGTTGTAAATTCTCCTATGAAATCTAGAACACGAGAATGATGTCGGACAAGTGACTCTAAGGACGGGACAGGGCGCTAGGTGGTGGAGACTAGTTCTAGGAACTAGTGACTACGCAAAGGTTAAGGATCTACCTTCTTATGTATCACTAGGGTTTCACAAACTAATTCTTGTCATTCACACGATATTTTCTCTTTGATCACCGAGGTGCCTATAACCTGCACAATAAACCCTAACTACCTACAAAATATTGCAAACACATCAAATCGGATTGAAATATGCAATATATGAAATCGACTGACCTCGACGGCCACCCAATGAGTTAACTTATGACCAAGAGTTGCACTATATTTAAGAATCCATGTAGTTCTATGTGCTTATGTGAAAATAGTGTCCTTAATTTTTCCCTTATGCCAATGACACTAATATAGTGGGTAGTAGCTATATAATATGTAAATGTGTGATATGGAATTCTACACGTCCCCTTCCTATCACGGTGAATGCATCCTAAAAATACGATCCCTTTGGTGGTAGTGATACTATGTAGATGTGATTTCCCCTTAGAATTTCCCACCGAATAATAGATTATATGTTGTGTATATATATAAATCTATTGCTTAAATTTTAGCATTAATGACATGAAAGGTTGACTATGAGCATAGGATAAGGATAAGAAAACTAAAAAGGCCAACCAAAAGCTGTTAAAAAGTTGTAAAAAGGAAAAAGAGCACGAAGTGCTCGGGAATGGACGAAGCACCTAGGTGCTAGTGTCGAAGTGGGCACTACTATCCGTGAGTGGGCACATGTGTCCGAGAGATAAATAACGACAAATGTGAAAATACCAAAAGACAAGGATCCTTGTGACCTGACCATAATTAGGTACAAAAATGACAGATGTGAGAGAGAAACACAATAGAAACAATCAAAACAAGTAGATAGACAAATGATTATTTCACCAATGAATACTTTTCTTACTTAAGATCCATGCATATAACAACATACAAGAAGGAATAGTAAAAAGGTAGTACGTGTATTATTTTGTGTCTAGATTTTCCCCCTCTTTATGATACCTCAATGAAATTCTAGTTTAAAGGAAGTAAGGGACATACTTGTATAGAGTTCGGAGAAGCCATGTTGCAAAGTGCATGTAGAATGTAACAACTTATAGCATGGCGAACCATGGATCAACGCTTTGACCCATGTGGTGTAAGTCGGGATAGAAAACTATCGTAAGGAGCACATAGAGTGATAGTTGAAATGATTTGGATATTTTGAATTTTGTCAAAGGAGATTGAAGAAGTAGGGAGTGATCAATTCCCAAGCCATTTTTTTGTAAATGGGAAGATTTCGGCATCTTACCACCAAAGGAAGAGTTTTGGGGAGAGAGGTCTATTTTTACTCTCCATCCATGACTGCATCCCCAAAATTTCTAACCATTGTAGATAGATAGAGATCAAATTTAGTTCGATTAGTTCTGATTGAAAAATTGTTTGTTCCGATTGAAGAACCCATATAGGAGTAGTATAGGAAATGCAATGATGTCTTATTCCCCACTCGTACACTAGTGGGTGTTTTATTTGAATAATTTTCTAGATGTCTTCCAAGTTAGATCATCTAGAAGTAATAGTAATGTAATGCAACTCCCAAGTTAGGTCATCTGAGAGATATAATAAGTGTGTTTATTATACCGATTGATTGATTTGATTTGAGTGATAGAAGATTGTTTGAAATAATATGTACTTAGGAGATTACTCACAAAGAGGTTTTTTCTTTTCCCCCAAATTAGGTCATTTGGAGGGAATAGATTTGAAATAGTAGAAAGTATTGATTATCGTATAGAATGATTATACCTTTGTTTGAATGAGATCGAGTAAGTTGTAATAATAAGAGGTTAGTGGTGTCAATTGATTATATTGTAACGTAAGAAGGATTATGAGATTATCATGATTGTATGCCCCCTTTTGTTAAAAGGGTGAAGGGCGAAGAAATGATCACGAGAAAGAAAGCAAGGCATATAAGATATTGAATAGTAAATAAGAAATAAGATGGGATAGTATTGTCAATGTATGATGCGATATTGAATAGTACATCTTCCAGATGTGAATATGAAATGTTGAAGTTTATATGGTATGGTGCTAGAGGAAAATATGATCTGTATGGCACAAATGGTGAGACAAACGAGTTACGTAAGGCTCAAGATAGGATCAAAGTGGTTAATAGGAATTAGTGTATATAGTAATACTGAAAATTCAATAGTATTTTCATTTGTGCCAAGATCGAGTGAAATTGGGAGCTCTGATCTATGAGGATGCCACGCATTACAATAGTGAGTTTGAATATATTTAAGAGAGTAACAATGACCGTGGCTTCGTAGACAACCGATGAGTTGGTAAGTGTGATTATTTTTGGAAATTTTTGTCAAATATGTTTGTTTTCATCAATTTTAGTAAAATTTTCTTCTTTTATTTTTTGGAGTTTCTAACCTCGATGGAAATGGCCAAGTCATTTCTGCTCCTAGGGACACTAGCACCCAATTGCAGGCAATAGTGACATGATTATAGGCACCCGTGACCTTCTCCTAGGCGTTGGCATCCCAGATCAGGATTTGGGCACTGTTTTGTAAAATGCATAAATTTTGATTAATTTTGGGCTATGATGAGTTGTATGGTGTGTTGATATAATTATTTCTTTGTTGTGTTGTGTTGTCATGAGAGGGATATACACTTGTAGATATTTTCGTGTGGGTTCTTATTTGAGTAGATTTCTTACTTTGGGGTTGTCAAATGTAGAGTGGGATATATTGGACCATGCCATCCTATGGCACATTGCTAGATTGGGGGAAGTACCCCATAATATGCCTATGTTGACTTCTTTGTGTGATAGATGGTGTGCAGAAATGTGTACATTCGGTTTCCAAAAGGCAAGATGACAAGTGAAACTAGAGGATTTATACCGAGACATTTCAGTTTCTATTATAGGAGAGAGAGAGAGAGTACATGTGATGACTATAGTGGCTTTCCATAGTCAAATGATAGTAGTAAGGTGGTATTTCACGGGAATGCGAGTACAAGAAGAGACTCATATTATTTTATATGTTATATTGAGATCTAGTGTTCCATGATTGCGGAAGTTTATTATAGTGATTCTAGCATCATCGGTGGTAGTAGAGGGTGGTGGAGTTAGGATATTGTATAATATTCTTGATATTTATTACACGATAGAGGAGCATGGGACTAGGTATGCATGGGTGTAGTGTGTATTGTCTCACTTGTATGATATTTGTATAGATTTTCTCGAGAGGATCATGGGGTGGACTAAGAGCCACGAATTTTTGTATGTATAAGCGTATGACCATATATCGATATTGAGACCACTTAGTGGGCCACGGCTGATTGGGCTCGACCCAACATATTTACTGGCAAGGTGGGTAGGTAATTATAGCGGGAGGATGGATACGACCACATATAGGTAGATGATAGATCAGATGGGTCCTAGGGCCATTATATGGATACTGTAGAGAGACTATGAAGGTTAGTTGGAGCATGTTATGGAACTACAAGTGCATTTGATGCACCATGTGGTTAGAGGATCGCTTCCCAAGGGTGAAATATTTTATCCAAGAACGAGAAAGTATCAAGGAAATTTGGCATGGATTGGGATGTTCCCCTAGAGCTATATATATGGTTGAGATCTACTAGAGCGATGGGATGACCAAGAGTGAGGTCCGGCTGACAGAGCATAGATAGGGAATCCTAGTCTACATGAGGTTGATGCATCTATATAGCCTATATAGGTAGATGATGTAGGGTATACCCAGGAATATACTGAGTGATGGGAGACATATCGTTGGGTGTTGTTATTTCCAATAGTGGTAGATGCGGTAGGAAATTCGGAGGTTGGAGGAGTAGAGGGGAAGGAACTTGCCCCTAATGCAGATGGTGTAATGATGGCATGAGTAAAACATGAGTATTGTTAAGTTTTATTTGTTAGTTGTTGTTTCGTTATTAGATATTGTAAAGGTGTGTAGTAACTAATGTTGGTTTTTTATTGCAGGTGATGCCTATTGGTCATTGATTGTAGATTCGTCAATACACACATTGACACAGAACGTGCCTCCTGGTGTGCTCGTGAGAGGTAGTATGTTAGAGTGATTTGATGTTATTACGGATAAGCATGCCCATATATTTGAGCCAATGGCTATAGCAGCCGCCATGTGTACCGTGTTATTGAGCAAATGCTAGAGGCTCATGTATAGATTGAGTGAGCTAGACAGGCTATACGAGGAGGATACCTAGCTCATAATGTTTTTTCTAGATATGTTGACCTATAGGACCGAATTTTAGAGAAAACGACCGATATTTTTGTATTACAAAGTTAGAGTGATATAGAGGTCGGGATCAGTAGCATAGAGTGAACGAAAAATCCTATAGTTATAAATCTCCCGCGATTACATATAGTGATAAAACTGATGATGTGTGTTGTATTGATGCATGAGCACTTTCCCCAAAGAATTGTATTTTGTAACTTATGATGTTTGGCGATATATATATTGATATCATATGTTTTGTTGATGTTCATTGGTTTATGATGTGATGATTGTTATGTGCACCTTGGGTTGATATGTATTATTGAAATGGTTATGGATTTTGGGTAACTATCTAGTCCCGATTGCATACTACTAGTCATATGATTCCTAAGTCATAAAAGTACTAATCAACCCATGTCCTTCATCATATCTTCTTTCTTTTGTTGCCACTTTTTTCTTACACTGTTTCTAGCTCATTCTTTCTTTCCACACCTAGGTATTTCTCATCCTAGACACCGAGTGCCAGCCAGGGATAGATGACAAAGACCAGAACCCCTGTCCCCTCTAGGATCCCCCGACCTCTTTGTAATTTTTTCACATCTTTTGGGTCCTTTCTATCCATTTGAGCATCTTATCATTTTTTTAGTTGTCCTTGTTGGGGTTAATTATGAAATTCAAGAAAATGTCATTGTATAAATATAAATTTATGTGAGCATAATAAAGGACCAAGCACTAAGCATTAGCTATCACTACCTAAGGTTGCAACGAAAGGCTATTCAAGAGCACTCATGCATCCATTCTAGCATCCATTCAATGGAAAAGGAATTAATTATCATGCATACACTTCATAGGAGGGAAATTTTATTCTATTCCATGCACACATCTAATTACATCTTCTACATCTATTTATTTTTTTCTATCAAGTGGACATGTACAAAAACCACCTAGGGAAAAATTCTCCACACACATACCTAGAATTATATTGGGTCTGAAATGTAGTGTAGTGCTCAGTCATAAGTTCACTCATTTTACAACTGGGACCTGTCTCGACCCCTTATTTACATTATTTTCTTGTAGGGATTTGATGCACTCTTGAGGGTTTTGCAGTCAATATTTCATTATAAGTTATCAATTACATCGGTGACCATTATGCGACATACTAGTGACAAAAAGAAAAGGAAAGTGAAAGTGAACATCTCATGACCATGTGAAGGAGGTTTCTAAGGGTTTGAGAAGAAGTCAAATATGGCGGAGCATGTCTGTGACACTGCAGCAGCGCTCGACCCATTTGAGGTGCCCTAGTCAAACAATATCTTCATCTTACATAGTTTTTGAGGTTTTATGCAACACTTCTCCCTCTTTGTTCATTAGGTTAGCACTTTGGCACAACCTAGATTTGGTTTCAAATCAAATAAGTCTTCTTATCCCTTCTTTGCAACTAGGGTTTCATATTCTTCTAGCTTAATTTTCTTGGGTCAAATTTATTCTTATTGCACATTCATTTTACTACAACATTTCATTATATTTGGGCATATATTTATTCACTATTTTCTTAATAATTTGATGAGATTGAACTCGATCTGGATACTCTTATGGTCCTTATACTTCTATTACTTTTATCTTCATAGGATATTCTCATCATGAGTATCTCTATTAATGATTTCCTGCTCATTAATCTTGAATTAAGAGATAAAATCATAACTCTCTTAGCTACTACTCACATTCCTGCTGATATTCATCTAGATTTAGTATATAACACATTTACATATGCTTTTTCTCAGCACATTGCTTTTCCATCAAATCCTAATGTTGATCTTATTATTTTCAACAATGACCCACCTTTATACATCATGCTTCACATTTATAATGTGGGTGTCAAATGCACCATCGTTGATAATGGATCTAAGCTTAATCTTTTCACTATGTCATTCCTTGAAAATCTTGGTCTTTTTGTTGTTAATGTTAGTCCATCATCTCTTTCTCTTCGCGCTTATGATGGATTTGTTCATCCATGCATAGGTCACATTACTTTTCCTATCACTATTGGGCCAAAAAATCTTAATATGGTTTTCTTTGTCATTGACTTCCTAGTTCAATATAATTGTTTACTTAGTAGGTCATGGCTTCATGCCATGCAAGCAGTTCCTTCTATGGTACATTGATGTGTCAAATTATTACATGAGGGCATAGAATATACAGTTCCTAGTGATCGTCAACCATTCAAATATTGTAACCATGATCCCAACACTACACTTCCTACTCCAACATCTGCTACCACTGATGAACCACAACCTATGGATACTCTGACTCATTTTCCACCACTTGAAGGTGTTATTTACATGTTAGATATTGTCTCATTTGCACCACCACCTCCTCTTACTTCTACTACTATGATTCTTTATCAGGGGCCTATCCAAACATTAGACATCATTCCATCTCCTTCACCTTCTCATGAGCAACCTCCATTAGCACATCCTCCATTTACATGCACATTTTTCATGAATGACTCTTATTGGGAACACATTCCATTTGATCCTACTTTCTCATATACTATATGCACACATGATGGGTTGGCTTGGATAGGATTTACTGATTGATGACATCTTTCCTCTACCACATGATCATCATCTTGTACTATGGATTTGTTCACATTATCATTGTGTATGGTTTTGAGTCTTATATCTCATAGTCTTTCTTACACATGTTCCCTGCACTTCTCCACTTACACTCAGATAGTTCTGGTTTGATTACATTGGGGGCACGTTAGACCCTGATCATATGGATATATCATTCCCCATGTTGTTTGGCCACATCTACATTTGCAATGACTCATTTCTAACCATTCACTAATTATTATTCTTTGGTATGCACATGGTTTTCCATTGCCTCCTTTCACCGATGAAGAATATGTTATGGGCATGTATAATTTACACCTCAATGGATCCTTACTTGACCAACTGACACTATCACTTATCAAGTCTTATATGCTTCACCATTTGATTTTTATCATGACAATGACAAACTATTAGATGACATTACTTGATCACTCTCATTATCACACACTTGGGGGCATCACACTATTTCTTCCCCCACCCTTCTAACATCGACACATATCTTATATCCTCATCATTTCACATCTAGTCTCATAATACAACGTACACATCTTGATACATTAGTATCGTCATTACCCGATGACACACTCTCATGATATGGTTCACACTTGACTATTGAGGGAATCCTATACACATGAACCTCACACACTACACTACACATCATATTACACACAACACACTTATATTCGTGTTCTTAAAATCAACACACTTGCAACACATTGTTCCTATTACACACATTCAACATAACATTATACAAACTCAACACAACAACAACACATACTCTCCACACATCTTCAACACAACATACAACATGCTTTGGACATATATATACAACATACTACACACTCAACGCTTTTACAACATACCTCTTTTACATTACAAAAACATCTCTCTTACACGCAATCAACAAAATATAAAAATAACTCTAAATATTTGTAATATACAACACAATAGATAGTTTCAATACACATTCATGATACCTTTTCTCTCATGTGCTAACAAAAAAACACTTTACACATTCAACATATCTCTCACACAATCAACACGATACACCACTTTATGATGCACTCTAGTTCCATGGTCCATACTAGATTTTTGAAGTTCTACATCTCAAATGGACCTCACCACACTCACTCACTCACTCACTCATGCACTCTATACACTACGTGCTTTATCGACCAAATATTTCTATTCTACACAATTCAAACCATTTCATGATGACACACTCTTGCTCTATGGTTCATTCTTGACTCACGAGCAAGAATGTATAAATGAACCTCATCTCATGCATACTCATCCACACGTACTTGGGGGTATGTTGCTCCTATTGTTCACTATGCATTCCATTCCATCTCATCCACAACATATTGCATATGTATCTTGGTAACATTTAGTCTTGCTTTCATTTTCTCGTTACATGTCCACTTTATTACATAGTCTAGATAGGTATATTGTATGTCTTTATCTTTTTTTCCATATTCACATGTGTGTTCACTTTCTTTCTAGTTGTGATCACAAATTCTACATATCGATACATGTAGCATGAATGCTTGGCGCAATACCTATTACCAATCCCATAGTGGCTCTGGGGCATCCACTTTCATACACTATAGGTGTTATTGTTTCATTTTTCATAGCACACTACTATATCGCATTATACATGTTTTGACATACATTTTATCTTCCTAGCATACTAATGGGTGCTTCATGTGTAGAATTTGTCTTGCAAGTTTATTTTCTTCCATGGTTGTCTGTTACATTTCTTATTCTTATGTGTCATTGTTGGCCACTATTTGTGGACTTTTCCCTTTGTTGTGTTTGCACACTTGTCTCGATTTTGGCCTAGTCATCCTTGATTGTCTTACGACATCACGAGTGATGTCCTATGTTTGAAACTCACTTTTCGTAGTTTACATTGTCTTCTTGCATTTTGTTTTCTTGTGTCTTAGCTTGACACATTATCCGCTTGTCTGTAAGCTTACATTTGCATGTGTATTTATCTTACTTGTATTAATACTTGTTTCCTAGCCACTTTTTTTTTTTTGTGTGCCTTGGTTTCTACCAAGCACACTGCACTTCCCCCTATAGGGCGTCATTTTCAGCACTGTGATTGGTCCTCCTTTGAGCCACATTCTCCTCGGTGAAGTCGTATACACCCTAAATGAGTGGGGGAATCATTTGGGTGAATCACTCACCCCATACAATAGTCTACAATCATCACATAGCACATTTTAGTACTCGTACAACATAGTCATTAGTCTCAAACAAGGATCATAATCTAATTTGGGTCCTTACTACAACACAGATGACACGCCAACGCCTAGACCAGGATAGTAGCTCTTGGGTGCCCCTGACCCTTCTTGGATGCCTATGACTAGGGGAAACTTACATAGCATTCTTCAATGCACCACAGTCTACAACACTTCACACGGAATATTTTACATGACACATAGTCCTTAAGCACTAAGCGTATACACTATACAACATTTTCTTCTTTTGCATTGGATTAGAATTGGTCGAACTGGATAGGATTTGTATACACCATCTGCAATGGTGTTCCATACTTCAAGAAAAATTTAAAGGTTGGAGGATGACACCAAATTTTTCTCCCTACACTTCTTCCAATTCTTGGTGTGAGATCACCCAAAAACTCACTGTTGACGAATATTGGCGTGAGATTGCCTGAAAAACTCATTTTTCTACATCATCTATATGATCATTTTCTACATTCTTTTCTCATCTCGAATTAGGTGCACATGTTCCTTTTTCACATTTTACATACTTTTACACATTTTGATCATATACACACATATTTGACTACTTGTTCGTTCTTATCTTTTATAGGTCCATCCTTATGGGAAGCGGTAGTCAACATCATCCTACATCAACAACATCAATCACATCAACATTGACATCAACAACAGGTACAAAGGATACATCTATACATTTGTTTCCACCTTAGGGTCATCATCATCATTACTTTTAGTATTGTTCCCTCTCTAGTTTTCATGCTTCATATTTTTGGCACTACACGCTTTCTCTCATCTCTCGGCATTCTTTCACCATCGATCTACATGGTTATCAGGTATGCATATCTTATCTACTTTATGTTATCAATCATTCTCTCAACAACATAAAGTGGGGAAATGTAGACAAAAACTTATGTACTTTGGGTAATTATCTAGTCATGATTGTATACTACTATTCATATGATTCCTAAGTAAGAAAAGTACTAATTAACCCATATCTTTGGCCATCTTTTCTTTATGTTGCCACTTTTTATCTTACACTCTTTCTAGCTCAAACTATCTTTCCACACCTTGACATTTCTCATCCTAGACACCAACGCCCAACCAATATGCCAACACCGGGAACCTCCATCCCCCGTAGTTACCGCAGACCTCTTTCTACTTTGTTCACATCTTTTGGGTCCTTTATAACCTTTTGATCATCTTATTTTTTTGTAGTCATCCTTTTTAAGGTTATTTTTGAAATTCCAAAAACTAATCATATAAATATAAATTTATGTGACCATAATAAAGGACCAAGCACTAAACATTAGCTATCACCACCTATGGTTGCATCCTAAGCATATTCAAGATCACTCAAGCATTTTCTCAAGAGATAGGGAATGCATTCTTCTACATACACTTCATAGGAGGGTAATTTCATATTATTCTATGCACACATCTACTTACATCTTCTACATCTAGCTATTTTTTTGCTATCAAATGTGACACTCAAGAGCCACCTAGGAAAAATTCACACGCACACTCACATCTAGAACTACATTGGGTCTGAAATGTAGTGAAACGATTAGTAATAAGTTCAATCATTTGATAGATGAGGAAAGTCTGACCCCTCATTTGCATTCTTTTATTTTGGGATTTGATGCACTCTTGAGGGTTTTGTAGGTCAATCTTTCATTGCAGGTTATTAGTGACATCGACAATCATTGTGAGATATACTAGCGATAGAAAGAAAAGAACAATGAATATCTCATGACCATGCGAAGGATGTTTCTTGATGGTTTGAGCAATCACATGTGCCCAAAGCATGTCTAAGGCACCCATAGGTTCCCTAACCCATTGCAGTGCCCCGGTCTAGCAAGATGTTCATCTCACACATTTTTTTGATATTTTGTGCGACACTTTTCCCTCTCTGTTCCTCTAATCATCACTTCAAAGCATAGTCCATATTTGGTTGCGAATCATCTAATTCTTCTTATCACTTCTTGGAAACTATGGTTTCATATTCTTCTAGATTAATTATCTTGGGTCAGATTTATTCTTATTACACATTCATTTTATAGCTACATTGCATTAGATTTAGGCATCTATTTGTTCAATATTTTCTTAATAAATGTAGTGATGCTCGAAAAGATATACATGAATCACATAGCATGAGTAGCCAAGATGTGAGGAGTTAGGTTCTTGGAGGAATAATACCCTCAGTAGGCAAGCATGAACCATAGAAAAAAGTGTTTCATCTGGTTATGATAGTATTATAAGTGTACGAAGAATAGATGCTTGAAAGGTTTGATTGTGAAGCACGGTGTGTGAGATGTAGCAAGTGAACTAGGAGTAGCAAATAAATACATAAAAAGGTGATGGAGGGGGATAGTGCAATTCCCCCAAAGTGTGTAAATGATGGAAAGCTATCCGATGATTACAAAAGTGAGGGCCCCATAATGGGTATACGAGAAAGAGAGGGTGTGTGATAATGGCTAGTGACCAGGTGATGTATGATAAGACCTATGTGTATGTGAAGGAGACTTAAGTGGTGAAAGGGATAGAGAACATTGAGAGAAATGGGCTGCTCATACATGGGACTTAGGACAACGAGGTGGAATACTAGAGTGGTGAGGATGAAGAGGTCGTGATGGAGTCTAATGTAGGAATGAATCTAGACGTGATCCATATAGGAGGAGGACGATATGTCATTATTAATGTAAATATATATTTAAGAGTAGGCTGAGGTAATAGTTTGTGTGGTGGGATACCTTTAATGGTGATAACCTACTTGTTATGGATGAAATTAAGCCAAAGGTGAAGCATGGATGGTATAACTTAGGTGGCGCGAAGCCAAGGAAGACCTAAGACCATGTCATAACCCTGTATTTCAGATATAACGAGAAATGGTGTAAATATGATAAGGGCCCGACATTAACGAGAAGAATGAAATGACCATAAGAATTAGGAACTGGAAAATTGATTAGCGAGGTTTGACAATTGATAGCTAGTAGAACCACGACAAAGCATACATTTGTAAGGGCTAAGGGATAGACCAAAGTATTATTAATTGTACAAGTATTGATGGAAGCATTGATATGCAGTGAAGTAGAGGAAAATTTAGTGTGGTGATCATGATCTGAGAAGGTGATAACCTGGTGGTGGTATTTCAACAACAACAATAAGGAAATTAAGCAAACCTGATGAAGGAGAAGACACAACGTGATATGTGTGATTAGTAGATGAATCAGTAGTTGGATTGTCATGCTTTAGTAAGGGATCATTAAATAATTTAATCTTTTGATTATCATTGACCGATTGGGAGCAGATGGCACTCGGGAGCTTGATTCCTTAATTGTTGATAATATCTTGAATGATATTCCTAAGCTTAAAAAAATGATCAATAGAGTGTCCATTTCATTGGTGGTAATCACGGTGTTCATTTTGATCGTAGTTTCATCTACGTGGGTGAGAAGGATCAAGGTTGAGTGGTGGAGGGATAGTAATGAGATTGCTTTCAGTGAGTTGTGGTAATAGGAATCTACATGTGCAAGGAATCTTACTAATGGTTTTCTTAGGGGGTTGCAATTCAAGCACGGTAGAAGGAGAAACAACATTGATAGTGGGTTGAGCATCAATAGGCTTAGGAGATGGCTTGAATGCAGATTTGGATTGGAACTTGCTAGAGGAAGAAAATGAATTAACATAATACTTGAGTTTTCCTATGCATAGCAATTTAGTTTCACGTAATTTGAGTATATGGAACAAGTGATCGAAAAAGGATAGGTCTCAAAGATATCACTCTCTTGTAGGGAGTTAAATGAATTTGAACAAATAAATATTTTAATTCAAATTTAGTAAGGACATTAGTCATCTTAGCAAGGTTATTCTTATAGTGCAAGACATAATCCACAAGGTGCTCATTGGATCCTTTTTTGATCTTACCTAATTGAGAATAGGATATCCTAGTGTTGATATTAATAGAAAAATGATCAAGAAATGCATTGGCTAGAGTTGTAAAGAAATTTACTTGAATTGATAGGTAGATTGTCTAACCAACGCATATCATAGCCAATTAAATTGCAAGGCCAAATTGGATAGCATAGTTTATTAAATTGCGAGGAAATAATTTGTCCAACAATGTATGGTCATTAGCGTAGTCTAGACATGCAACATGGAAGGACTGAAGGTGCTCCTAAGGGTCTTCATGGCCATTGAAGGTGGGAAGCTTGGGTGCAACAAAATTAAGAGGTAGCGGTTGAGAGGTAATGGAGGGTGAAAAGGGATACGAATTAGGAGTAGGGAGTCTTGAGATGGAGAGGAATGTAAATTAGCTTATTTTAATTAGCAAATTTGGGATTGTAAATCATGGTGGAAAGAATATAAATCATGGACTCCTAAAAGGAGACATGGCACATGTGGGAAGTGATAGGGGGGTAAATTGATTTGTAGGAGTAGGCATAGAAATAGGGACAATAGATCTAAGTGGAAGAGGGGTGGTCGAATGAGGAGAAAGCATCATAATAGAAGTGAATTATCATTAGAGACCGAAGGATTAAGATCATCAAGTCGTATGGCTTCTTCCTAGGAAGAAACTATGAATATTTGTAGGTATTAAGGGTGTTCAACAACATGAGCTTGGAGATCATGAAGGTCTTCATCAGTAAAGGGTTCATAAGTCTCACCATTAAAATAGGGTAGGGTTTTATCTTGGGTTCACCAAATGACTTGATAAAAATATAATTAAATCTAATTTCATTGTAACTTTTATTGTACTAATGATATACAATTGATAAATTATAGTAAGACACAAGTCATAAACAAGCAATAATATGAAACCCTAAGCAAGAGAGAGAGAGAGAGAGAGAGAAGTTGACTTAGTTTATTTCGCACAATATGGAGATGATATAGGTAGGGAACTATTTAAAAAGACTATAAGAAGTGTTGTTAAGGCTCATTGGAAGTACAGAGACTCGAATATATGCGGGATAGAGGTGCCCACAGAAGACAGTAGTGCTTGGGCGCTAGTGTCCATTAGGTTCTCATGTTTTGTACTTTTTTGTGCAGAAGAACTTCGTTGTTACTTTCCTTATGTCACTCTAGTTTTGCTCCTAGATCATCGATTGTACATATAACCAGTAAAACAATTGTCTACTTACACATGTCCACAAACCACATCAAATCTAATAAAAAAATGTAGAATGTGGAGTTGGATTGAGCTCGGTGATCATCCAATGAATAAAACTTAAGATCCTGAGTGTTGCACTACATTTAAGACTCCATGTAGTTCTGTGTGTATGTGTGTGTGATGATTTCCTAGGATTCCCTTGTGCAAGTTATACAATTATAGTGGGCTAGATTTATAATGTAGAAATGTATATAATGTGTGTGATGGAATAAAATAAAATTCCCCCTCCTATGTTGTGTATGCAGAGTGATGTAGCCCTTTTCCGTTGTATGAATTTGCTAGATGAAAGCATTTGAGGTGATAGTGTTCCTTTGGATGTAAGATTAGGTGATAGTGGATAATGATTAGTGTTTGGCCCCTTATTTGAGAGCTATAATAATGTATATGTGTGTGTGTGTGTGTGTGTGTGTGTGTGTGTGTGTGTGTGTGTGTGTGTGTGTGTGTGTGTGTGTGTGTGTGTGTGTGTGTATATATATATATATATATATATATATGATTCCCTTGTTTGAATTTCATAATCGATGACTAAAATGTCGATCCAAGGTTTGTTAAAGATGACCAAAATTAAAAGCGGTCCAAAAGGGTAAGAAGAAGAAAAAGAAGGTCAAGAGCTTCCAAAAGGGACAAGAGAGCTCTGACGCTTCTATCCTAAATGGGCACTAGTGTCTAAGGCCATAAAAGATAAATCAATCAAATACTAACATGTTGTAAGGTGGTTAAGGTCAATAAAATTATAAGAGACAAAACAAAAGGCCCAAAATACATCGTCAATCACTAATTTTCTTGCTTAGAAATCATATATATATCAAGTATGCTCTAGCACTAGAAATGTACCCAAGTGTACAAATTTTGTGTCTGCAGCTATATTTTTGGAAGTGTGTATTTTTCAAGAGGAACCCAAATATGTAATAAATAATACATATGATAAATTTAATGCTCTCAGTAAAGTCCTTTTAATAAAAATTTCTCAATTTCTCAATACTATGGTATGTTATGAACCTATTTGATAGGTGGATATCTCATCAACTAAATTGGGTGATCTTCAAAATCCATTTTTGAATTATACGCCCAAACTAGAGGATTTTGGTATAAAAATATTCCAATGAAAATATATGGAGATATGCATTATCTTCTCCAATGGGATCTACTAACCTATCATTCTCGTATATCACACTTTCTCCCACTCTCATTTGGAGAGTGTTCACTTAAATGAAACATGCAAACTCAGGTTGCAAAGAGAGTCCATGAACCCATTCATTCTCAACCAACTAACCTTCTTATACTCTCAGTGTCTTGGTCTTTCTCTCCATTAATCTTATTAGTCCCATTAATGCACATGTTTATAAGGTAAAAACTAAGATTTCTAGTTAGGATTTTCTTATCAAAATCTTCATTGCCAACATTCTCAACAAGTGAAGAAACACATCTCATCATGTAAGAAGTGTTATGGCAGGTCACCACTTTTACACATCTCCATTATCTTAGATCTTACAATTCAACAAATATGACATACATGGATTGTAAATACAAAGTTCCATTTACACCATTGTTCTTCTTGGTTATTACAAAATTTTACATTAAAACATGCAAAATACATTGAAAGAAATGTACTTCGATGAAGAACCATGGATGTCAAATCACACACCCATCAAAACCAAAAATCTTCTTATCGAGTAATATTCACCATGGAAACATCTCTCACCTTTTTATGTCTTTCCTTCACCGACCTTTATGGAAAAAAAAATTATCTTATGAGCACAACAAAAAATTTCCCAATACATCTTTACCAACTGTTTTCATACCTAAATTGACATGGAGAACATGTGGCAACCATCTTCTATGCAACATGCTACAAAATTTGTTATTATGACATTTTTAAATGCATACCAAAACAAACATAGATATGTTATAACATTTTTATTACAAAAATCAATGTATACCTCCATGCTAAAATCATGGTAAACAAACCAACTTACATTTGGCATGAACATGATAATGTTAAAATGATATGACCTCTTTCTGCAATGGATTGTTGATCATATGCTTCTCAAATGGTATAATTGCTCCATATCCACTCTAAATGAGTGAAATAACTCCACATTTTTGATACCCAATGAGATTATTCCCCACATTCCTCTTACAATAATGGAAACAAATAAACAATAGTTAGAGGTTCTTATATATACATATTACTCAAAATATGAGTTTCATAACTATCCTTCTAAGGATTGATCTCTTACCATCCCTCGTGGAAATGGTGATAGTTTTTCCTCTATGGAATACCTCGTATTGATGTCTTGTTCCTTAGAAAAGTATGATTATTTGTGTGTTTCCTCTTGGATTAATGGTTCTTGAACAACTCCTTAATTTTTTACCTCTAGCTCTGGAGGTGTTTGAACAAGTTCTCAATTTACTACCTCGCTTCCTGGGGTTCTTGAAAAACCTCCCTCTTTCTTGTAGATACTTCTTCCTTCATTAATTTCCCTTTAAAAAATTTAGGCGAAGTTTTATATGGAGTTTCCAACATTTTCAATTCCAATGCCCACTCATGAGTGGAATAGCTCTTTCCCATTCTCTTTGATAACATGCCCTTTTCCATATTATTCTTTGAGAGCAGTCTTTACAACTGCAACCTTCCTTTTGAAGAACATACAATTATTTTGGATGGACCTTCTCCTCCAACGCATGGCCACATGATGTAATCCACTTAACAAAAAGAACATGGATATGTATACCAACAATTTTAACAATTTTGTGCTATGTGACCTCTATTCTTGCATATGTAACAAATAATGAAAAACTTGTACTTTTCATCTCTTTGGGATGACTTTTATACATGACCTCTCTTTTGCATATGCAATAAACAATAGAAGACTTGTAATTTCCATATCTCTTTAAAATGACCTTTGTAAAAGCATGATGAAGTTGTAGTGGTTAATATTCTCCTTTAGAATGTTCAATTCTCTTTGGAAATACTTTGCATTACTTTTTTTTTCTCTTCCCATAAATGAAATTTTTTCCTCTTCTTAATTCCAACTTGCATTCACTTCTATGGAGTGACAATGTTCTATTTACTTCTTTGCGGAGCTATAGTCTTCTTCTTAGAGAATTTTCTTTTACCTTGGCACGTGGCTCAATAATATCTTCCTCTTTATAAGAGACCTTCCTATCCTAAAAGAGAATGAAAATCCTCATTAGATTTGACGAAAAAATTATTTCCATTAGTTTTCATGGGTTGTTATTTGTAGAGATAGTGGTCGAGTGTTAAAGTTGTGGAGCCTGATTGCAAGTTAAAGTGGCAGTTTGTTTTTTTTTTCTATTTTTGGAGGAAATCATGGCCATGGATAAAAATAGCATTATCTTATTAATAGACTAGAGTTGTTATTTTTATGTTTATTTTATTAATAAGCATGTGATATTTAGGTTGCTTGTGGTTGAAGAAATATTTTACAAAGAGGTGCACAAGTTATATATATGTGCATGGATTTACTCTTTGATGTATGAGAAAGAGAGAATTGTATTGTATTCCTCAGGATTGAATAAAGGAGAAGGTTGATTGTTTCTAGTGGATGTAGCCAAAATTGGGTGAACCACATTAAATCTTGGGTTTATCTTGTGATTGCATACTTCTTTTAATTCTATTTTTATTTCTCATTTATATTTCAATCCTAAAAGCTGGTATCAAAACATGATTTTTTTGCAGAAAAATCTCACATGAGGGTTTCTTGTTTGAGTGGGAGCAATGGTAGAAGATAGCAAGTTCAAGGTTGAGAAGTTTAACAACCAGAACTTTCAGCTATGGAAGATGCAAGTGGAGGACTACCTATATCAAAAGGATCTTTATCTACCATTGAAAGGGAAATCTTTGAATTCATCAGCTATGAAAGATGAAGAATGGGATGTTCTTGATCGAAAGGCACTAGAACCATACGGTTGTGCCTAGTAGCTACGATAGATTTCTCATGAAACATTAGGTAAATTATATGAAAAACCCTCAGCCTCCAACAAGGTATTTCTCATGAAACTTTTTTTTAATATGAAGATGTCAGAAGGTGAGTCAGTAAATGATCATTTGAATGAATTCAACATGATTACTAGTCAATTAAGCTCTGTAGGAGTAAGTTTTGATGATGAAGTTAGGGATATTTTGATTTTGTGCTCATTTCCTAAAAGTTGGAATACTTTGGTTATGGTTGTGAGTAATTCTATTTCTGGTTCAAACACTTTAAAGTTTGATGATGTTATTGGTGTGATTCTTAGTGAAGAGATAAAAAAAAAAGCACAGGTGAGTCATCTGGTAATGCTTTGAGTGTAGATAAGAGGGGAAGACAAAAGGGAAAAGGAAAAATTCTTGGATGCCATGGAAGGTCTAAGAAGGGAAGATCTAAATCCAAAAGTAGGATGGTATGCTAGAATTGTGGAAAAGCGAGGACATGCAAAGAAATATTATTGGTCTTTAAAATCAAGGAAAGATCAACAAGAAGGGAACAAAGAGGAAAATGTACCAGGTGATGTGTTACAAGATGCTCTTATTCTTTCTTTGGATAGTAAATTAAAATACTAGGTTTTAGATTCTGGTGCTTCATTTCATGCAACTCCTCATAGACAATATTTTTAAGATGATGTTTACAGGATTTTTGGGCATGTATATCTTGGCGATGATGACCCATGAAAAATTGTTGGGAAAGGAAGTGTTGATGTGTAATCACATCACCCCGATTGTTTGTAACTTGATAGATTGAAACTTTCAAAGTGTGATTGCATAACAAGGAACTTTTCCCAAAGTGTGGGTGTTTCACCTGATTCTTAAATGTTTCTTAGAAAATGACAAAACAGATAGGGTAATGGGCATAGGAGGAATACCTGTTGAAGATGTTGGTTGATAGGCTATTGCACACGTATGACTTCAGAATCCACAGCTGATTGTGAGAACTTCCTTTTTGCTTGGAGGAACTACCTAAAATGGAACACAAGACCACCGAATAAAAGTTAAACAATATATGTAGTGGACTACCTAGCGTGTGCTAGATCCGGGAAGTGTGATACTTCCTAGACGCTGTCAATCCACTATTTAAAACAACTTAATGCTGGTAATAAAGTAAATCCTACTGTATTTAAAATGATTTAGGTATCTCATTCATCTACAATAAGAAAATTCATTCACAACAGGCTAAGCTATGATTGAATCTGAAGGTCAAGGTCACTGTCAGGATATTGTTATTGATCAGGGTCAGATTCTGGTCAATTTAGGGTATTTGGTGGTGGTTTTAGGCTCTGATATGGGTTTTTGATAAAAGACATAGAGACCGATGTCGGTTTAGGTTAACCAATGATGGTTATGGGTGACCAGCGTCGGTATGGTCAAGGTACAAGAAACTCAATAAAACTTGGTTGGGTGATAGATCTAGGATTAGATGAAGGTGGAAGGGCAATGGCAAGATTCGTATGGATCCTGAATATGCACATGAATGATAGAGGTCTAGGTATGGGCAGTGTAAGGGTGTGGACAAAAGGATGGTCAATTTTGCATGGAGGTAAAAGGGTGGGGAATGGAAATGAAATCAGAAACTAATAACAAATGTAAAAGGATCTGATGACAAGGAACCAATGCAAGTTAACAAACTTACTACTTGTATGAGCTTAATTCCTAGTTGATAATGATGGGTGATCTAATGAACTTGGTATAATTTTGGCGCTTCCTCGGATGCTCCCGTGAAGGCAGGTGGCTGTGTGATTACTAATGGTGTTGGCTATGGGTGTTTTGATGCTGGTACAAAAGCTAGTTCTTATTGCATGTAGCTCTGGTTTCATCATTTGTTCTTAGAAGATGCCTCTCTCTCTCAAAAATGTCCCAACCTCAAAAAAAATGTGCCAACCTCGAAATAAGGTTGTTTTGAGAGTTAAAAGGTAACCAACAGTCATTCTAGCTTAACCGACAGCGGTTAAGGGTAACCGGCGTTGGTTAGGGTGGGATTTCCTTGGTTTACTAAACTAGGTAGATCCCCTTTATTTTATGGGATTTCATTTCATTTAACCCATATATCATAATCGAAGCTTCCTTTAAGCATGCGGTAATGTGGTTAGAGGGAATGTAGGCATTGATTTTTAGGGTTTGGGTAGGTCTTAGTTAGCTATGGAAACTTACTAAGAATAGGACTTAGGGTGAGGTGGCTCGATGAGGTGTCTAGCAGTGAGGTGGATATGTCGGCATTATCCCAATTAGGATACTTAAATAATAAATAAGCTGAGGATAATGAATTAATTTACTCAAATGAATTAAATTAATATTATAGTGGGGTGAAGAGGGCCATGGCTAGGTGGATGTGTTCAAGGTATTTATTTGATGGGGGACCAAGGGGAGTGTGACCTTATTTTAGTGTCTACATTTTGCCCCATTTTGTTGCATTGCTTGTATTGGTAAGTGACGCCGACAAAAATAAGATGTGGTTGCCCCATGTGTGGGTGAAGGTGATCCCCTAAAACCAGAACTAACGAGGTAAAGGGAAGAAGCGGTGAGTGGTTTGATAAAAGGTGAATAGGATGAAGAAGAACATGGGTAATGGGGGAGAAAGAAAAAAGGTCTACTCAGGTAATCGAGGTAATGGGTCAAGGTCAAAGGTAGTAACAGGAAAGTTCACACACTCTTATAAATTGTGGCATGATACTAGGTTGAAGAGCGGAAAACTCTACATTGTTTAAGGTCGATAGGTTTATCATTGAGGTGATTCTCGGTATCCAAGGTATAGGATATGGTCAGGAAACATGACGCAAGTCAGGTGCAAGAACATTTAGGTGTGTTCTAGTACACCAAAGGTAGGGTTAGGATAAACGGTCATGGCAAGAGGCAAGGTAAGGTCATTAGGTCAATCAACACAGGTAACAGTGCCGCAAGGTATAGCAAACACATGAGGTCAAAGGTCACTAGCGATGTCCCAGTCTAAAAATCTAGGTCACGACATCGGTAGAGCTGAGGTATGGGTAAAATAACAAGTCCCTAAATGAGGATGAGGGTAGGTAGTAAATGATGAGGTCAAGAGGGTGAGGTAAATGGTCAGGGTAAAGGTTGGGTGGGGTAAAAAGAGTGATGGGCAGGGTAATAGGGTGAAATTGTGGGCCATGTGGAAGAGAGGGTGGATGATGCCAGTCAAGGGTAACCAATGCCAGCATAGGGTAACCGACCACGGTAAAGTAGGGCATGTGACTGATGTCGGTGAAGGTAAAAGCATCGGTTAAGTCGGGTTTATTATAAAAATGAAAAATCCACGTGTTTTGCAAATCATTTGTCTTCTTATGAATTGGGAAAATGACACAAGAGAGAGAAAAAGGTGGAAAAGTGTCTGGATAGAATGGAGAGTTGAGTTGGTGAGCCAAACGGTGGGTGATTAGTAGTTGAGAGGTGGGTCCATGGGATCAGATTGTGAGATTTGATTGGTTGGAGGCGCGAGTAGTGAATAGTGATGGCAAAGGTTGGAGAGGGATTGGGCGGGCCACCGGTGTAGTGGCCAGATGTACCACCACCACGACGGTAGTATGATGAGGTAAGCTTAAAACCCTTGTTGTGTTGTTGTGAGGTAGATTAATTGGTAAGGTGGGTTTGACAAATTGGTGTTGTTATTTTTGTTTTTTTGGGGGATGAAATTTGAAATGTGGGAGGTTAAATTGGGTAAAATGGGAGCGGGGAAAGAGGAAATTCGGAGAATAGGGGGTAGGATGTGGTTAATCGGGGTGTAGGTGAGAATGTGTGGGTAGAAGAGGCAAGAGAGGGAAGTTTTTGAGAGGGGAGGGTTTTGGGGGTCGTAACTATTGGCCACGATAATGACCGGCATCGGTCAGAGTTTAAATGATGTCGGTAGGGTCAAACCGGGATCAATCATGAAACAGTGTGGACTGGTGCTGATTTAGGGGTGACGAGGGGTTGGTTAGAGATAATCGGCACGGTCGGGTGTTGGAGAAAAATGGGTGAAAGGGGGCCTAAGTCGAGTGGGTGAGATAGGGAAGGGTAGAATAGGGTGCGTTGGTGAAACCTAGTATAGGTGAAGGGAAATGGATTTGAGGAAATGCTAATGGGTTGAGTATGGGTATGATGAATGTGGTTTAATTTTTTTTTTGTATTGGATGTAGGGGAGAGATCAGCTATAGATGAGAGACAGGGTGCCACCCTGCTCTTGAGAGTGTGAGGCATGGCGACCGTTGAGGAGTGGAAGCACATGGAGGAGGTGGGCTTGAGTGGGGTCTAGCTCTATCAAGATATGATCCAACGGGTGATTCGATGGTCACTCTCATCGATAGATGGGATTCAGCGACCAACACGTTCCACCTACTAACAGGTGAGATGACAGTCACCCTAGAGGACATGTTTAGGATCTTGTGACTACCAATACTAGGGACGCAGGTGTATTCGATCTCCTCCGAGGCCTTAGAGGAGTTGATGCTGACAATGTTTAGAGAGGGACTGGTAGACATGACATTCCATAGTGCATTCTGAGTTATGGAGGGATGTATCAGGCCCATCTAGAGGAGATGAGGCTCATTGTTTTATTGATAGAGGCAATGCGTTGTTTCACATTGCCTGATGTAGAGGGAGGGATATTTCCCCACTCAGTGATGGGGGTACTTCATGACATGATGATAGATCAGACCCACTTTGCCTGGGTGTTAGCATTCCTAGTGCAGCTATACAAAGAGCTGTGGGTGTATGGGCATCTTCGTAGATTCAGCCTATGTTACACATGTTTACTACACTACAGGGCCGATGAGCACATATTTTGTGTACACGGGTAGGTATGCCCAGCAGATACATTTCTACCAAGATTAGTGTGGGTGGGGTATAGGCGGTGGGTACTTGTGATTGGGAAGTGGTGATTAGACAGGGCTACACATGATGTAGCCCATTATAGGTGTTTATTGGAGGGTTTTGGAGTGGACATCATATGAAGATCGTATATGGGTTATCCCTCATTCAGCGTATGCATGATGAGTTAGATGGTCTTTAATTATTGAGATGGATAATGTGGCGTCGTGTCGGGAGCACGAGATGATCCCAGTGGACAGGGATAGACAGTAGTTTGGACTGCCACAGGACATACCTCCACCCCTCCCGCAGTATAGGATAGATGACGTGGAGAGGCCATTACCTCTACCACATCCGACAGTTCCCACAAGGTAGGAGGAGCAGGTGGTAGACTAGTGGATTGATGATGTCGGGGTTGTATATAGATACAAATAATGGTGGGTAGCTCATTTATGAGCAGTACCACCTAGGTCAGTGAAGTTTGGATTTAGCCACCGCCACGGTGTAGAGGAATGTCGTACAGGGGTAGGTGGCAACCCTAATTACCTAGTTGGGTATGGTGTAGGGACAGCTAGCTTGATTCGAGATGGGGAGGTGGCCAATTTACATGCACAAGTGACCAATCTTCAGGCCCAGATGGCCTAGGGTGGGGATGGAGATGGAGATGGGGATGATGGTCGGGTAGCTTCCTTACAAGCACAAGTGAGCGTGTGGTTGTAGGGCCGATTGACCATGGCATAGGCACAGATTGAGGCATTACAGGTGTAGGTATAGGCATAGGGTGCGAGGTTGATGGCACCTCACGAGCCTTGGGGACAGGGGTCCCATTCATAGGTAGGGGTAGGACCGGATCTTGCAAGATAGGTACAGGGGTCGAGGCCTATGGGGACACCATAGACCATACCCATAGCTAGGTTACGGGATGCCCTAGGTGAGGCCAGATACTACTAAGATCAGTTGATGGTAGTCGGGATAGATTTTCTATCCTATGGAGAGTATAAGGCACAACAAGCCTCGAGTGAGATGAGTAGATCTCGAGACTCGGGGGTGTAGAGAGCACAAGAGGCCATCTAGCTCGAGACAAGATCGGGAGAGGCCACCGGCTCACGAAGACCAAAGTGCTGGTGATGCACTAGCAGGGACCCAGCCACCACCTATGATGGGTGGGGAGATGTTAGTAGGCCACGAGACAGAGGCCAAGGAGGAGACTAGAGAGACCGACATGGAGGATGTCTGGCAGGGTGAGGCTTGATGCCCATCCCTGTATTTTTGATGTATTGTAATCATTTTTTGATATATATCGGCTGCGTGCCAAAGATAGTGAGGATGTACGAGAGTTTGGTATTATTGAACATATCTTGGCCAAAGCATGGCGAAGAGATTTTGTATTATTTTATTATTTTATTGTGTATGATACCGATGTCCGCACGTCGATGACATTTTGTATTGAGTATCGGCCTACATGCTGATGATTTTGAGAGATGGACATGATTGGATATCCCGTATATTGTATTGAGACACATATGTATTTCTATGATGAGATGGATGAGATTCTAATGATCTGTTGGTGTTTTATGGGAATTCTATTTTTTGTCGGGATATGAAAGGAAACTTAGGTGAGTGAGGCATGATGGGGTTAGGTCGGTTTAGGCATGGATTGGGTCGGAGTTAGTTTAGGCATGGATTGAGTCGAGTCGGTTTAGGCATAGATCAAGTTAGGTCGGTTTAGGCATGGATCAAGTCGGGTCGGTTTAGGCATGGATCGAGTCGGGTCTTAGGCATGGATTGATTCGAGGTTGGTTTAGGCATGGATCGAGTCGGTCTTAGGCATGGATTGAGTCGGGTTGCTTTAGGCATCGATCGAGTCAAGTTGGTTTAGGTATGGATCGAGTTAGGTCTTAGGCATGGATTGAGTCGAAGTTGGTTTAGGCATCGATCGAGTCGAGGTTGGTTTAGGTATGGATCGATTCGGTTCTTGGGCATGGATTGAGTCATGTTGGTTTAAGTTGTGATTCCTTAATTTGTGTAATGAAGGATGGGATGGGTCATGTTTAAGATTCTTTACAATACATGCATGATGATGGTAGAGAAATGGTAGTCATAATAAATGTATGTTGTGATGATGATAAAAATGTTAAGCAACTTGTTGTTTGTTTGGTTTAATTTCCAATTGTTGACATAAAAAGGGAACTAAGTGGGGTAGAATGTAATTTAGGAAGATGAAAGATGAATTGGTTAGGGTAGAGAGTGGTTGAGCTAAAATCTAAGGGCCCCATGCCCTCGTAGAGTGCTTCCTACATAGTCCCGTGAAAAGGGACCTCAGACCGATGTAGTTCTCCCATAAGCTAGGGAAGAATATGAGGAGATATGAGAATGAGATGGTAGGTCATAACCATGATTTGGGTTTAGTTCTATTAGGTTTGGGTGAGTTGTGGGTAACTTGGTATAGGTGATTTCGATTATGGTAGAAGAAGAAGATTACCCCAAAGGTAAGCGTCAAGAACCAAGTCCTATATAAGGTAATCAATATGTAATAAAGAAGGTTAAAATATAAGAGGGGGCAAGAAAGCCACCTGATTGGTTAGGATCATACCGAGTAGGTCATACCATGGAGGAGGTGATGAACGTGAGACCCTAAATACATTGCATGATTGATTTTTCTAAGGGTGAAAAGTAGTCACATGATCACCAAGTGTCATGGTTTCCAAGAGGTCCCTTGAGGTGGTAGGAAATGGGAGTGTGAATGGTGAGAGGGGTGAAAGGTGGTAAATTTCAATATGGTATGAGGTAGCATGCTCTTTAGGCAAGAGATCCAAGGTCACAATGGGCAAGTCCATGACAAAAACAAAATTATTATTTGACTTGATATTTGAGATAGACTGATCGATGCGTGAAGTCTAAATGGGATGGGGAAATTAACTCCTTGAGGTCTTCATGAAGCTGATCGATGCGAAAGCTTTAGATTCTCTCACTCGTTTTTCTTTTCTTTTTTTCTTTTTTTTTGAAAGAGCTTTAAATAGTTGTCCTTCGAGGGAGCATTTTATTTATAGCAGCGATTACCGAGAGGAAGATGCCCTTTTGAGGAGTCATCTTTTTATTAAAAGTTTGACTCAAGGATTTGGGTCCCATGTGGGGGCATTGCGGTCATGGACAAGACCAAGGTGAAAAACAAGATTCTTGTTTAGCAAGCAAGGGGAAACGACCATGGGATCTCAACTTAAGGTAGACAAAAAGTATCTATGAGAATCATGCTATGTACTGCGCCAAGTGGTACACATATTTAAGAGAAGATAAAAAAGTGACAGATACGCACATGATTCTTATTTAATCATTGGTGAGATGTAAGAAGTGGATAGCGCTCAAGGGACGAGCATGAAAAGAGGTAAAAGGTGAGGTAGGACTAAAATTCAATAGTAGAACGGTCAAAGATGCAAGGCATTAAGGGGCTCAGGTTTGGGTTTACCATCGAGTGAAGATAAACGATAAGCACCTGATCCGTAAGTATGGGTCATAATGTATGGTCCAAGCCAATTAGGAGTAAATTTTTCCTATTTACTTTTTTCTTATTTGGTTACATGTTCATTTTATTTTAGGACAAGGTCACCGACTTGGAAGGTTTATTCATGGACACGTTTATCGTAGGCATGTTTGATACGTTTTTGGTAAACTTGAAGGTGGTCAAGAGCGTTAAGATGACGTTCGTCTAATAACTCAAGTTGTGCTAAATGGTCCTAACAAAATTCTTCATCATTGAGCATGTCATGGAGAGAAATGCGGAGTGAAGGAATCTATACTTCAAGAGGCGAGAACATCCTCTCGTGCCATAGACTAGAGAAAAGGGTGTGGCGGCGGTGGAAGTATAGATATTATGTGTGGTATGCCCACAGGGCAAAAGGAATGTACGTATGCCAATCCTTCCCAGTATCATTAACTACTTTCATGAGAATTTTGTTTAAGGTTTTGTTAGTAGATTCGGCTTGGCCATTGGTTTGTGGGTAATAAGGTGACGAGAAACTTAGTTGAATGCCAAAGGCGTCGCAAAGTTTTCGCAATGTTTTGTTTTTAAATTATTTTCCATTATCAATGATGAGGTGATGAGGAACACCAAAGCAAAAAATGATGTGATGATTGATGAACTCACATATTTTCTCGGCTTTCGTGGAGATGAGTGGTATGGCTTCAACCCATTTTGTAGTATTTGGTAGTGGTGATGATCCATTGATGGCGTTGGGAAGAATGGGGTTGATCTCTCGACAAGATCCAAACCCCATTGAGAGAAGGGCCAAAGGTCACGGGTGACCTGTAAGGCATGACTAGGTGTATGATGAAGGTTGGCATGTTGTTGGCATTTTACACAACGTTTGACGTAGTCACAACAATCATGGTTGAGGGTTGGCCAGTAATAGCCTAGGCAAAGAATATGCTTAGCAACAGCAAGGCCGCTGAAGTGACCTCCACATATGCCATCATGAACTTCCTTAATTGTATAAGGAATTTTAGAACTCATGAGGCATCGTAAGAGAATATCATCAAAGTCGTGCTTATAGAGAAGGCCTCTCAGGATGATGTAATGAGAGACCCTTTTAAGGAAGGCGCATTAGAAAGATAGTTGGAGTATTTTTATACCAAAGGTCACTCAAGGTGGGGGTAGAAATTTCGATGGAGTAAACGTTGCAAGTTAAATGTGAGGGTGATTGGAGTTGTTGTATGGTGACAAAGATTTTAGAATCGGCAGGCAAAGAAGGTATTTGAGAAGCCAAGCAGGCCATGGTATCTACAAATTTGTTGGTTAAACAGGGGATGGTTTGAAGGGCGTAATGGTCGAAGGTGGTCAAAAGTATGTCTACATGATGTTTATACTTTTGAAGTATCTCATTACAACATTGGTATATACCATTGACTTGGTTTATAACCAATTGAGAATCACCAAAGATGTTGATTGATTTGACATCTAGGGCGTAGGTAGCTTGGAGACCTAATACGAGTGCTTCGTATTTGGAAATATTGTTTGTACAATCAAAATCGAGTTTGAAAGACAAAGGCATGGGTTCACCATCAAGCGGAATGAGGATAACACCAGCCCCACCCCCACACTGACACTTGGAACCATCGAAGAAGAGTGTCATTTGGTAAGCAGGTTTGTCTAGGGAAAGGGTAGCAATTGACTCATCTGGAAAGTCAAAATTAGAGGGTTGATCCCTGGAAATAGGTGCGTCGGCCAATTGGTCGGTGATAGCTTGGCCCTTGATGGAATTTTGATGAATGAATTTGAGGTCAAGGTCAACTAAAAGCATAAGCCATCGTGTGGCACGCTGATTTTGATAAGGTTTGGCATACATGAAGTGTAAGGGGTCGAGTGTTGGTCACAACATAGGTTTTGTGGTTGAGTAGGTAATGGCGGAGTTTTGTGGCAATGAAAACTAAGGCTAAGAAAAGTTTTTTGGGATGGGTGTATTAGGTTTCGTAATCCAAAAGATTATAGATTATGTAATAAATAGCATGTTCCCTATGTTTTTCATCGCGATGAGCGAGCATGGACCCCAAGGAGAGATAGGTAGTAGAGATGTATAGAAAGAAGGGTTAATCGTCTTTAGGTGGGATAAGTACATGTGGTTGGAGAAGGTACTATTTTAAGGCCTCAAAACTTTGTGGCAGTCATCATCCCATTTAAAGGAGACATCCTTCTTGAGAAGATGATGAAATGGTTGACACCGATCAAATAATTGTGAAATGAAATGAAAAATAGATGCAACTTACCTTGCTAGGATATGGAGTTGTTTAAAGTTAGTGGGTGGAGGCATTTCCGAATGGCCTTGACTTTAGCAGTTCAACTTCTATACCACGTAGGAAACAACAAACCCCGGGATTTTTCCCGAGAGAACCGTGAAAACACACTTCTTGGGTTCAAGGCGGACACAATAATTAATAAGGCGGTAAAAGATGGTTTTTAGGATGGTAAGGTGCTCGGAGTGGCATTTAGATTTAGCCAAGAGATCATCCACGTAATCTTGCAATATACAATGCATGATGTCATGGAAGATATAAGTCATAGCTCACTGATAAGTGGCACCAGCCTTTTTAAGGCCAAAAGGCATGAGTAGATAGCATAAGGTCCCAAGGGGTGATGAATGCAGTTTTGTGTTGATCCTCGGGAAAGTAAGATTTGGCTATAACCCGAGAAGCCATCCATGAGTGATAACATCTCGTGACTAGCGGTAAGGTGAACCATTGGTCAATACCAGGTAGAGGAAAGTCATCTTTTGGGCAAGCTAGATTGAGGTCATGGAAATCTGTTTAAATGTGGAGTCCCCTATCACCTCGCAGTAATAGGGACAATGTTAGAAATCCAATGGGGTTAATCAATGGGTAAGATGAAGGCTCAAGTTCTTCTTTGACGAGAAGAGTAATGTGAGGTGCATTTTCCTCGAGTTTTTTTGACGGGTTTGGCATCGGAAACACTCACAATATTGTGGACCACTATGATGGGGTCAATCGGGCATGTCTACATAAGACCAAGCAAATGCATGGTTATGATTTTTGAGAAAAGAAGTGATGGCTTCTTGTTTGACATCTAAAGATTAACCGATATTTAGGATGTGTGGGTCATCCACAGTATGAATGTTGATCTCGATTTTGATTCATTCAACATGGTTTGCGTCTCGAGGGTAACAACCAATGAATATATGAGTCTTCTGCACCAAGGTAGGTGAGTATAGATTCATCATCCTGACATTAAATGACGTTAATCGAGGGTGTATCATCATCGATCATTTCAAGATATAGAAAGGGAATAGAGAGGGAGCCTCACCCTCATGTTGATAAGTCAGAGGCCCCAAGGAGATGGTATTTATGAAAAAAAAAAAAGTTAGGAGGAATGGATTCTAGATCCATCGACTCTGTCGGTGAAGGTGGTGATGGTGGTGAAGAAGGTGGAGAAGGGTTGATGTCCCCGATGACTTTAATGCGAGCCTTCTTGGTAGGTGGTTCAGAAAATTTGATACCACTACGGTCGTTATTTTGTGGGTAGTACATGGAATAATTGTATGGCAGCCTTGCTCGTAAAATCCAAAACCAAAACCTTTCCACGCACATCGGTGTAGGAAGGTGTGGGCAAAACGATGATTGGTGAGGGACTGGAAGTCTACATAAAATGGGTGGGTTTGCAACGGTGGTTCGGGTGTATAAGTGGTAGTATCAAGTCCCCCATAGGTGAGACTAGTACGAAGGTGGGAGGACCATAAAGGAGGCACTCTCCTATATGGCGATCATAATGAGGGTGTTGGTGAAGACTTCCGTACTCTTGTGGAGTAAGAAATGTGTTGACACTATATAGGTGATACTCCCCGAGTGAGGCATTGAAAAGTGACTTCCAAGGAATCGGTGGTTGGTATGTGGGTAGCTATAATAGACGATGTGTCAAAATTCGACGCAGAGGTGGAACTAATGGGCTAGGAGGTTGATGGGTCGATCATGGAGGTTGTGGCGGTGGTAGGAATGGAGGAGGTATGTGCGGTTGAGGTAGTGATTGTACTAGTAAGTGGAGGTGTAGGTGAAGTGGTAGTGGTCATGGAGGTAGATGCCTTAATGGGTATAAGCATGTCATTGGGTTGGTAAAGCATGTTGCATGTTTTAAAAGGTGATGGGTCAGCTGGAATAGTATAGGTGTGTCCTTCATGCTCAAAATTTACACAATGATGCAAAGTGGAAGGAACACAACCCATGACACAAATCCAGGGTCTGCCAAGCAATAGGTTATATTGAAATTCCCCCTCCAAGATGTAAAATAACCCGTAAGCAAGACGGGGCCCACACGAATGTGGAGGATGACAAATTGTTTAGTGTAGAGGTGATAGCATCATTGAATGAATGCAACATGACAGGATGTCTATGCATGCAATTATGCAGTATGCACATTTGAGTGAATGGATGAGATGAAATGATGTTAATGCTAGTACCCCCATCGATCATCAATGCCATACACGTATATCATCGATGTGGACAGAGATGAAGAGAGTTAGTTCGGGTCATTCGTTTGGTTTGGTGCAATCTCTTCCTATGAGAAGCTAAGGGAAGCTACTTGGTGAGTAGGGTGAGGTGTGGTTAAAGGTGGAAATTTGGTGATAGAGGCTATATGATAAGGTGTGATAATGGAGGCTATGGTTTTATGGTCATTGGGTAAAACCTCAATAGATTGCAGGACCTCCATGAGAGCTTGACGATGGGATTTCGAGGTTTGGAAGCAGTCGTATAAGGACATTTTGAGGGGGATTGGTGTAGTTGTTTGAAGCGTTGTGTAATGTGTGACCCCATTAGAAATAGGTTATGTGGGGCCGTGGATAGTAATTTTAGGTGTGGGAGCAAATGGTATCTTGGGTATAGGATTGGTTGGTGAATCGACTTGTCTTTTGCTTGCCTTTGTCTCTTTAAGCACGGGTAGTGACGTGGATCATGTTGATCCGAGGGGAGTTGGAAAATGGAGAAGGTGTAGGATAAGTGGTATAACGACATGACGGGAAAAATCCTACCAGGGGAGAAAATCCTTATGAAGTGAGATTGGCGCAATGACATTTAGGTAATGGTGTAGGAGTATAGGTGATACTCCCCAGTGAGGCATTGAAAAGTGACTTCAAGGAATCAGTGGTTGGTATGTGGGTAGCTATAATAGACGATGTGTCAAAAGTCGACGCAAAGGTGGAACTAATGGGCTAGGAGGTTGATGGGTCAATCATGGAGGTTATGGCGTAGTAGGAATGGAGGAGGTATGTGCGGTTGAGGTAGTGATTGTACTAGTAAGTGGAGGTGTAGGTGAAGCGGTAGCAGTCGTGGAATAGATGCCTTAATGGGTATAAGCATGTCATTGGGTTGGTAAAGCATGTTGCATGTTTTAAAAGGTGATGGGTCAGCTTGAATAGTATAGGTGTGTCCTTCATGCTCAAACTTTACACAGCGATGCAAAGTGGAAGGAACACAACCCATGACACAAATCCAGGGTCTGCTAAGCAATAGGTTATATTGAAATTCCCCCTCCAAGATGTAAAATAACTCCAGAACAGTGCGGGGGCCCACACGAATGTGGAGGATGACAGTGCCTAGTGTAGAGGTGATAGCATCATTGAATGAATGCAACATGACAGGATGTCTATGCATGCAATTGTCTGGTATGCACATTTGAGCGAATGGATGAGATGAAATGATGTTAATGCTAGTACCCCCATTGATCATCACATGCCATACACGTATATCATCGATGTGGACGAGAGATGAAGAGAGTTAGTTACGGGTCATTCATTTGGTGTGGTGCAATCTCTTCCTCTCGAGAAGCTAAGGGAAGCTACTTGGTGAGTAGGGTGAGGTGTGGTTAAAGGTGGAAATTTGGTGATAGAGGCTATATGATAAGGTGTGATAATGGAGGCTATGGTTTTAGGGTCATTGGGTAAAACCTCAATAGATTGCAGGACCTCCATGAGAGCTTGACGATGGGATTCTGAGGTTTGGAACAGGTCGTATAAGGACATTTTTAGGGGGGATTGGTGTAGTTGTTTGAGCGTTGTGTAATATGTGACCCCATTAGAAATAGGTTATGTGGGGCCGTGGATAGTAATTTTAGGTGTGGGAGCAAATGGTATCTTGGGTATAGGATTGGTTGGCAAATCAGTTGTCTTTTGCTTGCCTTTGTCTCTTTGAGCACGGGTAGTGACGTGGATCATGTTGATCTGAGGGGAGTTGGCAAATGGAGAAGGTGTAGGATAAGTGGTATAACGACATGACGGGAAAAATCCTACCAGGGGAGAAAATCCTTATGAAGTGAGATTGGCGCAACGACATTTAGGTAATGGTGTGGCAAGTTCTCTTATGCGAACCATGTTAATTTCAAATCTTGGGGGTGGCTCTAAGAGTTGAGGGGGTGGAGGTCGTGGTTTTCGAATAGGCGGTGAGGAAAGGAATGTGGGAATGGGTGTTGGTGAAATGGGGTCCTCATCAAGAAGGTCGTCATCGTCAAATTTTGCTTCAGGAGGACATAACTAGATAAAAATAGTTTTCAAAGCCTTGTAGTTCTCCACATCGTGCCCTAGCACATGATGTTTGGCACAAATTTTAGTGTCATCAAACCCTTTTGGCTTGGGTTTGAGGGGATCATTAGGTCTAAGTGGCGGTAATGTGATGAAAAAATTCTCAAGGAGGTTGGTTAAGATTTTGGCATAAGACATGGCTAGTGGCTCGCAATGGGAAGTGAAAGTGGAGTGCAGGCGTAAGTGCGGCTGATTGTTGAGGAATGATATTTGCAGGAGGGGAGTGGGTCGAGCTATGGTTTTAGTGCTAGCATGGTCTTGGGTGTTTGTCATGTTTTCTTGGGTGTTGGTCGTGTTTTCTTGGGTAGGGTATGGTAGATGACTTGGAAGGAGGGTGCATGGTTGTTTTGACTAACATATTGGAGGGTAGTAGATTTTTGTCCTTGGGTTGCACCTTCGGGTAAAGGTGGTATGGGTGTATGAGATCTAGAGGGAAAAGCGGATAGGGGAAGAAGGCGAGTTACCCATGGGGATAACGGAGGTGCTATGAAGGTAGATGATGCAGGTCATGCAGGGGGTGTGAGGGACAGATATTGAAGTGTAGTGGGTAGTGAGGAAGTTGCTGAGGGTATTAGAGGTATGGGTGGTAAAGATGCTGCAGGTATGGGTGTAAGTCACATTGGGTGCTTAGGTATGTTAGAGGTTTGCGAGGAAGGAATGGGCTGTTGTGTTTTTGGTTTATTGATGGGTGGAGGTTTCTTAACCATCGTTGGAAGGTTGAGGTCCTAAGACATATGGAACAGGTGAAAGTGATGAAGGTATGATTGGCGCAGCCAGGGTGTGAATTCTATGGGTTTGGTTCTTGTTTGGGTCTTAGGAGTAGGTTGGGTGTTGACTGTGGAGGATGTAGCTAAATCTAGTTTGATAGGTGGATGAGTAAGGTTGGTGGTTAGGGTGACCCCTAAGGTAGTAATAGGTTTAGTCAAGGAAGATGATGTAGGTGTGGGTTTGGACTTAGATGTATGTTTGATTATGGGTAAGGGTGTGTGTTGAGATATGATGGGTGTTGTGGAAGAATTTGTGATAGAGGTGAGTGTGTTTGGTTTGATTGGTCAAAATATTTTTGGGTAGATAGTGGAAGTGTCGCAAGTGACTCTACATTTGTATTGAGACGGGAAGCAAAAAGGAACCCCCAAATTAAGGCTCATGTCCACATAATCTAAGCAATTGGCTAAACATGGGAATGGCACGTCTATAAGTGAGGTTGATGAGGACCTAATGGCAATTCCCAAAAATGTGTCTTAGAGACAGAAATTTTTAGCTTCACTTGTGGGTAAGAGAGCCGAAAGTAGGTGCAGATTTCGATAACATGCATCAGAGTTTTGCAGTTCCAAGCATGTAGATTGAGCCAGGAAAAATCATAAAAAATGACTAAGTCCTAGTCCTTGCAACAGTAGGGACGTGTGGGACAGAAAGACGTGGATCGGCCGAAAAGCCTCCAGGCGGCCCGTGAAGCAAAGGGACATCTGGGACAGAAGTACGCGGCGGGCGCGAGAAGCCGATCCGGCCGAAAGAGGAAGAAAAACGACTAACTGCTGAGCGGGACAGTTCGGGACAAGAGTACGTGAAGTACGCGCCGGCGCTAGATCGGCCGAAATGAGAACAAAGCGATCGGAAGCAATTGGGACATTTGGGCCGTGATGAGCGTGAAGCGGCCGGTTCGCCAAAGCGAGAACAGAGAAAGTTCATACTAGGACATCCGGGACGAAGGGATGCGTGGGACGCGGATCGCCGAAGGAGCCGAAAGCCAATCAAACAACGCCACGTGTCATCGGCCAAATGAGGGACGAGGAAGCCCATTTCGGGTGGATCGGAAGTTTTTGGCCCAAGCAGTTTGGGACATCCAGGACATAAAGACGCGAAGGCGCGCGAAGGAGCGAAAGGGCGAGAACCAACCGAGATCACGACACGTGTCGCGGGGAAAGAGTCCAAAGGTCAAAGGGTGAATTTTGAGGGTCAGCCGAGCCAATCAAAAGAGGACACGTGTCCTATGGAGCAGGGAATGCGGAGCTCGGGAAGGAGTTAGAGAATTTGCATGAGTTTTGGTAGAAAAGCTAAAAGCCAAGGTCTGCCCCGCGCCCCTGTCGGCCAATCAATGCATGCCACGTGTCCAAGTTTAAGGGGCCCACAAGGAAATTTCAAAAGAAAGCCCGCCGAAAGGTAGAGGAGAGAGAATCACGCGACCAATCAATGCGTGCCACGTGTCATCCAGGTGGCAGAGCGCGGGAAAGATTTCAAAACACGTTTTCACTGTTTTGTGCCCTAAAACTTCAGACCTCCATAACTTTCGATCCAGAGCTCGGATTTGCACGTTCTTTATATCAACGGAAAGCTTATGAAATTCTCTACATGATTTTGGGATCAATCTTGAATTTTGGTGCAGTCTGGAGAGAGAAAATTGAGAAACGGCTCTCGACTGCGTGATAATGGCGAAGCGGCGTTTCAATGACCGGTTTTAATGCACATGGGTCGCATTCTTCTTGACATGGCGAAGTGATGTCTCGACCACCGATTTTAATGAAGAATGCGTTTTGGTCAATGGTTGGGCTACTTACATGTTTTCCTATGTTTTCTGTCTCCTGGGCTCGACCCATGCATTGTATAAAGCCAGATTTGGCTCATTTTAAAAGGGGAATAACAAGTTGTTCATCTTTTCTGCTCTGCCCTCCCTTCTTTTCTTCTCTAGGGTTGAAAATGGATTTTGAACCTCCTCCCTTGCTCTGTAATGGCATTTTTGCCTTTTACTAATGAAATGATGTTCTGTGCAAACTTCTGGAGCAACAAAAACGTGTTTTGTGATGCATCATCCATCCTTGCTCGTTTTGCTTGCTTTCTCTTCTTGCCTCTCTTCATTGCGGTATTTGTGCATGTTTGAATGTTCATTGCAGGTTTGGAGTTGTGTTCATGGAGTTTTGGGACATTTTTACGTGTGAAATCTATCCTTGGGCTGTGATGCATCTGTCCATCCTTCCCATTGCTCACCTCTCTTTGTCCATGGAAGTTTTGATAGATGTTCAACATTCTCCTTCTACGGTGTATCACCGTTTTAGTGTAGGCTTTTGTTCTTTTCCTTTCTCTCTCTCTCTCTCTCTCTCTCTGTCTCCTTGGCATGGTTAGATTAGGATTAGATTAGCTTGCCTGCATTGGAATAGCTTGTGGCAGGTAGTTTAGGAGCAGGAACCAACCTTCTCTGGAGATTCCTCTCTCAGTTTCACAAGTCCCATGCTTGGAGAGAGGTTTCCATGTTGTGCAATCACCTTTGGATGCTGAGTGATCAACCTAGAAGCGATCGCATCCGGGGTCTTTGTGATTTTTGCTAACTAACAGTTTTGGCACGCCGGTGGGACATCACAGAAGTTAGAGTTTCATCTTTCAGAGGTGTCTCATTATCAAATAGAAAATCTTAAGCCACCGTGCGACCACTAACAGTTTTGGCACGCCCGGTGGGACCTTAGAGGTCTTCCACTTCATCTTTTGCAGGTTGTGTGTTCCTGTGAAGATTTCAGCCTTTGGAGGCACTTGCAAACACATCTGGCGACTCCATCTGGTCAACAACCCATCTCTGAAGTTGCAGATCTTCCTTTCCATTCATTTTTATTCATTTTCCATTCATCCTTCTTTCCATCTCTTTCATTCTTTCATTCTATGAGGTTGTGCAATCATGACTTCGTTTCCATCATGGAATCCACATCAACAACAGCAGTATATCACACCTCCAACATGTTTTACAAATCCTCCAAATCAGCATTTTGAGCAGATTCAAGATCAGTATGCATACCCATATGAGCAGCTGTGCCAAAGTCAGTTTGGCTATGGAGCTTTCCAAGAGCAAGGGTGTGCATACAATGAAGACCATCAGATCCAAGATGCTGGTCTGTTGGAGAAAATCCAAAAGATGGAGGTAAAGATAGTGCGATCAGGAGGGCTCAGCTCAAATGAAAGCATTTGGAATCGGTTGCGAGGACTCCTTGTCCATGGGTGGGACCTTTTCCAAGGCACTTCAGCCCTCGGGAGAAGCTTGGACTTCATGATGCAATGCTGCCCCAACTTGCAAGTGGATTGAAGAAATAGAGGTATATGAGAGGTGTATTGAACAACCTTGTCCATGGGTAAGTTAAGCACATCATCTCATGCCTTTTCTCTTCCCTTACCCAATCTGCATCATCTCATTTGGACTTGCAAATTTTAAACTCTCCATCTGCTGTCCCAAATGTTGATCCCATGTCTCCACCTCTCAGTCTTCCAACACACCTCAATTCTTCTTTCCTTTTTCCTTCTAAACAGTCATCCCCTCCACAAGAGCTAAATGAAATACCTCCCACTCCAAAGAAACAAGAGGTTTCACCTCCTCCACCACCACAAAAAATTGTCAAATCAGTTGAGTTACAACCCATCCCTCCTCTTGCATTCCCAATTCCATGTGGGGAAGAAGAAATTGCAAAATTCAGTCATCAAGGACAGCAAGAGGAAGAGCCAAGAAAAGAAGAAATGATTAAGAGCTTAGTAAGTTTGGCTGCCAAATTTGGGATGACAAAGATCCCCTTGATGGTTAAACCTACAGAAGAGGCTAGGGTTGGAGAACAGGTGGTGGTTAGGACTGATTTTGTTGCAGCAGAAGAAGAAGATCTTGCAGTCCCAACTTGTCCTCTAGAGCAGCAGATTGAAGAGTTTGACTTGACAAACTTCATGCTGGAGGAAGAGTTCAATCAAGAGCAAGATTGTCTTCAAACATTGGAGGAAGGAGAAGCTGCTCCAAATCCAAAAGAAGAGGAGCACATTCTAGCTGTGGGGGAGAAAAGTGCAGATCCAAGAGCTCTGAGCACAAAGCAGGCTACAGGAGAACCTTCAGTTCTTCTTTCTACTTCACCTCTCTCAAGTTCCAGTGCTGAAGAGGAGTTTGACCTCTCAAACTCAATGTTGAAGGGAGAAAGAAACCATGGTGGTCAAGTTACAGATCAAGAGGACACCATGGAGGAAGTTGAACATTTGCAGCAGGACAGCCATGAGGTAGTTTATCTATCAGATTTGGAGGACTGTTTTGATGGAGAAGAGCCGGTTGAGTTTCCACCATTCTCTCTTTCATCATCCACATTCCAAACACAAGAGTCTGCTGTCATGAAGGAGAACATTCATTTGCAGCAGCCTGCATCTTATAACAACTCTTTGGAATCAAGATTGGAAGATTTTAATCTTTCATGTTCTTCATTGGAGGAAGAGAAGGGACAAAGGAACTTCACCATTTCTTCCACACCATCCATTCAGGAGGGTCTACAAGAAGACTCCATTCTTGGAGTTGAAAATCGGGAAATGGGCATACTCAAAAAGGATCGGACCTTGCCCAATCGGGTATTTGGCTTCATTGGAGCCAAAGGAGAAGTCCTGACCAGTCATGCTTGCTTGAGCATGAGGGTGAGCTCAAAGTACCGAGGATCATTTGTCATACCTCTTGATCAAATGCGAGAGCAACTAAAAGAGGTATTGAATTTGCTTTCAGCTGATACCTTGATGATTTGGGTGGAATACCAGCTTCTTGTTGATTTTCCACTCATCCTAACAGCCATGATCAGCTCCAAATCAATTGCATGGCCGCCACTTTTGAGAAAGGGAAGCTATTTCTCACTGACCAATTGCGGGGGTTTGTTTAGCTTGCTTTTGCTTCCAGTTAGAGTAGAGTAGGTAGGTTTGCTTTCAGTAGAAGAAGTGCTTGTGCACACTCTGCATGTTTCATTTTGGAGCATGTATGATTTTCAGTTCTGTACATAGTTTTTGTTGTGCTGGTTTTGCTCTTGCACAGTTCGTTTCAGTGGCATTTTGGTAAGAACAACTCCATGTCCGGTGGGTTTCAAGTGGCTCAGAGGGAAGTTTTCAAAGTTCAGATCAGTTTTCAGGCTTGCTTATGACTCCATGCCCAATGGATTGCTTCAGGCTACTGATCATTCATCTAGCAGGTAGATGATATTGCTGAGTCGCCAAACTGTTATTGTCAAAATTTCACCCCAGGGGTAAATTTCGATAACATGCATCGAGTTTTGCGAGTTTCGAGCATGTAGATTGAGCCAGAAAATCAAAAAAACTAAGTCTAAGTCCTAGTCTAGTCTAGGGAGTCGGGACATTTGGGACAAGGCGCGGATCGGCGAAAAGCCTCCAGGCGGCCCGTGAAGCAAAGGGGGACATGGGGACAAAGAAGTAGAGCAGTGGCGCGAAGGCGGGCGCGAAGCCGATCCGGCCGAAAAGAGGAAGAAAAATGACTAAGCTTGGAGCGGGACGTTCGGGACAAGAAAAGTACGTGAATACGCGGAGCGGCCGGATCGGCGAAATGAGAACAAAGCGATCGGAAGCAATTGGGACATTTGGGCCGTGATAGCCGATGAACGGCGGTTCGCGAAAGCAGAAGAAAGTTCATCTTGGGACATCGGGACGAAGGGCGCGGGGCCGCGGATCGCGAAGGAGCGAAAGCCAATCAAACAACGCCACGTGTCATCGGCCAAATGAGGGCGAGGAAGCCCATTTCGGGCGGATCGGAAGTTTTTAGCCCAAGCGAGTTTGGGACATCGGGGACATAAAGAGCGCGAAGGCGCGAAGGGCGAAAGGGCCGAAAGGCCGAGAACCAGACCGAGATCACGACACGTGTCGCGGGGAAAGAGTCCAAAGGTCAAAGGGTGAATTTTGAGGGTCGGCCCGAGCCAATCAAAAGAGGACACGTGTCTATGGAGCAGGGGAATGCGGAGCTCGGGAAGGAGTTAGAGAATTTGGCATGAGTTTTGGCGAAAAGCTAAAAGCAGTGCGTGCCCCGCGCCCCTGTCGGCCAATCAATGCATGCCACGTGTCCAAGTTTAAGGGGCCCCTGAGGAAATTTCAAAAGAAAGCCCACCGAAAGGAGGAGAGAGAATCACGTGACCAATCAATGCGTGCCACGTGTCATCCAGGTGGCAGAGCGCGGGAAAGATTTCAAAACACGTTTTCGCCTGTTTTGTGCCCTAAAACTTCAGACCTCCATAACTTTCGATCCAGAGCTCGGATTTGCACGTTCTTTATATCAACGGAAAGCTTATGAAATTCTCTACATGATTCTAGGATCAATCTTGAATTTTGGTGTAGTCTGGAGAGAGAAAATTGAGAAACAGCTCTGACGCGTGATAATGGCCAGAAGCGACGTTTCAACAACCAGTTTTAATGCACATGGGTCGCATTCTTCTTCAGCATGGCCAGAAGTGATGTCTCAACCACCGATTTTAATGAAGAATGCGTTTTGGTCAATGGTTGGGCTGCTTACATGTTTTCCTATGTTTTCTGTCTCCTGGGCTCGACCCATGCATTGTATAAAGCCAGATTTGGCTCATTTTAAAAGGGGACATAACAAGTTGTTCATCTTTTCTGCTCTGCCCTCCCTTCTTTTCTTCTCTAGGGTTGAAAATGGAGTTCGAACCTCCTCCCTTGCTCTGTAATGGCGTTTTTGCCTTTTACTATTGAAATGATGTTCTGTGCAAACTTCTGGAGCAACAAAACGTGTTTTGTGATGCATCTGTCCATCCTTGCTCGTTTTTGCTTGTTTCTCTTCTTGCCTCTCTTCATTGCAGGTATTTGTGCATGTTTGAATGTTCATTGCAGGTTTGGAGCTGTGTTCATGGAGTTTTGGGACATTTTCTGTGTGAAATCTATCCTTGGGCCTGTGATGCATCTGTCCATCCTTCCCATTGCTCACCTCTCTTTGTCCATGGCGAGTTTTGATAGATGTTCAACATTCTCCTTCTACGGTGTATCACCGTTTTAGTGTAGGCTTTTGTTCTTTTCCTTTCTCTCTCTCTCTCTGTCTCCTTGGCATTGTTAGATTAGGATTAGATTAGCTTGCCTGCACTGGAATAGCTTGTGGCAGGTAGTTTAGGAGTAGGAACCAGCCTTCTCTGGAGATTCCTCTCGGTTTCACAAGTCCCACGCTTGGAGAGAGGTTTCCATGTTTGTGCAATCTGCTTTGGATGCTGAGTGATCAACCTAGAAGCGATCGCATCCGGGGGTCTTTGTGATTTTGCACTAACGGTTTTGGCACGCTTGCCGGTGGGACATCACGAAGTTAGAGTTCATCATCTTTCGAGAGGTGTCTCATTATCAAATAGAAAATCTTAAGCCACCGTGCGACCACTAACAGTTTTTGGCACCCCGGTGGGACCTTAGAGGTCTTCCACTTCATCTTTTGCAAGGTTGGTGTGTTCTGTGAAGATTTCAGCCTTTGGAGGCACTTGCAAACACATCTGGCGACTCCATCTGGTCAACAACCCATCTCTGAAGTTGCAGATCTTCCTTTCCATTCATTTTCATTCATTTTCCATTCATCCTTCTTTCCATCTCTTTCATTCTTTCATTCTATGAGGTTGTGCAATCATGACTTCATTTCCATCATGGAATCCACATCAACAACAGCAGTATATCACACCTCCAACATGTTTTACAAATCCTCCAAATCAGCATTTTGAGCAGATTCAAGATCAGTATGCATACCCATATGAGCAGCTGTGCCAAAGTCAGTTTGGCTATGGAGCTTTCCAAGAGCAAGGGTGTGCATACAATGAAGACCATCGAGATCAAGATGTTGGTGCATTGGAGAAAATCCAAAAGATGGAGGTAAAGATAGTGCGATCAGGGCTCGAGCTCAGATGAAAGCATTTGGAATCGGTTGCGAGGACTCCTTGTCCATGGGTGGGAGGCCCTTTTCCAAGCATTCAGCCCTCGGGAGAAGCTGGACTTCATGATAAAGATGCTGCCTTTGCTTGCAAAGTGGATTGAAGAAATAGAGGTGTATGAGAGGAGTATTGAACAACCTTGTCAATGGGTAAGTTCACACCATCTCATGCCTTTTCTCTTTCCTTTCTCAATCATCATCTCATTTGGAGTTCAAATTTTAAACTCTCCATCTGCTGTCCCAAATGTTGATCCCATGTCTCCCACCTCTCGAGTCTTCCACCACCTCAATTCTTCTTTCCTTTTTCCTTCTAAGCAGTCATCCCCTCCACAAGAGCTAAATGAAATACCCCTCACTCCAAAGAAACAAGAGGTTTCACCTCCTCCACCACCACAAAAAATTGTAAAATCGGTTGAGTTCTGACCCATCCCTCCTCTTGCATTCCCAATTCCATGTGGGGAAGAAGAAATTGCAAAATTCAGTCATCAAGGACAGCAAGAGGAAGAGCCAAGAAAAGAAGAAATGATTAAGAGCTTAGTAAGTTTGGCTGCCAAATTTGGGATGACAAAGATCCCCTTGATGGTTAAACCTACAGAAGAGGCTAGGGTTGGAGAACAGGTGGTGGTTAGGACTGATTTTGTTGCAGCAGAAGAAGAAGATCTTGCAGTCCCAACTTGTCCTCTAGAGCAGCAGATTGAAGAGTTTGACTTGACAAACTTCATGCTGGAGGAAGAGTTCAATCAAGAGCAAGATTGTCTTCAAACATTGGAGGAAGGAGAAGCTGCTCCAAATCCAAAAGAAGAGGAGCACATTCCAGCTGTGGGGGAGAAAAGTGCAGATCCAAGAGCTCTGAGCACAAAGCAGGCTACAGGAGAACCTTCAGTTCTTCTTTCTACTTCACCTCTCTCAAGTTCCAGTGCTGAAGAGGAGTTTGACCTCTCAAACTCAATGTTGAAGAGTGAAAGAAACCATGGTGGTCAAATTCTGAGATCAAGAGGACACCATGGAGGAAGTTGAACATTTGCGGCGGGACAGCCATGAGGCGGTTTATCATCGAGATTTGGAGGCTGTTTTGATGGAGAAGAGCGGTTGAGTTTCCACCATTCTCTCTTTCATCATCCACATTCCAAACACAAGAGTCTGTTGTCATGAAGGAGAACATTCATTTGCAGCAGCCTGCATCTGATAACAACTCTTCGGAATCAAGATTGGAAGATTTTAATCTTTCATGTTCTTCATTGGAGGAAGAGAAAGGACAAAGGAACTTCACCATTTCTTCCACACCATCCATTCAGGAGGGTCTACAAGAGAACTCCATTCTTGGAGTTGAAAATCAGGGAAATGGGCATACTCAAAGGATCAGACCTTGCCCAATCAGGTATTTGGCTTCATTGGAGCCAAAGGAGAAATCCTGACCAGTCATGCTTGCTTTTGAGCATGAGGGTGAGCTACAAAGTACCAAGGATCAGCTGTCATACCTCTTGATCAAATGCGAGCAACTAAAAGAGGTATTGAATTTGCCTTGGTGATACCTTGATGATTTGGGTGGAATACCGACTTCTTGTTGATTTTCCACTCATCCTAACAGCCATGATCAGCTCAAATCAATTGCATGGCTGCCACTTTTGAGAAAGGAAGCTATTTCTCACAACCAATTGCGGGGTTTGTTTAGCTTGCCTTTTGCTTCGATTAGAGTAGAGTAGGTAGGTTTGCTTTCAGGTAGAAGAAGTGCTTGTGCACACTCTGCATGTTTCATTTTGGAGCATGTATGATTTTGATTTGTACATAGTTTTTGTTGTGCTGGTTTTGCTCTTTGATTCGTTTGAGTGGCATTTTGGTAAGAACAACTCCATGTCGGTGGGTTTCAAGTGGCTCGAGAGGAAGTTTTCAAAGTTCAGATCAGTTTTCAGGCTTGCTTATGACTCCATGCCCAATGGATTGCTTGAGACTCGATCATTCATCTAGCGAGCGAGATGACCCCCTTTGAGTCGCCAAACTGTTGTCAAAATTTCACCCCCCCAGGGTAAATTTTGATAACATGCATCAGAGTTTTGCAGTTCCAAGCATGTAGATTGATCCAGGAAAAATCATAAAAAATGACTAAGTCCTAGTCTAGAAGCAAAGAGGGCGACATTTGGGACAAAAAGGCGCGGATCGGCCGAAAAGCCTCAGGCGGCCCGTGGGAAGAAAAAGGGACATCGGGGGAATGCGCGGCAGGCGCGGCGCGAGAAGCCGATCCGGCCGAAAGAGGAAGAAAAAGCGACTAGCTGCTTTGGCGGGACAGTTCGGGACAAGAGTACGCGAAGTACGCGAACCGGCCGGATCGGCGAAATGAGAACAAACGATCGGAAGCAATTGGGACATTTGGGCCGTGATGGCCTTGAACCGGCCGGTTAGCCCGCGAAAGCAGAAGAATTGTTAAATCTTTGGGACATCGGGGACGAAGGGACGGCGCGGGACGCGGATCGCGAAGGAGCGAAAGCCAATCAAACAACGCCACGTGTCATCGGCCAAATGAGGGATGAGGAAGCCCATTTCGGGTGGATCGGAAGTTTTGGCCCAAGCGATTTTGGGACATCGGGACATAAAGGCGCGAAGGGCGCGAAGGGCGAAGGGGCCGAAAGGGCGAGAACCAACCGAGATCACGACACGTGTCGCGGGAAAGAGTCCAAAGGTCAAAGGGTGAATTTTGAGGGGTCAGCCTGAGCCAATCAAAAGAGGACACGTGTCCTATGGAACAGGGAATGCGGAGCTCGGGAAGGAGTTAGAGAATTTGGCATGAGTTTTGGCCGAAAAGCTAAAAGCCAAGTCGCCAGCGCCCTGCCGGCCGGCCAATCAATGCATGCCACGTGTCCAAGTTTAAGGGCCCCTGAGGAAATTTCAAAAGAAAGCCCGCCGAAAGGTAGAGGAGAGAGAATCACGTGACCAATCAAACGTGCCACCACGTGTCATCCAGTGGAGAGCGCGGAAAGATTTCAAAACACGTTTTCGCCTGTTTTGTGCCCTAAAACTTCAGACCTCCATAACTTTCGATCCAGAGCTCGGATTTGCACGTTCTTTATATCAACGGAAAGCTTATGAAATTCTCTACATGATTCTAGGATCAATCTCGAATTTTGGTGTATCTTGAGAGAAAATTGAGAAACGGCTCTGACGCGTGATAATGGCCAGAAGCGACGTTTCAACAACCAGTTTTAATGCACATGGGTCGCATTCTTCTTCAGCATGGCCAGAAGTGATGTCTCAACCACCGATTTTAATGAAGAATGCGTTTTGGTCAATGGTTGGGCTGCTTACATGTTTTCCTATGTTTTCTGTCTCCTAGGCTCGACCCATGCATTGTATAAAGCCAGATTTGGCTCATTTTAAAAGGGGAAAAACAAGTTGTTCATCTTTTCTGCTCTGCCCTCCCTTCTTTTCTTCTCTAGGGTTGAAAATGGAGTTTGAACCTCCTCCCTTGCTCTGTAATGGCATTTTTGCCTTTTACTATTGAAATGATGTTACGTGTAAACTTACGGAGAGCAACAAAACGTGTTTTGTGATGCATCATGTCCATCCTTGCTCATTTTTGCTTGTTCTCTTCTTGCCTCTCTTCATTGCAAGGTATTTGTGCATGTTTGAATGTTCATTGCAGGTTTGGAGCTGTGTTCATGGAGTTTTGGGACATTTTCTGTGTGAAATCTATCCTTGGGCCTGTGATGCATCTGTCCATCCTTCCCATTGCTCACCTCTCTTTGTCCATGGCAGTTTTGATAGATGTCCAACATTCTCCTTCTACGGTGTATCACCGTTTTAGTGTAGGCTTTTGTTCTTTTCCTTTCTCTCTCTCTCTCTCTGTCTCCTTGGCATGGTTATATTAGGATTAGATTAGCTTGCTTGCCTTTGGAATAGCTTGTGGTAGGTAGTTTAGGAGTAGGAAATTCCTCTCTCGGTTTCACAAGTCCCACGCTTGGAGAGAGGTTTCCATGTTGTGCAATCACACTTTGGATGCACGAGTGATCAACCTAGAAGCCCGATCTCGCATCCGGGGTGCTGTGATTTTGTGCTAACAGCTCCTTCATAGGTGAGAAAGGAGGTGAGAGGTGTTCCTCTGTGGGTGGAGGAATAGGTGAAGTGGGTTCAAGTGTAGGTGGAAGAGTTCGGGCTAGAATTTCCTCTATGGAAGGGATATGAGGTAATTTGGAAGCCATGAGTTCATCGATGAAAATTACATGGACCTCGCGGGTATGGCTATCATGAGTTGAGGTTTCACTGGTTTGATTAGACGAAGGGGCATGATTAGGAAAAGGTTTCTTAAAGATGTGTAGGTTTTGATTGGAAGGTGCGTTAGGATTATCCACGGTTAACTCTCCTTTCTTGAGCATTTCTTGGACAATGTTTTTTAAAGTGATGCAATTGCCGTGACTGTAACCCTTTACTCGATGATAGTTATAGAATTCATGTTCTTTATACCATGCGGGTGTGGGGCGAGAAGGGTCAAAACTAGTGTGTTTTTATAGGCGTAAGGGTAATGGCCCCAAACTTTAATGAACTTTTCTAAGATAGAATAATAAGGATCCCCAATTGGGGTGTATCTTCATTGTTCTCATCCGAATTAAAAAATTTTGACAAGTGAGAGATTAGATGAGGGCTAGCCCGATTCGATGGATGAGTTGGGCTAGCTTTAAGTACCACTACGTTAGTGGTTCCCTTAGCTTTTGAATAATTATTCTGTGGTTTGGAAGAAGAAGAGGTATCATTCGACTTGAATGCCAAATTCTTATTACGTAGTTTAATTTTCTTCTCTTCGATGGCCCGAATCTCTAGCTTTTGTGCCATAGTGAATGCTTCATCGAAGGTTTGGAAAGTTTGGACTGCGCAGGTTGGCGAGATATGTCTAGCACAAGCCCGCATGAAGAGCTCGATGAGTTTAGTTTGCGATAGTTGAAATGTGAGTTGTTTAATCAAGCTAAGCCAACGAGCAATGAAATTTGCAATAGATTCGTCATCATACTGATGCATGGAGTATAGGTCAGTCATGGTAACCTTCTTAACAAGATTGATAGAGAAGTGATCCAAGAAGGCTTGGGCTACCTGATTAAATGAAAATATAGAGTGTCTAGGTAACCCACTATACCAATCTAACGCAGGTCCAGTCAGAGACATGGGAAAGGTCCTCAAGAGCAGAGCATCATCATGGGTGATTAGGTAGCACCCATGTTTGAAAGACTGCAAATGCTATTGCGGGTCTTCTTTTCTATTGAAACAGTTGAATTTAGGCATTTCCCAATGCATGGGGTATGGACGAATAGGAATGGATGGGTGTATAGGCTCATTACAAATCTCATCGTAGGTGAGAGTGTTTCGGGAGCTAGAAATTGATGCCTTCAATGTCTGCATCTTGTCCATCATTAATTTAATTAGGTTGTTGGTAGGTTACGATGGCTGGGTTCCTCCCGTAGTGTAAGAGGGTTGGTGTTGCGCATATTACAGGGAGGATATTCTAGTATATGGTGCAGCCACATAGGTGGATTGAGAAGAAGGTAGTGAGATATGGGAGTGCACACCGCAGTGAATAATGAGATGAAATAGGAGGTCACGATAGTACGTATATGGAGGTGGAAGGGTCATGGTGACCCTAGTGGCAATGGGGCTAACGATCATTGCGGAATGAAAGGATGACATTTTGAAAAGGGGTAGGGTCATCCACACCGGGGGGGTAGTAGTGTAGCTACGGTATATACAAGATAATAGGGGTGGATGATGTGGTGTTTCAATGGTGGCAAAGGTATAGTTGATGTGGTGGGTACAATGGATGTAGCAGATACACGGAAGCCATAAGCAAGTATAGGGCCTAGCTACGAAACGAATGGGTGGGTAAGGTACATGTGGGTAGCAAGCAGAGCCGAGATGAGGCCGACACAAGAGTAAGAGTGAGTGTCGGGGGGATAGATACGGGCATGTCATATATCAATCGACTGATGCATCTCGAGTGGATGAGTGGGAAATGTAAAACTATAAGGTGGCAAGATTTTGGTCAAGGAGTCGTGTGAACTCCTCATCTCCAATAGTGATAGAGATAGGTTGGATAGATTCCATGGTGGGTGATAAAATGGAAGGTGGTGAAGGGCTAGGTGGGAGTGGTTGAAAACTGGCATGGAATACGAGGGTGCTTGCTTGTCGATGCATCAGTACCATGTGAACAGGTACTAACGTGGTAAGACTACTTTTGTAAGTGACACATAAATACAAAGACAAGTAGGATAAATAGGCGGTGGTGGGTGAATTGGGGCTAAAATGGCAGCTAGAAATGACATAGGCTAACCGATTCGCAGTTAGGTTAAACCGACGCGATCATAGGTAACCACGGTCACTGTGGAAAGTGGACAGTTGGTCAAAAATAAGGTATAAGGCCAAATTTACCAGGTATGCAAAATGCTAATGAGATTTACCAATAAAGTGAATATGATGAGAGTTACAGGGACTCTAAATAGTCGAAGAAGGTGAATATGTGTCCTTTTGGGTAGGTCAACCAAAAGAACAGTGAACCAATGCTAGTTGGGTATAACTGATGACGGTTAGAGGGTAACCGATGATGGTTGTTGGACCGACACCGGTTACTGTGAAATTGAAATAGTGATGAAGAAAATGTGGTTGTGAATTAAAATTTGATGTGGAATCAAACCCAGAATTCTAGGAATGATGAGAATATGGTCCAGAACACTCGAGATGAAGTGGAATAAACCAACCTGTGATGAGGAGCATGCAAGGGGAAACGAGAAAAATGAAGAACGTGACCTCTCACCTCAAAACTCAAGCCAAGCGAAACACTAAGGAAAATATGATCCTAAGAGTGCTTTCTCTATTGTGTTTGTTTAGCTTATGTTATTTTAAGGACTGACTCATGAACTATATAATAGAATTTTTGGTGAGGATGGCTTCCTACGAAGAAGAAGATCTACAAAGAGAGGTTTTAGGTATGTTATGGAAGGGGAGGGCTTCTCTCTAAAGTATGCCTTGATAGAGAAGAAAGCTCGGGAATACCTATCAATCCTCTGATCAGTGTGATTGTTGACAGGCGTTCCCAGGAAATATGTTGTTTAAGAATATGTATTTGTTTTGAATTTGTGTAGTTTGGTAAGACTCAGAGAGAGAGAGAGAGATGTGCTTTCTACGATTTGTTTTTCAACCATCAGCTGGTCATGACTTCCAGCGTATAGGTTGCCCTCATTTAATGTGAGCTAATGTAGAAAAGCAGAATGAAATGAAGTTAATTTTAAACCCAAATCGAAATATGGAATTCGATGACACAATAAGAGGAATAGGAGAAAGTATGATCTTTCACTAATGCAATGCAAATGAAATAGAAGAAGAGTTCTTTTAAGCACCAAAACACGATTGCTTTGAGACAATAGAAAGAAGAGAAGATTCCAAGGGAGAAATTTTAATGTGAGAACCTTTTAGAAAGGAAACAAACATGTAACTTTTCACCTAGAAATGAATGAATGCAAGGAACCCCAAATGGGTCCCACCGGGCGTGCCAAAATGTTTCACCTGATTCTTAAACATTTCTTAGAAAATGATGAAACAGATAGGGTAATGGGCATAGGAGGAATACCTGTTGAAGATGTTGGTTGATAGGTTGTTGCATGTGTATGACTTTGGAATCCACAGCTGATCATGAGAACTTCCTTTTTCTTGGAGGAACTACCTGAAATGGAACACAAGACCACTAAATAAAAGTTAAACAATATATGCAAAGGTGGACGGCTGGCGTGTGCTAGATCTGGGAAGTGTGATACTTCTTAGACAGCTGTCAATCCACTATTTAAAACAACTTAATACTAGTAATAAATTAAATCATACAATAGTTAAAATGATTTAGGTATCTCATTCACCTACAATAAGAAAATTCATTCACAATAGGCTATGCTATGATTGAATCTGAAGGTCAAGGTCATTGTTAGGATACTGTTATTGATCAGGGTCAGATTCTAGTAAGTTTAGGGTATTTGGTGGTGGGTTTAGGCTTTGATCCGAGTTTCGATAAAGACGAGAGAGACCGATGTCGGTTTAGGTTGGCCGGCGATGGTTATGGGTGATCGGCGTCGATATGGTTGAGGTACTGTGAAACTCAATAAAACTTGGTTGGGTGATAGATCTAGGATTAGATGAAGGTGGAAGGGAAATGGCGAGATTCGTATGGATCCTGAATATGCACAGGAATGATAGAGGTCTAGGTATGGGCAGTGTAAGGGTGTGGACAAAAGGATGGTCAATTTTGCATGGAGGTAAAAGGGTGGGGAATGGAAATGAAAGTAGAAACTAATAACAAATGTAAAAGGATCTCGATGACAAGGAACCAATGCAAGTTAACAAACTTACTATTTGTATGAGATTGATGCCTGGTTGGTAATGGTGGGTGATCAAATGAACTTGGTGTAGTGTTGGCGCTTCCCGGATGCTCCCGTGAAGGCAGGTGGTTGTGTGATTGCTAATGGTGTTGGCTATGGGTGTTTTGATGTTGTACGAAAGCTAGTTCTTATTGCATGTAGCTCTGGTTTCATCATTTGTTCTTAGAAGATGCCTCTCTCTCTCATAAATGCCCCAACCTCCAAAAACAATGTGCTAACCTCGAAATAAGGTTGCTTTGGGAGTTAAAAGGTAACCGATGGTGGTTCGGCTTAATCGGAAATGGTTAAGGGTAACCCGGAATCGGTTAGGGCGGGATTTCCTAGGTCTACTAAACTCGGGTAGATCCCTTGATTTTTGGGATTTATTTCATTTACCCAATGGATTAGACTGGAAGCTTCCTTCTAGCATGCAGAATGTGGTTAGAGGGAATTTAGGCATTGATTTTTAGGGTTTGGGTAGGTCTTAGTTAGTTATGGCAACTTACTAACAATAGGTCTTAGGGTGAAGTGGTTGGATGAGGTGTCTAGGTGAGGTGGATATGTGGGCATTATCCCAATTAGGATACTTAAATAATAAATAAGATGAGGATAATGAATTAATTTAATTAAATGAATTAAATTAATATTATAGTGGGGTGAAGGGGGCCATGGCTAGGTGGATGTGTTCAAGGTATTTATTTGACGAGGGACCAAGGGGGTATGAACTGATTTTAGTATCTACATTTTGCCCCTTTTTGTTGTGTTGCTAGTATTGGTAAGTGACGCTGACAAAAATAAGATGTGGTTGCCCCATGTGTGGGTGAAGGTGATCCCCCTAAAACCAAGAGCGACGAGGCAAAGGGCGAGTAGTGGTGAGTGGTTTGATAAAAGGTGAATGGGATGAAGAGGAAGGTGGGTAACGGGGAGAAAGGAAACAGTCTACTCGTGTAATCAAGGTAATGGGTCGTGGTCAAAGGTAGTAATAGGAAAACACATGCACTCTTATAAATTGTGGCATGATACTAGGTTAAAGAGAAAGAAAACTCTACATTGTCTAAGGTCGATAGGTTTATCCAAACAAGTTTGAGGTGATTCCGGTATCCAAGGTATAGGATATGGTCAGGAAACATGACGCAGGTCAGGTGCAGGAATGTTTAGGTGTGTTCTGTACACCAAAGGTAGGGTCAAGATAAACGGTCACAGAAGAGGCAAGGTAAGGTCATTAGGTCAATCAACACAGGTAACAATGCCGCAAGGTATAGCGAACACATGAGGTCAAAGGTCACTAGTGATGTTCTAGGTCCAAAATCTAGGTCACGGCATGGGTAGGGCCAAGGTATGGGTAAAATAACAAGTCCCCAAATGAGGATGAGGGTAGGTAGTAAATGATGAGGTCAGGAGGGTGAGGTAAATGGTCAGGGAAAATGGTGGGTGGGGTAAAAAGTGTGATAGGTAGGGTAATAGGGTGAAATTGTGGGCCATGTGGAAGAGAGGATGACCAATGCCGGTCAAGGGTAATCGATGCCGGCATAGGGTAACCGACCACGGTAAAGTACGGCACGTGACTAATGTCGGTGAAGTTAAACCGGTGTCGATTAAGTCGGGTTTATGATAAAAATGAAAAATATGTGTGTTTTACAAATCATTTGTCTTCTTGCGAATTGGGAAAAAGACACGAGAAAGAGAAAAAGGTGAAAAAGTGTCCGAACAGAACGGAGAGTTGAGTTGGTGAGCCAAATGGTGGGTGATTGGTAATTGAGAGGCGGGTCCATGGAATTAGATTATGAGATTTGATTGGTTGGAGATGTGAGTAGAAAATAGTGATGGTAGAGGTGGAGAGGGATTAGGCGGACCACCTGCAGCAATGCCAAATGTGACACCACGGCGATGGCAAAGCATGATGAGGTAAGTGTTAAACACTTTTTGTGTTGTTGTGAGGTAGATTAGTTGGTAAGGTGGGTTTTTGTTGTTTTTGTTTTTGTTTTTTTGGGGGATGAAATTTGAAATGTGGGAGGGTAAATTGGGTAAAATAGGAGTGGGGAAAGAGGTAAGTGGGAGAATAGGGGGTAGGATGTGGTTAAGGGGAGGTGTAGGTGAGAATGGGTGGGTAGATGAGGCAAGAGAGGGAATTTTTTGAGAGGGGAGGGTTTTGGGGTTGTAACTATTGGCCATGATAGTGACCGGAGTCGGTTAGGTTTCGTAGACGTCGGTAGGGTCAAACCGGGATCATCATGAAACAGTGGACCGATGCTGATTTAGGGATGACCAGCACCGGCCGGGTGTTGGAGAAAAAGGGGCTGAAAGGGGGCCTAAGTCGAGTGCGTGAGATAGGGAAGGGTAGAATAGGGTGCGTTGGTGAAACCTAGTATAGGCGGGGGGAAATGGATTTGAGGAAATGCTAATGGGTTGAGTATGGGTATGATGAATGTGGTTTAATTTGTTTGTATTGGATGTAGGGGAGAGATCAGCTTTAGATGAGAGACAGGGTGCCACCCCTTCTCTTGAGAGTGTGAGGCACGGTGACCGCTAAGGAGTGGTAGCACATGGAGGAGGTGGGCCTGAGTGGGGTCCAGCTTTATCAACATACGGTCCAACAGGTGAGTCTGATGGTCGCTCTCATCGATAGATGGGATTCAGCGACCAACACGTTCCACCTACTAGCAGTGAGATGACAGACACCCTGGAGGACGTGTTTAGGATCATATGACTACCAATACTAGGGATGCAGGTGTATTCGATCTCCTCCGAGGCCTCGGAGGAGTTGATGTTGACAGTGTTTGGAGAGGGACTGGTAGACATGACATTCCATAGTGCCAGTTTGAGTTATGGAGGGATGTATCAAGCCCATCTAGAGGAGATGAGGCTCGTTGTTTTATTGATGGAGGTAGTGTGTTGTTTCACACTACCAAATGCAGAGGGAGGGAGATTTCCCCACTCATTGATGGGGGTACTTCATGACATGATGATAGATCAGACCTGATTTTCTTGGGTGCCAAAGCATTCCTAGTGCAGCTATACAGAGAGTTGTGAGTGTATCAACATCTACGTGAGTTCAACCTATGTTGCACATTTTTACTACACGATTGGGCCTATGAGCACATAGTTTGTGTGTGTATAGTAGGTATGCCTTGAGCAGATGCATTTCCACCGAGATTGGTGTGGGTGGGGTATAAAGGCGGTGGGTACCTGTGATTAGGGAGTGGCGATCGGACATGGCTACAAATGATGTATCCCATTAGGGGAATTTATTAGAGGGGTTATTCGGAGTGGACATCATATGGATACCATATGTGGGTTATCCCTCATTCAGGCGGATGCATGATGAGTTAGATGGTCTTCAGTTATTGAGATGGATAGTGGGTGTCGTGCCGGGGAGCATGAGATGATCCCAATGGATAGGGTTAGATGATAGTTTGGACTGGCATAGGACATACCTCCACCCTCCCACCAGTATAGGAGAGATGACATGGACAAGCCATTTCCTCTACCACTGCAGACAGCAGTGCCCATAGCGCAGAGGATCAAGTGGTAGACCGGCGGATTGATGATGTTGGGGTTACAGATAGATACAGATAGTGGTGGGTGGCTCATTTATGAGTGGTACCACCCAGGCTGGGGCAGCTAGATTTAGCCACCATCACAATGCAAAGGGATGCCCTATAGGGGCAGGTGGCGACCCTGATTACCTAGGTGGGTATGGTGCGGGGATAACTAGCGATTCGAGTGAGAGGTGGTTGAGTTACATACACATGTGGCTAGTCTTTAGGCCCGAGATGTCCCGAGGTGGGGATGGAGATGGAGATGGGGATGATGGTCGAGAGGAAAGGCGCCTTACAGGCCAGGTGACAAAAAAATCTTGGAAAGTTACCAAGGGTGATCTTGTGGTTTCAAGAGGTAAGAAAGTAGGTACTTTGTATTTATCCACTATTAGTACTTATCCCTCTTCTATTTTATCTACTACATGTATAGACATAACTCTATGGCATCACATACTTGGCCATATGAGTGAGAAGGGGATGAAGATTTTACATTCACAAGGAAAGTTGTCAGATTTGAAAAACATAGACTGGACTTTTTTTATCATTATATTTTTGGGAAACAAAAGCATGTGAGATTTCTCGAGTTGGATCAACCAAGGAGTGCAAGTTAGAGCTTGTTCATACGGATGTGTGGGGTCCATCTTAGGTATCTTGTCTTGGTGGTTCACAATATTATGTTACTTTTATTGATGATGCTACTAGGAAGGTTTGGGTTTACTGTATAAAGAATAAATTTGATGAATTTGATACTTTCAAGAAGTGGAAAGATCAGATTGAGAATGAAACGAGTTTGAAGTTCAAGTGTCTCAGATCATATAATGGTGGATAGTACTGCAACAATTAATTTAATGACTATTGTTCACATAATAGAATCTATAGGGTGAAAATATGTCCTAGATCACCACAGTAGAATGGTGTGTCATAAAGCACAAAAAGGACTATCCTAGAGCATACCACAAACATGAGATTGCATGCTAGATTGTCTTTACTGATTTTGGGCGAGATATTGTGGATAATGTTGTTTACTTGATAAAGAGAGGACCTTTTTTTAGTGCATTGGAAGGTGGAATAAGAGGAGGCTTGGATGGTAAGAAGGTAAACTATTATTTTCTAAAAGTTTTTGGTTGTGAAGCTTTTTCTCACATTGATAAAGAGAATAGGACCAAGCTAGAAGCTAAGTCAAAGAAATGTACTTTCATTGGGTATGACACTAATGATTTTGGATTTCAGTTGTGGATTTTGGATGAGAAGAAAGTCATTAGGAGTAGGGATGTTATTTTCAATGAAAGGGTTATGTACAAGGAACAACTATAAGAAAAGAAGCTGGAAAATTATGAGTATGTAGCACTTGATGAGATAAAAGATAGAGAAGTGCTCAAAGGGTGGAAAATCAACAAGTACAGAAAATACACAGAGTTGGCATCAATCCTAGCATAGTCGGTGTTGATTTTATAGATCAAAATCAGCAAGAACAACAAGAGCCTCAAACTCTATAAAATCTTGTGAGACATTCTACTAGGGTAAGTAGACCCCCTGCAAGATTATCTTTGTATCAACTTTACTATTGTTTATTGATGGATGGTGGAGAACTAGAAAGTTTTGAAGAAGCAATGCAAGTAGAAACATGAAAAAGTGGGAGCATGGCATGGATGAGGAGATGGACTCCTTGGAACACAACCAAACTTGGGATTTAATTCAAGGTAAGTGCACGAAGTTGGGAGGCCAAAAAGCGGACAAAACCTGAAAAAAAAAAAAAAAAAAAAAAGCAAAACACATACGCATTCTATTATAACATGATCACATTTTAAATTGTCAGGTTTGGGATTTACCGAGGCATAACACGTACGCATTATGCCTACTATAAAAAAAAAAAAAGAGGCCCGAGCCTCTATCATTTTATCTCCCTCAAATGCGAGTTTCAGAGCTTAACCATGCCCTCGCGTTTTTTCATTCAGTTGGATCTCAAGCTCAAAGGATCATTTCTGGATCACCGGGAAGATCTGAATCGATGATGGTGCCACGGAGAAGAGGTAAGCACAATTCTTTTCTCAAAATTGCATTGAAATATGATAATTATAGATTAAAATTTGAATTGAATACATATTTTTTATTGTTATAGTTAGAGGTTGAGGGAATCAACCACAACCAAACCTTGTTATTCATGTCATCCCTCCCGACACTCCCATAATTACTCAACATCCCAGGATAGTCAAGTAGATTTAGCATCCCACATAATTGAAAAAAAAATTGAAATTGAGGATTTAATCAAAACAATGACAGATTCACAATATACAAACCCCTACCGTACCTCTCTTACAAACACATTGGAGGCATTCCTTGTTCGAGTTAACATGGAAATGGGGAAAAGCTGATCGTTAGACAACTTACAGAGAGGGTTGTAGGGTTTATTATTCCAACAAATTGTCATATGTGGATGTAAATAAAAAAAAATTTCAAAAGACCTCATATGCGCCTTATTCACGGACCCCCACACTAATTTTCCTATTTCGTTGTCATGTAAATAGTTTCCCATCCATTGGTGCAATAATAATTTGATTAAAAATAATTTTTGGGACCGATGGTGGATGGTGTTTGATTTTCCACCTTGTAATAACAACAAGGTGCCACTATACTTTCTGAGGAAACTCTATTGTGAGTTTATCCTCAACGAGATCCCAAATTATTTTGATTTCGAGATTTCTAGGGCCGAGGAAAAGGATCTGCACAGGATCGACCAAGTGCACAACGTGCACCTATTCAACAGGGTAGATTCCCCGCATAGAATCCCCCTCACCCTGAGATTTTCCCTCAAGCAGTGAAGGAGACAGTAGAGATTGATACACTCCACACGCTTCAGGGGCTATCTATGACCCTTGTTCGACATATGAGGGAGATTTCTCATCCAAATGCTCGCGGAGGTAACTACTAGCATGAGGCCACATCTTTTCTCGTCATGTGGTAGCATATGTTTGGGGCCCATGGAGGACGATACTTGCATGCGTATTGATTTTGGTGCACCTGGTGCTAGGCGTGTACACGATAATGTCACTATGTTAGATGTCCTTTTGAGTGAGACATTTGGATTACATTCATCAACATCACCTTCACAGGTAAATTTGTTATGTTTTTATGTGTGTTATAAAAATTTTGGAGTACTTGATTTACTTATATATGTTAAATTTTTGAAATAATTGTATTTGTACATGTATATGCATTGATATTACAGCACGTGGGAGGCGCATCTTCATTCCGCCACAGACGGTGAGCACCATGCATACACATACATTCACAGAGGTAATTTAGAATGTTAATTATGTAAAATTTTCACATACATGTGTGTTTGTATTAGTTTTGAAGTCAAATATATGTATGTTCTTGTATGTCCATCTAACTCATGTGATATACATGTTTGATAAATATGTTGACTTCACTAGACACCCCACCATCTCTATGACAAGTAGATAAAGGTGTTGCTGCTGCGATTTCATCTACGCAACAACTCATTGAGGTATTCAAACAACACGTAAATTTTGTTAAATTTCTCGTGTAATTCATATTATGTTAAATTACATGTTAGTAATGTCTTTCATTGTAGAATTATTAAATTATGTTAATAATTTCCTTCATGTGTATATGCGAAGTTAGTTACTGCGATAAAAGTGCAGCCTGTTCATTTGATTCATAGGCGTGGCGGGGTAAAAACAATAGTTCTATATTGATAAAATTAGTTAAAATATTGTCATTATGTACATACATGTACTTAGTTCTATTTTTGCTAATTCTGATGTTAGATTTTGATCTTATGTGTATTTAGGGAACTTCAACCCCCTCCATTTTGACTTTGAGGGCACAGACTCCTCCATCTCGTCATCTTCGTACCCCTGTTCATACTGCAGGAGCTCCCGATGACTCATCTAAGCGTGAGATGTAAATTCAGCGTGATCGAAAACTTGCGGTAAGTTTTTATATTTATGTAAATACTTTCATTCTAGCATGGTCTTAAATACATGTTGAAAACATATATAAATTAATTTTTGGCAAAAAAACATTGTAAATGCATTTACTGAGGCTCATCTACAGTGAGTATTCAGCGAGAAGAGGACTCAAAGCATGGGCTCAGATGATCCAAAGTCATCTCATGGATCTCCATCTTTGTCTAAGGGAGGGCCTTCTTCGAGCAAGGCCAAGAGAGGGATATATTTTGATGAGTAGGAAATATATGTCTTACATGACATTGTTTTTGTATGCCTATGTGCATGGCATTGTTTGTACGTATATATGTCATTTGAACTTGATGGTATATGACCTATTTGGCCATTTTTGTATTTATTATGCACATTAAAATACTATTTTAAACTTGATAATTTTGTATGAGACCTTACATTTCGATATTATTTTTGCATGAAACTAATATGATGTGCACTTGACAATATTTAAGACATTATGGATTATTTTTTTATTTATTGGTGATGTACATGTACTAGCATTTTTAATGTATGATATGCATCAAACTTTGGAAATCAATATTTATATAATGTATGTATATAGAGAGTTACCTAATCGAGTAATTATTCATTCAATTTATCAATGTGTATATGTGTATTTACTTTACTTGCGCTTCTTTTTCTCATGGTCTCTTTGTACCAGTTCCTATATTATCATGCACTTACTACATTCTTTTATGCTTCTAAGTCTTCTCCCATGTTAAGACACCGAGAGTCATCACAATTTGATGCCTTTCATATGTTGATATTTTGAGAATGTCTCTCCATATACATTACTCCAATGCTTGAGAATGTCTCCAAATGCAATGACATTCTGATTCAGACACTCAATGATTCTTGATTGTCTAATCCTGTCTAATTTTTTTATTGCTTTTAAATCTCTAGGCATTTCAAGTTATTTGGAAATCACATCACACCCTTCACTATGCTTGATGAATACCCCTATCCTTTTGAAGGCACTTTTGAAAGCATCCATGGGTTTATCATAGCATAAATTATCAATGAGTGGAAGGTCACTAAGCCATAGGCCAACTAAATCCCATCTAAAAATAAACAAGAAATATTTACTAGGCAATTGATAACTCCCATGTGTTCTTAGACATACCCCTATCAAATTCATTCTTAAGCCAATCTATTCATTCAGGGCTCTTAAGGGACTATGCCCGAACGAGGTATCTGAAAGCACGGGTAGTGTAGGGAACCAAAACAAAGCCTCCACTAGTGTTCACCTAGTTACCCTGATGTGTTAGTGTAGCTAGTTTGGTCCCACGAGCTTCCTTTTGCAAACTACAGCATTTGGGAGCCCTACACTGACTCAAAATCCAATATTTCACGTGTTTGCAAACAATAGGACAGTAAGAGAACCAAATGGAGATGGAGAAAATCAAGAGAGGATTTCATAGAGGGATTAAACATAGAGGTTTTAGATCGACGATACGTCTCTAGGTGCCTGAGTCAGAAATCACTTGTCGAAGATATAACATGGTTTGGTCTCGGGGCTCTTAAGAGACTACGCTGAATGAGTTAGACCGAAAGCAAGTTAAGGAAATTAAAACTAACACCTACTAGTCTTAATTAACAAAAAAATTGCAAAATAAAATCTAAACACCATCAAGATAAGAGCTAAACAAGGTTAGACAATAACACTGTATGCATTAGAACTTTAAAGCATAAATCAAACTAATCATGCTAATTGTCAAAAACCTCTACTCTTTTGATTGAAAACAAAAATCAAATGGACCTATGTGGACCTATATAGGTTCCATGGCAATCAAATTTGGTGAAGGAAGGAGGCTTAGCTCTTCAATGGTGAATTCTTCAAGAGTGACAAAGAAGCTTATAGTCTATTTGCTATGTGCTTTGCTTTTATCTTCTCAAAGAATTTAGGTGTAAGTGTAAAGGTAGGAGGAGGGATCTTTATATAGCCCAATGGATAAAGGAATCACTACATCCCTTTGCATGTGGGATAATAGGGATGTTGAGTTAGTTGTGGATAAGGGGGTTTAGATAGGGTTGAGTTAACTTTAGGAGGGTTTGTTTGTCCTTTAGTGACTCATGTGGATGACTTTTAATTAATCAAGATGATAAAGGGGCCTTTTAATTAATCAAGATGATTTAATTAATAGATGTGAAGCTAATTAATAATAATTTAAAAGATTTAGACTATGAGGGGATTAAATCAATTGAATATTGATTTATTGGTTAAATGAAAGGGGAGGCTAATTAATTAATAATATGATTAGACTATAGACTAGAAGGGGATTAAATCAATTAAATATTGATTTATTGGTTAAATGAAAGGGGAAGCTAATTAATTAATAATAATTAATTAGTTCTAGATAGAAGGGGATTAATTAATGGAAGGTCGTTAATTAGGATATTTTTGGATAGATGACTTAATTAATTAGCGTAGTGTAATTAATTAATGACGATAGGAGAGAAGGTGAGCGCTTTTGATGATATGTCACCAATTTGTGGAAAGGAGATAATTAGCGCAATTTAAGTATTTAAATTGCTCGGGCATAATTATGGGTGTCTACATTTTCCCCTCTTTGGGGTGGCGTAAGTGATGCCACTTCAAAGATAGTAGATGAATGAAATTTTGAAGGGATAGAAGAAAAATTAGTAGGAGGGAGAGATGCCCCTCGAGTGTCGATGGGGTGATGAAGGAAGATGATCGATGATCAAAAAAAGATGAGAAATAGATAGAAGAATGGGTAGGGGAAATGCCCTAGGTGAAGGCATAAGAATGTGGGAGGAACATGAAGGTAGAAGAAAAGTGGTGGGAGGAAAGTGAGGTAGAAGAAATATGGAGAAGTGGAGAGAAGAACTTAGCCTCTAGCCTTTGCATTGGAACAACTTCAGTGTCATCATATTGCCAAAAGATCTACGTCATCGGTCCTTATTAAAAATATAAGCATACGACAAAAGTAGAATGACATGAAAAGCCATACTACGAACAATTGTCCATTGCTGAAAATACCAACTCCATGCAACATACAAAATGTAATGCAATATGAGAAGGAAACAAGCTCATTTAATAGGGAAAACAAGTATGAATGCACACATATCCAACCCAACAATGGTCAAGACAAGTTGTACAAATGTTTTGTTATCAAGATGAAGAGATCCACATGTTCGTGATTGATGACAAGGGTTAAAAATGATGCCCCGAGCAAGGATACATGCAAGGGGAAATGATGATGGACATGAGGTCCAAGTAAAGCTTGTGTGCGCAATGAAAAAAACACCAGAAACAAGACGTGCCCTGAGTATGAGAAAAGCAAAAGCTAGCTTTGTGAATGGTTGTGAATCGGTGATCCGTGAGTCATATAGATCGGTGAAGATGTGAAACAAACTAGTAGGATATGGAGAGAATACCATGCGCAAGACACAAGTTTCAGCCGTAATAAGCAGGTTACCTATTTTTGTAGGTTTTTACTTTTAGGATTTTGTGAAAAAAATTGCCCTGTTTTTGGATTTTGAAGTGATATATATATATATATATATATATATATATATATATATTTGTTTTCCATTTTTGAAATGTAGTGGATAGTAGAAGAAAATAGAAGAAATAGAATGAAGGGCCTAGGTGCAAAAAACATGCCTAGGTGGAAGAAAGAAGAAACAAGTGACAAATAATGTCCTTGTATAGTGGAAAAATTAATAAAATAATTATTTTGAAAATAATTATATTACGAGAGTGTGGATAAGAAGAAAAATCACCTAGGAGCAATAAAAATTGTCCTAGGAGAAGAAAGGGGTATTGGATAAAAAAATGCCCCAACACGGTGAAAAAAAAAAGAAAAATAATTATTTAATTAAAATAATTATTCAACGGTGAACAGAGGAGAAAACGGTGATCAAAACGAGCCTCCAGGCATTCACGGCGGTGAAAAATAGGTTGATATACCCCACCCAGGGGGTAAATCACCATGACTAATTCATTTCTTACCGACCACCGCTACTGAGTTTTTACTGCGAGGCTCTGATAGCGATGAGGATGATGGTGATAGCATGAGACCGATTGAGATGGGAAGACACAGTCCGAGGGTACCAGCGGCATGCCGACGATGGCGTCTTTGTGAGTACTCAAACCCTCCTTGTCAATTTTTCAATTAATGCCCTAGAATTAGGAATTAGGGTTAGGGTCATGTTGGTGCACGTGTGCATGCAGGCGCATGTGCATGTTAAAGGTGGCAGGTGTCCAATTAGGGGTGCAAGGCACCTTAGGTGTACGCACACGCATGGTACACTCAAACACACACACATGCATGCGTATGTGCACACATATGTGTAACATGCACATGCACACACACACACACACATAAGGTAGTAGTGCACACACATATGACGCAGGATGCACGCACACAAGCCCTTAGAGGATTCCACATGTGCACAAGCACTTTGAAAGGAGTGGCGCACATGCCCAAAAAAGTGATGCACAGGCACATGATTGATGTGCAAGCAAGTGCAAGAAAGGTGCATGCATGCATATGCCAAAAAGGGGGCACACATGCCCCAAAAAGGGCATGTGGTGCACTAGGATGACATGGAGGATAGATAGAAAATGCCAAAAATGATGGCATTTAGAAGAAAATTTAGGATTTTTGGGTTAACCCTAAAAATGATAGATAATTTTTAGAAGAAATGTTAGTAAATGATGAGTGGATTGATTTTTAGAGACGACACCTACAAGTGCTTTGAGATGGGAGCATCATTCATGGATCACGACTAGAGGAGATGGAGGGGAGCATGCATCGGTGAGACCATCACACAATAGCCATTCTTCTAGAGGTAGTGGGCCTAGGCCCCATGTGTCGCGGATGCCTTCCATCACCTTTGGATCATGGTCTACTTACTGCACTAGGCCGAGCGGTGGCACAGTGAGAGTCAGTGCTTCCGACTCCCTACGGAGAGATGACCATTACTTTGGAGGATGTGTGGTGGATTCTCGCATGCCCATCCTAGGTTACACTGATTGAGTACACTTCTGATGTTGGGTAGATCAGGGCAGTTGTCGGGATTTGTTTGATCGAGATGACATACCACATGATGGTATGACTATTGCATTCCATGAGTGCATCACCGACCCTACACTACACCGAGGGCCCCTATATATTATGGCACTTATCAGTGGGTTTTTACTCACTGATAAGACTGGGACATCTTTTCCATGAGGGTTGATGACATTGGTATAGGGGATCTTTAGTGGTGAGCGCTATTGTTGGGGATAGTGTATACTAGCACACCTTTATTGGGACTTACATTTGATCACCTACCACCACCGTCAAGAAGATGGTGGGGCCTACCTCACTACTATAGATTTGGTCATGGGACCACATTGCTATCGGGTGCCCTGTGGGCACTCTTCATGTTCGAGATCCAGAGGAGCCATCTTACATGGTGTGGGTTTTAGTAGGTGGTGATGTACGAGGTCACTGGGAAGCTATATAGGTATCACCGAGAGTTTGATGAGCTACCAGATAGGGATGTCATATGGAGACCCTACATGCATATATAGTGGCCAGAGGATGCCGTAGAGCTCAGTGTGTTAGCATAGTGGAGCATTACCTTATAGGGTCATTGGAGTTACATTATCGAGCTATATAGGGTCGACGAGATGCAGCAAGTGATAGCTAGGCATGGTACAGGGGTTCCACTAGCCGGACATATGGTATGCCTGTCGAGAGACTGGAGAGGTAGACCATGGGGCCGCGTATACAGGTGACCCGAGCTAGGGCCAATTTTTATAGTGTGCCCCACAGGTATGGGACCCCAAACACTATAGATTAGAGATCGGCACTACTGCAGATTATTGGACTTGGTATGTGACTATTTTACCCTAACATCTGACTATCCCGGAGGAGGCTGGGCAGCAGGTGCTAGACCACCGAGAGATATTTGGCATGGTGGTGACCAGAGAGAGGGTGCAAGGTCATGACCTAGAGGATCCATTTGATGGATTACCCCATGATGAGTAGGGTACCACATAGGTATAGGGACCGAGGCCGTAGGGTCAGGACAGGCACCTGCACAGCCCTCTAGGCCCCTGAGTTTTAGAGTAGGGTCAGTCTTCCAGGCCAGTACATGGACAGGTCCTGGTGGCACAAACAGCCACCCTACAACAATAGTTATAACAGGCTCTTGTAGAGTGAGATCAAGTCACACAGAGAGAGAGACCAAGCCCGAGCTCAGATTTAGTAGTGATAGATGGCGAAAGCGAGATCGGCTGCTGGGCCAGGCTGTAGCGAGGAGGAGGTGATAGTGTTGTGCACTTTCAGTAGATATGATAGATGGCTGCATAGATGGCCTAGGTGATGAGTTTATATCCAGAGACACAGGCCCAGCTGCAGCCCATGATACTTGAGTGAGATAGGTTGAGAGAGTGAGTGTAGTGGTGGGCAGGTTGAGCTTCGAGCCCGAGCCTCAAGAGAGATAGCATCTTCCGACGCATAGATGGTACATGGTGGTGACTGGCCTGAGACACACAGAGATCTAGCTACATAGAGGGAAGAGCCTCTTATTATAGGTCTTTATACTTTGAGGTAGTTCCGGCTGAGTGTGGGCACCTTCCTATAGCCAGCAATCAAGCAGAGGTACTAGATCTGAGAGGCCTAGGGCCTGGAGTGGAGTAGCCATGGCCGAGGAGAGCTGACCAGTGATGCTCATGCCATGCCACCACCATGAACGAGACCAGCTACCCCCTTGAGTACCCCCGAGGGCTCGAGTCAGCCCTGATGATTGTATTTGACACATGTGCCTCTTGATGAAGGCTTTTTTGATGTATTATAGTTTTGATACATGCCTCTGATGAAGGTATTATTCTTTGATATATGTATCATCTTTTTGTATGCCTCAGATGAAGGCATTTTTTTGATGTACTGTAGTTACGTATATCCATTTTTTTGACACAGATATACCACACATGTATTATATGGACATTTTTGACATGACATATGTGTTTATGAGATGGACATTGTTTGTTATTTCTGATTGAGTACATGGATAGATAGATGTGTTTATGATGTTAGATGATTTGATTTCACATGTATATGTATCATGATTTTTTGATGTATCGCATGTGTTTTGATTACTAGATGATAGATCTTGTAGAGTATATCAAATGTATTTTTCATGTGATGTGCCATACTTAGTGGATGGGATGATATGATGATATGGGTGTGGGGGATAGATTTTGATATTTGTGATCCCTCTTGCCCCCATTTGATGATACGATATGTGATGATTAGCTTAGCATTCATGTATGATGTATACTTAGCTTTTTCTTGATATATGATGTATAGATGATGTTAGATGTGATGATAGTGATGGAAATATGATGATGTGATAACAAAATGATGCACATGCAACAACAAACACAATCAAATGCTAACAAAGAACACAATGAATCAATATAACAATGTACTATGATCCACTAGCATGCAAAAACACACTTCAATATGCACAAGTAAGAATAAATCTAATCTAATCAAGAAAAGATGAATCCTAACAAAGTATGTCCAAGAAACAAACAACACAAATGTACAAGCATGAAGCAATTATCACAAGCAAACAAGCAAAGAAAGAAACAAGACAATGCAAGTAAACTAAAGTAAATATTTTTGCAAGATTTGGTTTTATGAAACAATTTTCTATTTTGTTTTTGTTTTTGTTTTGAAACAATTTTCTATTGTTTTTGTGTTTTTGAAACAATTTTCTATTGTTTTGTTTTTAGAAACAATTTTCTATTGTTTTTTGTTTTTGATATTTTTTGTTTTTTTAAACAATTGATTTGAGAAAAATTTTCTATTTTTTGATATTTTGAAACAATTTTGAAACAATTTTATATTTTTTTTTTTTGTTTTTCCAACAGATTTTCCAGAGCTATGCACAGGTAACCAAGAAAGCGTGGATGCCCCTAGCGTTAGATGGGGAATATACAAGGGAAGATGCCACACTTATACATAGGAAGGTGAAGTCACAGAAATGCCCCCAACGTAAGATGGGGAATAGGCCAAGACCATGCCCCTCATAGATGAATAAAAGGAGACAAAGCTGGATCAAGGCTTGACAGGATTGGGCCCACAGGGAATCTCAGAGGTAGACGTGGAACTAGCCCTAGGCTAAGTAGAAATACCCCCCAGATGCAAGATGCTTGTGAACAATGAATCCTCCCAAGGTGCCGAAACTAGTTTTCACCCAAGGACTATCCAAAGTGCCACAATTGCATGGTTTTCACTTATGGATGACTTTTTTTTTTCTTTTTCTTTTTTTTTTTTTGATTTTTTGTATTTTGATCATTTTACCATGTTTTTTTTTTTTTTTTGCTTTTCTGATTTTGTGCCATATTTAAGCATAGAACCACTTAAGGTGCATGGCATTCATGGGCTCATGGAGCTCATCACCATTGGGGTGAGTGAGTTTGTATGCTCCTGTGTCATACTTGGCCACTATAACATAAGGTCCTAACCAATGCGGTTCAAACTTTCCTTTCTTTTCTCGTTTTGCCCTTGTGTTGAATTGATTCTCCTTCATGACCAAATCACCAACCTCAAACTAACGAGGTATGATTCTCTTGTTGTAATTTCTAGAGACTCTGTTATGATACACTTTGAGGTGATTAAGGGCATGGATGTGCTTCTCATCTAGGAGCTCTAACTCAGCCAGTCTAGCCACCCAGTAATCTTCATCTTTATCAGATAATCCCTAAGAGAGATTCTTAGGGAAGGAAGTTCAATTTCTAGTGGGATGATAGATTCCATCCCAAATACTAAAGAATATGGCATCACACCCGTAGGAGTGTGAATGGAGGTCCTGTAAGCCCAAAGAGCTGGGTGGATTTGCAAATGCCAATTATGACCTGTTTTACTTACCATTTTCTCCATTATTCGCACCAAAGTCTTATTTGTGGCCTCGGCTGTCCATTACCTTGGGGATAATATGGTGTAGACCATTTTAACCTGATTTGGAACCGCTGACAGAGACCCTTTACAATTTTATTCTTGAATGACTTTCCATTATCAATAATAAATGGCTGTAGGAATGCCATACCAAAAATGATATGATTCATGATGAATTTGGAAATCTGAGCTCCTGTTACATAGGTTAAGGGGACAGCTTCCACCCACTTGGTAAAGTATTTAGTAGTCGTGATGATGTGGGTATGACCATCAAATGAGGTAGGGGTAAGCTTCCCTATCAAGTCAAGTCCCCATTTAGAAAATGGCCATGGGGTAGTGATGGGTTGCAATGGTTGTGATGGAGCATGGATGAAATTTCCATACTTCTAACAAAGTACACATTTTTTGACATAGTTGCAACAATCGGTTTCCATGGTAGGCCAATAGTAGCCTACTCTTAACAATTTCTTGGCCAAAACCATTCCATTAGTATGTGCTCCACACACCCCTTCATGTACTTCTTTGATCGCTTGGATCGACTCCGTCATATCGAGACAACGTAACAAATTCCCATCATAGCCATGATGATAAAGTGTACCTCCTAAAAGGGTATAACGGGCTATTTGGTGAATTAGGCTTTGTTTCTCGAGAATGGGAGATGTGGGAGGGAATGTGTTGTCTTTGAGATAGGTAAAGATGGGCTCATACCATGGGGAATTGGGACCAACAACATCACAAGCCGAGACAGGATTTTGGCATGTCGTATGTGGGTTGGCATAAATTTTCCACAAAGAATGGCATGTCATTATTCCCGGTGGAATACGGAGCATAGAACCCACTTTTTGCCATAGCATCTACCGATCTGTTTTGTGCTCTTGGGATTTATTCAAATGTGATGCAGCACAAAGTACTCTTTTAGAGTTTCTACCAACTTTTTGTAAGGTATGAGATTTTCATCCTTAACCTTGTATTCATCATTAACTTGCTTGATAATTAACTGAGAATCACCCACAACCTTGACATGATGAATGTTCCACTTGATGGTGAGCTTCATCCCTGCGATAAGTGCCTCATATTCTGTGATGTTTTTCATGCAAGGAAAACCCAGATGAAAAGCTGTGAGGTATAGGATCACGCTAGAAGGAGTAATGAGGACCACACCTACTGCTCCTGAACCATGAAAAGTAAAAGACCCATCAAAGTGTATCTTCCATATGATAGATTCTTCAATGTATAGTAATGAGGCATCTGGAAGATCCAGATTCAAAGGTTTAGTGCCTTGCAAAGGTGCTTCTGCTAATTGGTCAATGAGTACTTGTCCCTTAACCAACTTTTGATGCACAAACTCTATGTCAAATTCACTTAGTAGAATGATCCAATTAGCCATTCTACCTGTGAGGGTGGGTTTAGATAGCAAGTACTTGAGCGGGTCAACTTTGGATATAAGCTTGGTTTTGGTATTCAATAGATAATGGTGAAGTTTTTGAAAAGTAAAAACAACATCCAAACAAGATTTTTCAATTTGGGGATAGTTGAGCTCATAAGTGATGAGAGTGTGACTAGAGGTAGTACACCTTTTTCTTTGTGACCAAGGTGTATTGGGTGAGCAAAGTGCACCAATAGCAAATTGAGTAGTAGAGATATAAAGTAGGAGTGGCTCACCAAGAGTTGGAGGCATGAGGACAGGTGGATTGGCCAAGTATTGTTTAAGCAAAGTGAAGGCCTGTTGTTGCTCTGGTCCCCAAATGAAGGTGACATCCTTTTTAAGTAGGTGGGTGAATGAATGACACTTATCAACAAGTTGGGAGATGAAGCGGTGAATAGCCTGTATTTTTCCTTGCAAGTTGTGTAGTTGCTTAATGTTCTTAGGAGGAGGCATTTCAGTAATAGCAGACACTTTAGTAGGGTCTACCTCAATTCCCCTTCTTGATATAATGAAACCCAACAATTTTCCTGATAGCACGCCAAACACACATTTCTTTGGGTTTAGCCGGACTTTGTACTCTTGTAGGCACTCAAAGATACGCCAAAAATAATAGGGTGATCCTCTCTTGTCTTAGATTTTCCAAGGATGTCATCCACATAGTCTTCCATGATATCATGGATCATATCATGGAAAATTACCATCATTGCCCTCTGATAAGTAGCTCCTACATTTTTAAGACCAAATGACATTACTTGATAACAGAAGGTACCCCAAGGAGTTGTAAAAGTTGTCTTGTGTTGATCTTCATCAGCTATCTTGATTTGGTTGTATCCTGAAAATCCATCCATAAGAGATAGCATCTCATATCCTGTTGTTGAATCCACAATCATATCAATATTTGGTAGTGGAAAATCATCCTTAGGGAAAGCTTTATTAATGTCTCTAAAATCCATGTAGATTCTGATCCCGACAGGCTTCTTCTGGACATAGGACGATGTTGGATATCCATTCAAAGTAATCAATAGGCCGAATGAATCCTGCCGCAAGAAATCTTTCTAATTTATTCTTTAACTCAGTAGGGCTACCCTTGGGTGCATCTTTCTGAGCTTTGTTTAATAGGCTTAGCATCTGCATGTACAACTAAGTTGTGCATGACCAAAGTTGGATCTAAGCCTAGCATATCCTTATAGGACCATGTGAATACATCTATAAACTCCCGTAGTAGCATGGTGAATGTTTTTGTTCCATGCCGAGAGTGATGCTCCCAATTTGACTATTTTTGGGTCCTCTTTGTACCAATGTTTACATCGATAGTTTCCTCTACTAGTAATTTTGACAAGTCCTCCATATGCGTGTAGGATCGGGAGGAAGGTTGAGATCTTCATCCAAGGATGTCTCCATGAGATTTTCATCCTTGGCATGGTCACTTTTATTGTCCTTTGATTTTTGCACTATGTTTGTCGGCTAGTGCCTCAAAGAGGTTTTCATTGTGTGACTTGGACTTTGATTTTTCCGAGGCTTTACATTGGAACTTTTTCCCTCACTTTTTCTTAAGTTTTTCTAACCATGAAGCTCAACCTCCTCACCAAAGTAGGCGTAGGTATCCAAGTCAATATAGAATCCCTTTTGTGGTCTCCAATGGGAATTGTATCTCGAATGCCCATGAACTCTGTGATAGCTTCATCATTCTCAAATAGATCTAGTGACATATGACATTGTTGGTCCCATTCAACAAGGGAAGGGTAAACAAGGTCAAGGGTAGGTTCCGTAGGGGTTATGGTTAGGACAGCGGTATTCATGAATAGGTTCGTGGAGGCAAGATCCTCATATTGGCTACAATGGGAATCATATCATTTGTCTAGATAGTCAGAGCTATCCTCACATTCAGAACAAGTAGCATCTTGATCATTGGGGTGTGCCCATAAGGGTGAATTCCAATGCCATATCTTTCTATTTTAAAATGTGGGAGAGGCATTGGTTCTCGTTGTCCTTGCTCATTTCTTCCACATCCTAGGCCCTTGTAGCCCATGGAGTACATCATTTTACTGGATTTCTCATATTCAGGGGTTTGATAGTAGGTTGGTTGAGTATCCTCTGGGACCCAAGTTGTAGGTGGATCCAACAATTTTTCTTCAGCCAACAAGCCTCTCCAGTAAGAATGACCCAATAGTTTGTTCATTTCTAGGTCTTCTGAAGTGATAGTTGGGTCGACCTCTAGTCTTGGGTGACAATGAAAGGTCTGAAACCAAGAGGGCTTGTTGCACATTATATTCTCCATAACCATATTCTAGAACCTTCATCTCCCATGAATCAAAAGGAGAGGTTGATGTAGAGGCCCATGGGTGCAAGAACTGAGAGAATCGAATCTACCCAAGATTCCATGGCTTCAGATTGGAGAGGGACAACTATATCGGTGGGGACATGCATATGTACCCTTACGTGTAAAACTATTGAGAGCTCTACAAGTGAGCGAAGGCTCGAATCTCCTTGTATTGTAATGGTGTGTCCCTCATGCTTCAGTTTAATGCATTGATGAAATGTTGATGGCACAACCTGCATGGCATGAATCCATGGTCGGCCTAGAAGCATATTATACGGAAGTTCCAAGTCCAAGACATGGAACTTTGTTTGATGAAAAGTGGGACCCACTTCCATAGGCAACATGATTGTGCCCGCTAACTCCCTTTCCACGTTGTCGTAAGTGGTGATAGTGATGATGTTTGACTCAAGATCTGCTTCAGTATGTCCAGTTGTTTAACCAACTTTAGTGTGCTAGATGTTCAACCCTGATCCATTGTCCACAAGCACCCATTTGATCTTCTGTGGGTAACAACTACCTCAATATACAAAGGAAGATTATGTGTTGGATTTTTAGTAGGGATCTCCCTATGATTGAAGGAAATGTGTTCAGTTGGTACAATGTTTTACTATGGCGGCTTGAAGATGTGTAGGATCTACCTCTAGTGGCACTCCTGACCCCTGAAGAGTTTGGTACAAAATGTCTTTGTGAACATTTGAAATCTTAAGAAGATCCAAGATCGAAATCTTGGCAGATGTTTTCTCAAGTTGCTCTAAGAGGTTGTAATTACCATTTTGTGGGGTTGATGGAGAAGGTTCAGGAATCACGAGGTGGGCACGCCTTGTTATCATGGCACAATCCTTTCCCTTGATTGAATGGTGTTGATATGGTCATTAGGAGAGTGAATACATCCAATAAGTGAATCATAATGATTGTTATCCTTCTTGGTATATAAGTAATTCACTGCTTTATAACTTTGGGATGACTCTCCCGATCCGGCTTTGACTCTTCTGATTTACCATGTTTGGGGAATGGCTCTTTATATATCCCCATCTTTTCGTTGGGTGTCTGATTTTTCCCTGGGTTTCCACCTCTATCTCCCCATTATCAATGAGGTCTTGGATATAGTGATGGAGTCACAGACATTTGTTTGTCTTTTATGTCCCTTGACATGATGCATTTCACAATATTCATGCTCCTTGTACCATGATGGTTTTGGAGCATTGTCATCAAATGGTTGTGTCGTAGGATATGTCACCATGTGAGCCGCATCCAATTGTTTTAATATAACCAACAAAGGCTCATTAAGAGGGGTGAACATTCTTCATTTTGGTGGGGGTTGAATAGGTCCTTTGGTCAGTTTAAAAGGTTGACCGGTTTGGACCGTTTGTACACGTTTGGAATCTGTGATCCCGTCTCCCACCACATTTTTGTTTTTGTTAAATACTTTGGCTTCTCCGTAGGTTTAGCATTTTGATTATCCTTAGATTGTGACTTAAGAGTTCCTTTAGCAATAAGGGCTTTCTCTATTTGAACACCCTTTTCAATGACCTCCTCAAAAGTGTGAACACAATGCATTTGAAGGTGGAAAGCAATGTCTGGATTTAGGTTGGGCACAAAGATACTTACCAGCTATTTTTTAGGGGAAAAGTGCAAGGGAAGTGACTGGCTATCCCTCTCCACCATTGTAGGAAGCTGGTGAAAGTCTCATTAGGGTTTTTGGTGCCACATAAATCTGCCATGGTGATATCACTTTCTATGTTATATGAGAAGTGACGCACAAACCTCTCTGCCAATTTTGGCTAGGTAAAAATGGACCCACGAGGCAAACGAGTAAACCACTCCAAGGCTTGACCTCCTAGACTCTTGGGAAAGAGTTGTATGAGATAATTATCACTATAGGACACCTCTTGACATGCCATATAGAAATATTTGACATGATCTCGTGGATCTCCCTTTCCTCTATATTTGTCAAATTTTGGCATATCAAATTTCTTAGGGAAAGGTTGAAGTGTCATAGCTTTGTCAAAAGGATAGGGACATAGTTCTTCATATTGATACTTTCTAATGCTCCCTACATTGCTCTCTTGAAGGCTTGTGAGTGTTTCTTTCATAGATTGTACTTCTTGTGTGAGCAATTGTTCCTTAGTAGGAGAAGTTGGGATATATACATGATGATAATCGTATTGTCTTCTCCGTGATTTTCTCTATGGAGTTCACTGATTTCGACCTTAGGCCTTGATTTTTGGACATTCTTTGCCTGCTTCCTTTTGTACATGAGAGGTTAGCAAGGCTAATTTTCAGCTAAGGCTACTAATTTTTGTTGAATGGTGATCTCTTCTCCCAAAGGTTCCTCTTCTTCCTCATATTGTGGAGGTTCTTCAACTTTCTCGTGTCCTGACCTGATTTTACGTGGCACTTTGATAAAGGGTATTCTATGTCCCACTACATTATATTTTCTGTGTTGGAGGTAGAAGCATGTCCATGTGTTAAAATTTCCTCCATGTTAATAAGAGGATGCTCCTCCTCATTAGCATTATTCGTAGGTGGGATTGTTTCATTTGTAGTGGGCATTTTGGCCCCCAATTCTACAACCCATGCTAGCACCCTATCCTTGTTTCTAAAAAGGAACTCATCTAATAAGGTGGGGTCAAAGTCAAATTCCACATGTGGGGACTCCAATTCATTACCACTATGATCGACCATGTCTTCTATCTCTTTTTCTACGTGGAAAATAGAGGCCCTAGATCATGTCCAATAAAAGGGTTTGACCCTTGTCTGTTTGAGGCTTCCCAAGCTTGTGCTTGTTGTTCCTCGTATGTTTGTTTCTTGAGTCCTAATCATGTTTTGGGAGCCATGATTTGTGATAGTTTCACTAAGGTAAGTTGTAAATGTGTTCAAAACTTTGTGACCACACCTAAGTGAAATGCAAGATGATTTGTCAAGAATATGAATGAGTAACAATGTGAGAATACCAATGTGATAGAGTGATAAATCAACAATGACACAAATGTTTGGTATCTAAGCCTATCAAATGAAGTACTTCCTAGACTATGTTTCAAAAAGTAGTTTGGTGTCGCAAGATAATTAACAAGATGTTCTCACTTATGCCAAGTTCAAGAAAATGAACAAGACGTAAGTAAATACAAAAAGTTAATGTGACCTCCTAACAAGGTATACTAGAAAGTGAGCTCAAATTGATTAAGACCTATATCCCAAAAAGTGCCAGTTACAATTTGTGAGTGACACAACAATGTCACCAAGATATGTTAACCAAAATTTGTGAGAAAGTAAGGTATTGATATCAAGATGATATTGATATAACACACACAAGTGGTAACACGTAGCACTCTTCAAAATCGAGGTAATAATAGAAGTCGAACTAAAAGCTTAAAGTATAACTAGGAATTGTTAAAATGTGTGTAGCGTAACCTTACAATATAGATATTTAGGTCAAGTTTACAAGAAACAAGACGTAAATACCAAAATTGTAGTGATACGATACAAACAAGGTAACCTTTCTAAGGAAGTTCAAGATGATGAACCACGCCTAACTACAATGATGATCTTGACATGGGTATCAAGATCACAAAGGCCACCAATGATATGAATATGCCTCCGCACACTTTAGATGTTTAACTTACCCAACCGCAAACATGGATGGGCGTAAAATAGAAAAAAAGTGGTAGAAACAATCGATTGGTAACATAGAGGTAGTCACCCTTCTTTTGATCAACAAAGTGTCAAAAGAATGTGAAGGAAGTAGATCAAAATGGGGATGAAAAATGTTGGCTTCACTTTGGCAGAGTTTCACCTTGCCTTAAGGCAAGTGAAAAACTAAGCGAAAGTAACGCGTCACATGTTTTGTGATGAAAAGATGGCTCACAACTCAACACTATTTTAGAATGGTCAAAGTGGGCTCCTGGCCAAAGAATATCTTCCTAGGTGGTTCTCTCACCCTAGGTGTTACAAAGTTGTCTTAAGTGAGCATGATTTACCCAAATAGTCCTGACTATCTTGGGAGTATCTCGGCTTTACTTTACCCCCTTCAAGAATAGTAGGAAACTAGTGCATCTACGTGTACTATCACTGGGGTCACCATATACGGACAACCGGTAATGCTATCTCAAAGGAATCACTAGTCAAGTAGGTAGTGTGGAGCACTTCCCATTTCATCCACAAGGTTCCCTCTTGCATGGACTACTTTGGGGTTCCTGGAACCACCCCCATTGTTGTAGCTTAAGGTGTTATGCCAAAGGGGTTATGTTCCAGTTGAGTGGATAGGGACGTACCCTTTTTTCGAAACCTACAATATAGTGTTTTGAATATGTTGTTCTTTTTATCTTGTTTAATTAGGTGTGGTTTCTTGAACACCTTTTGGCAACCTATATGACAATTGTATTAGTAGTTTTTTGACTTCGTTTTGATTCCACCTTTTTTTTTGAAAGCGTGTGTTTTGGTCCTGCACAACAAGTTTAGTAGTTTTCCATAAAAAGAGTAAACATCATTTTTGATTCTCAAGATTGTCCAAGGATGCAAGAGAAGAGCATACGTGATGTTTCCCAAAATCCAAGAAGATATCAAATGGAAAAACACTTTAATTCAAACACACCAAGTTAACCCATTCCAATTCAGATATTCCTAACAATTTCAAAGCATCAAAAAGACCTAAGAATCATTTATGATTCCCAAGATCACCCCAAGGGACGTGAGGGAAGAGCATATGTGATCTTATTCTTATAAGCAAGCATGAAAAGTTTATCTAATCAAGTAAAAGCATGTAAAAACACCCTGTAAAAATGAGTATTTAATTAGATAAAACCTGCAAGAAAGTTAGCACCTTAACACATTAATCTCAAGAAAACAAAAAGACACATGCCCTATTTTTGGCATCTGTGCGGGTTAGGGAAGATGTGCCACTCTATTTTTTTCAACTTATAGTGCACTTGTGCCACCCGAGAGGCGTGTGTGCACCACCAAAAATATGTGTGCCACCATAGATAAAAATAGTGTTAAATTATGACAGAGCGCTTGCACTACTAAAAAATGTGTGTGCACCACCGAAAAGTGTGTGCACCACTAGAAAAGCATGTGTGCACCACCTAGATAAAAAAGTATCAGATTCCGAAAACACTTGCCACCACTGAGAAACATGTGCATGCCACCAGAAAAGTGTGTGTGCGCCTAGGTTAGGGGTGTATGCTTGTAGTCGACAGGTTTTGTTTTGTAGTGAAGGTAAGGATGTATGAAATAGCATCATGCATGCTTTGATTAGTGCACCTACGCCTGGTTAGGGTATGTGTGCTCGGGGTTAGTGTATGTGTGTTAAGGTTCAAAAATAAAAATTCAAACTCGATAGTGTGCTGTGCCACCGAGAGGTGTGTGTGCCCGGGATAAGTGTGTCTGTGCCCCTGTTTGTGTGCTTGCGCCACTCCTACAACCAAAGTATGGTGACAAACACAAAAAATCTCACAATACTTCAAATTTTAACAAGTTAGCTTGAAATTAGCAACAACCCATAAAAATGATAGCTATAAGTGAGAACCTACACATATAATGTTAGCAAAAATCCCAAGAAATTGAACATTAATTACTATATGTGCATATCAAAGGGTTAGCCAAAAAACAATAGAATTCAAGCTAAAAATGCTAAGGGACAAAGGATTCGTCCCACGGCGTGCCAAATGTGTGCATGGTTTTGTTCAACTAAGTTAAGGAAATTAAAACTAACACCTAGTAGTCTTAATTAACAAAGCTAAATCAAAATCTAAACACCATCAAGATAAGAGCTAAACAAGGTTAGACAATAACACTATTGCATTAGAACTTTAAAGCATAAATCAAACTAATCATGCTAATTGTCAAAAACCTCTACTCTTTTGATTGACAACAAAATCAAATGGACCTATGTAGGCTCCATGGCAATCAAATTTGGTGAAGGAAGGAGGCTTAGCTCTTCAATGGTGAATTCTTCAAGAGTGACAAAGAAGCTTATAGTCTATTTGCTATGTGCTTTGCTTTTATCTTCTCAAAGAATTTAGGTGTAAGTGTAAAGGTAGGAGGAGGGCTCTTTATATAGCCCAATGGATAAAGGAATCACTACATCCCTTTGCATGTGGGATAATAGGGATGTTGAGTTAGTTGTGGATAAGGGGGGTTTAGATAGGGTTGAGTTAACTTTAGGAGGGTTTGTTTGTCCTTTAGTGACTCATGTGGATAAAGGGGGCCTTTTAATTAATCAAGATGATTTAATTAATAGATGTGCAAGCTTATAAAATATTTTAGAGGAATATTAGCATGATTTAGACTATAGAAGGGGATTAAATCAATTAAATATTGATTTATTGGTTAAATGAATTCACTAGCATTCACCTAGCCACCCCGACGTGTTGGCATAGTTGGTTTGGTCCCACGAGCTTTCGTTTGCAAACTATAGCGTCTAGGAGCCCTACACTGACTCGGACTACACTATTTAGAGCATTTTCAAACAATAGGACAACAAGAGAACCGAATGGAGATGGAGAAAACCGCGAGATGATTTCATAGAGGGCCCCAGCATGGAGTACTTGGATCTGACAAGACGTCTCTAGGTGTGACGGATTCTGAGAAATCACATGTCGAAGATATAACATGTTTTGGTCTCAGGGCTCTTAAGAGACTACACGTAGCCATATAGCACAGGGAGCGTAGGGAACCAAAAAAAATCCTCCACTAGTGTTCATCAAGCCATCTCGATGTGTTGGTGTAGTTGGTTCGGTCCCACGAGCTTCCGTTTACAAACTATAGCATCTAAGATCAAATTCCCTACACTAACTCGAGACTCAGTATTTTACACATTTAGAAACAATAGGACAACGAAAGAACCGAATGGAGATAGAGAAAAGCGCGAGAGGATTTCATATAGGGCCCCAACATGGAGGTCTTGGATCTAACGAGATGTCTCTAGGTGCCACGAAGTCCGAGAAATCACCCATCGAAGATATGGCATGTTTGGGCCTCAAGGCTCTTAAGGGACTACGCCCTGACGAGCTAGCTCGAAAGCACAGGTAGCATAGGGAACCAAATTAAATCCTCCACTAGTGTTCACCTAGCCATCTGGACATGTTGGCATAGTTGGTTTGGTCCCATAAGCTTCTGTTTTCAAAATACAACATCTAGCATCCTTTCACTGACTCAGACTACACTATTTTGAGCATTTACAAACAATAGGACAATGAGAGAATCGAATGGAGATAGAGAATACCGCGAGAGGATTTTGTAGAGGGATTCAACATGGAGGTTTCAGATCTAATGAGACATCTCTAGGTGCCACGGAGTCTGAGAAATTACCCGTCAAAGATATAGCGTGTTTTGTCCTCAAGGCTCTTAAGGGAATACGCCCAGACGAGGTAGCCCGAAAGCACGGGTGGAGGAAACCACCAATGTTTAAGGATTTTTCCACATGATGCAACTATGTAGACTATGAACTTATTTTTTTGGGGGGGAGCACCAATGTTCCAACTGTTCATTTTGAAATAATGAATATCTTCAATCAAACAGAGAATGAAGAGCACGAATGTTTTTAGACATTACAAAAGGTTATTTCAGGTGCCCAAAAAGAAGCCAAATTTTCAGTCTTCAACTTTAGATGACAATGAACATCGTGAAGAAAAATAATTAGGTGAAGATGTCACTATGATTCAATGAAATTTTGAAGCTCTTCAGTACTAACATGGAAAAATTGTCAAGGCCCTACGAAATCCTCTCGCAGTTTTATCCATATCCATCTGGTTCTCTCATTGTCCTATTGTTTGCAAATGCACAAAATAGTGCAATCTGAGTCAATGTAAGGCTGTCAGACGCTATATTTTGTAAATGGTAGCTCATGGGACCAAACCATCTGGGCCAACATGTCTGGATTGCTTGGTGAACACTATTGGAGTCTTCATTTTGGTTCCCTACGCTCATTTGTGCTTTCGGGCTACTCTCTGCAGGTGTAGTCCCTTAAGAGCCCTCGTGCCCAAACACTTCATATCTTTGATGGGTGATTTATCGACTCTGTGGCTCCTAGAGACGTCTCGTCCGATCTCGAGACCTCCACGTTGGGCCCTCATGAAAGCCTCTCATTGTCCTATTGTGCGTAAAGGTGCGAAATACTTTGGAATCGAGTCGGTGTAGGGTTGTCAAACGCTATAGTTTACAAACGGAAGCTCATGTGACCAAACCAACTATGCCAACACATCGCGGTGGCCTAGTGAATTCTAGAGGAGGCTTTTTTTGGTTCCCTATGCTCCCCGTGCTTTCAGGAAACCTCGTTCAGGTGTAGTCTCTTAAGATCCCTAAGACCAAAACACATTATATCTTCAACATGTGATTTCTCAAACTCCGTGGCACCTAGAGACATCTTGTCATATCCAAAACCTCCATGTTGAAGCCCTCTATGAAATCCTCTCCTGTTTTGTCCATCTCTATTCAGTTCTCTCGTCATCTTATTGTTTGCAAATGCATGAAATAATGGAGTCGAGTCGGTGTAGGGCTTCTAGGCGTAGTTTACAAACAGAAGCTTGTGGGACCAAACCAACTATGCCAACATGTCGGGGTGGCTAGGTGAACATTAGTGGAGTATTTTTTTATTCCCTATGCTTTACTCATGCTTAAGGGCTACCTCGTCCGAGCGTAATCCCTTAAGAGCCCTGAGGTCAAAACACAATATATCTTCGACGGGTGATTTCTGCCCGTGGCACCTAGAGACGTCTTATCGTGGTTTTATCCATCTCCATTCGGTTCTCTCATTGTCCTAATTTTTGTAAACACACAAAATAGTGTAATCTGAGTCAATGTAAGGATGCTAGATGTTGTATTTTACAAACGGTATCTTGTGGGACCGAACCAACTATGCCAACACATTGGGGTGGCGAGGTGAATGCTAGTGGAGGCTTTTTTTTTTTTCCATACGCTCCCATGCTTTTGGTTCACCTCTTTTGAGCGTAGTCTCTTAAGATCCCCGAGACCAAAATGTGTTATATCTTCAACATCTCGATTTCTTAGACTCCATGGCACCTAGAGATGTCTTGTCGGATCGAAACCTCCAAGTTGAAGCCCTATATGAAATTATGTTGCAGTTTTCTCCATATCCATTTGGTTCTCTCGCTGTCCTATTGTTTACAAACACTCCAAATAGTGTAGTTTGAGTCAGTGTAAAGCTGTTAGATGTTGTATTTTGCAAACGGTAGCTTATGGGACCGAACCATCTGGGACAACATGTCTAGATGGCTTGGTGAACGCTAGTGGAGGATTTTTTTGGTTCCCTATGCTACCCATGCTTTTGGGCTACCTCGTCTGGACGTAGTCCCTTAACCCCGAGGCCAAAACACGTTATATATTCGACGGGTGATTTCTCGGACTTCGTGGCGAGACATCTTCGTCGGATCCGAGACCTCCATGTCAAGGCCCCGTATAAAAGCCTCTCACGATTTTCTCCATATCCATTCGGTTATATCATTGTTTTATTGTTTGCAAAGGCATGAAATCTGGAGTTTGAGTTAGTGTAGGGTTGCGAGACACTCTAGTTTGCAAACGGAAGCTCGTGGGACCGAACCAACTACTCCAATATATCAGGGTGGCCTAGTGAACGCTAGTAGAGGCTTTGTTTTGGTTCCCTATACTCCCCATGCTTTTGAGCTACCTCATCCGGTGTAGTCCCTTAAGAGCCCTGAGGCCCAAACACGCCATATCTTTGACAAGTGATTTCTCAGACTCCGTGGCATCTAGAGACGTCTTGTCAGATCCGAGACCTCCACGTTGGGGCTCTCTACGAAAGCCTCTCACTATTTTCTCCATCTCCATTTAGACTAAGTCAATGTAAGGTTGTCCATTGCCAATCACCTGAATAATATAGGTGGTGAAGTGAGAATTTTAATAAGATACTTTTACAATATAGGTGGTGAAATGAAAAATTTTGTTTGTTGTTCCTTTCTAATATTTAATTTCTCTTAGCTTCACTCTCCTTTGAGAATAATAAATTTTCTATTGACAGTGACAACCACATGAAGGTGGAAGATTTTTTGGTACCACTAACCTACATAAACATGTTACTAAGCAATTAAATAGAATTTTAAATATTACAAAATTTAAATAAAATCATTTAAGTAAATATTCAAATTAAATTCATGAAGAACATACCTTTACAAATTCAATCCAATGAACCCCAAGGATCAACTCTATTCTTGACAAAGAGAGCAAGAATTGCTTCATGATCCGATTCACAAAACTTCCTGATTCTTGTTTGATGGCCAACCTCGATATTTGATTAATTTAATATTTGTTGCAGTAAGGACTAAATGTGAATAGTGAAGTATCTTCCGATGTACTTCATATTCTTTAAACAACCAAATATTTGATTTTTTATAGGATATCGTCTAAGCCAAGTTCAGTGACTACCAATGACCTAGTGGGATACTCGGTGGTCTTTGCCATCAATGAGTGGAAGTCAATTTTTTTCCCCTCTACACAACGAGACAAGAAGTAGTTTTTTCCTCTTCATTAAATTTTGTCGTAATAACTGCAAAAACATGCCCTATGTATCAAAAAGTAAAACTATTTAGTCAATTTAAAAATACATTAAGAGTTGACCATTTAATAATTTATAAATCTAAAACATGGCATGTACATATATGTATATACCTTGTTGCACTAAATCAGAGACTTGGTCAAATTCAGGTGATGTCATTTGATCTAAAGACCCTGCAAGTTGTAATGCTTGTGAAACTTGATGTGTGTCGAGTGGAATTAGAGGTCTACAAGTCCATTCATCCATCCATTTTGTGACTCACATTCATTCCACACAACATCAATGCATGATATATAAAAACATGTCATGCACATAGTATAAATAGTCCAAGCATTTGCATCTCGAACTATGGAATGAATGCATATCAGTTGATCCTACAACTATCATATAATCTTCAAAGTTTTCCAGATGTTATTCCTCTATCAACCAAAAATATTTATGAACCGTTGATCTCTATTGAGATTCATGGCCTATATTCTTGACACTCCAATCAATAATGTTATTTGCATCTGTAAATTTAGCACCATCCTTGAACTTTAACTCTTCTCTTGCAAGTGCTCTTTTCACACATGCTCTCCTTTTCCATGCCCTACCTCAGTAAAACTCCATATATGTTGTACATTTGTTTCTTTGTGCATCTTTCTTAGCTAATAAAACATCTGTGCATTCTTGAATTGTGATGTGCAGTTGTCCACCAAATGTAATGTTGATCAAAACTAATGTTCCTCTCATTCAAGTTCACATAAAACACCTAGAAACACCCTTGTACATATTCTATAGAATGTGTCCAATCATCACTGATGTAGAAATGATACTCTCTTAATATTTTTTGATCTTGCTCAATGCTTTTAGGAGAGTGCATGAATGTTATATGCATGAAAATAGAAACTTGCATTGAGTTATAATATTGAGACTGAACCTTCATTTGTGGCTACAATGTGTAATTCTCTGTGAATTCAACTATTGAAACAATAGTACCAAGTGGGAATGTGTCCTTATTTAACTTGAATTGTTCATTTAACCATCGAGCTCTATGTGTGTTCCCGTGCATACTCATAAAAAAAAAAATCTCTGAATTTGACCATATATTCTGATATAGGTAATTATTTTCTAATAAGCTCACACCTCTTAGATTCTTTTCCATCTTTTAATTGATATGCCACCGATTTATATTTGGTGAAATCAACCAATTCTTTTCCTATTGAATATGTACTCTCCTCATGGATACAACTTTTCAGATTTGGCAAGCCACCGCATACATTGCACATTCCATCCAAACATGCTTTGTTATAAAAAAATTGTCTTATTAATTTTTCACAAAAATTTGTCGAAATAAATTCCCTTGAAGATTTTTGTGGGACATTTATTCCACACTCCTACAACATGATGTTAGTATGCAAAACACGATGTACTTGACAAAAAAATATTATAGTGCATTGAAAATTCAACATGATGCCTCGCACCAACAAGTAAAGTACGTGAGTGATTGATTTTCACATAAAAGTGTTTGCTCATTTCAAAGAATTTTTGGCTAATGTTAATTTGTGGATTTTCTTTCTTAAACTTAGAGAATAATTTTGTTTGAGTCATATCTAAGACATGTTTTGCATACGATTCACAATTATGAGAACCTATTCTTATTTTTACTGTATCTCTTCTATTCGGTGACACCCTTGTGTTCTCATTCCAAAATTTTACAATTAATTCTTTTAGAATATCAGATGTATTCTTTTCTTTTCGTAGAAGTCTACTAGAGAAATCCCAATAGTCAATGTTATTGACTAACTCAAGACATTTACGTCTCTCTATTACTTTCATTAGTGTTTTTTTGTTTAGCTTCAAAGCACTTCTTGTTTTTCTAATCAAGCATTTATTAACTGTTTTATCACTTACTATACAATTATTAAGTGCACGTTGTGTAGCATTACTATATTTGGTGCGTATTTTGCCCCCTGCAGTTTGGTATGCTTTATGTATGTTTTCAACAATTGACACATTTTGATCAACAACAATAGATGTTCTTAACCCTAGGGTCTTCATTATAGGTCTCATCTTAATTAATTTCACCAATGAAACAAATAATCGACATCTTTTGTGTCATTTAAATTTTGAAAGTAATTATCCCAAATTCCACTAACTTTTCTTCTCGCATTTCTTTCAAACATTTTGTTAGGCATTGGTTTTATAATGTTTTCATCAATTTCAATTAAGTGAATTGGTTTTCTTCGCAAAATGGAAGGAGGTGTTCTTAGAGGTGAAGATTTGTTTACAAGGTTACTTTCTTCATTCAGTATCTTCATACAAATTTTGGGGTTAATATTTGGATTCTCATGTAAGGGTTCAACAATTGGATTCATATCAATTTCTTCATCCATACCAACATTATCATTCAATTCAATATCATTATTCATTGCAAAATCATTATTCATTGCAAAATCATTATTCTCTACATTTTCATTATGTATTTCATCCCCATTTTCTAATACATTAGCTACATTTGATATAGCGAGATGTACCTTGCCCTACTCGAAGTTTTTGTATTCTCTTCAATTTCTTTATTCTCTTCTCTTCCAATTTCTCTAATGTCTTATTCTTGACTTTTCTTGTCCTTAGCTTGACGTTTATCGCCCATGATTGGAAAAAATCAACTAGTGGGGCGGGGATAAAATGAACTACTAAAAATTGTGCAAGAATGTAGAGAAAATTGCAGACAAAAATGAATGTTTCAGAATTCTCGTGAAAGAGATGAAAGGAACGTTGGGAGACACAATATATAAACAAAAAAAAACGCATTACACGTTATGTAGCGTGTACACCTTTGTATTTTCTTTTTCCAAGCCATGCCTCAAGGCTTGGGATCCAATTGGATCCCCAAACCTAAGGCATGGACTATACAAACACAAAGAACATCATGTTTTGCAAGGAAATGTAAAAATATCACTTCCTCTATGATAAATTAAAATAAAACAATTGATCCATTTTAAAAAAATTATACCACGACGTAGAGCAGAGTTTCTTTTTCTAAAAATATAATTTTTCAATTTTTTTACTAATATAAGGTTTCCATATTATTTATTTTTTAACCTGTCTTTTTATAGCTATTTTTGAAGTGTAAATATGTCTATCTTTCATGGTGTATCTTTTTTTTGGGTGGTCAAAATTTAAAATATATATATATACTAGCCCAAACTAAGCATAATTCTATATATATTCAAAGATAATAATTATTTTCGATATTTTTTTAGGTAGTTAGGGGGCACGGTCGGAGCTCCATTATTTTTCAAAACATAAAATTTTTGTACTAGAAAAATCATAAATAAAAAAATATTCGCTAAAAAAATCTTTTAAAAAATGGAGCCCAAACTAGATGCTCCTAGCTATCTTTCTACCAAATGGCTTTCAAAAATACTAAATGGTGCTCAAAAATAGTGGGGGCACGAAAGTTACTCTATTATGTTTTTTTAACAAAAACAGGAGCATCTATTGGTATTTTAGTTTTTGACCCACTTAAACGTATCCATTTTCAATAATCTTTAGTAGCTTAGAAACTAGACTCAAAATTCTATGATTCATATTTCTACAACATCTTCTAAATTTGAGTGTAACTATTTCGAAAAACTCGTACAAGTTGAATTTTTTTGAGAAAAATGCATCCATTTAAGACCCTTTTCGCCCCCAACTTGGTGCACTTACCCTTCAATTTCCTGCAAGAAAGAGAGCATTGCAAAACAAGTGGGTTTACATGTTTAATAAAGAGGAAGGTGGAAAAAATAGGTACAAGGAAATACTTGTTGTGAAGGGATTTATCGCTACGCCCTTAATCATATATCTTATATGGATGTATATAGCCGACTTGTGGTTATCATAACTTCTTATCATTATGTATCTCTTTCATATATGTTATATTTTCATTAGTGGGTCAGCATGGGTGTTGGCCATAGCATAGGAATAGTATATATAGGGGTTAGTAGGTAGTAGTTTATCATCATTGGAGCATTTGAGTCTTATTGTATGGTTTGGAGGTTGCCCCCTCGAAGTGGCGAAGCTATTCTAATTGCATATTGAGATCATTATTTTAGAATATTGTGTTATTTGGTGTTATATTTCTGCTCATGATCTAAATTATACAAGTAATTTCATTACAAGTGGTATCAAAGCTTGAACTCGGCCAACACTGTGTCAAACCCTAATTTTGAAGGTTGGCCCATATATCAACATTGGTAGCTAATTTTTTCTGCAAATCTTTTTGTGGTATGGCGAAATAAGTCAAGTAAGCTTCCCTCAAAATTTTAATAATTTTTTACGTATTTTTCAAAAGTTATAGAGGTTTTATGTCTTTTCATAATTCGCTACATAAAGTGCAATTTGTGGAATTTTTCAAAGTTATTTACATTTCCAAAAAGAATATTAAAAATTAGTTGGAGTTCGTTCTTTGAGTTTTATAAAATTTGTCTGAATTCCTATTGAAATCTGAAACCCTAAATTTCAACCTTGATCTTTAAATCTTACCATTTTTGGGCATCATGGTTGGGCCTTCAAGAAGAGGCAAGAAGAATCCCATCACTCCGGGTAAAACCCCTGATAAGGATGAGATAATAGTTGAGGAGTTAGAGTCAAAAGGGGTATCTACAGAGTCCTCGGGGTTAGGGTTTACTTCAACTAACCATAAGGTCAGCTATCTTGAGTTAGAGTTGCGAAACCTCGAAGGTAGAGTGGCCAACAAAGAAGATGTAGAAAAGATTGGACAATGATTGGAGGATTTCATTCAACAATTTAGTTACAATATCATGGGTCATCATATCATTCCTAATGAGCCACAACTCAATCATACTCATATTAACCATGGTGGATCTTTAGGTCAAAGTAATAAACAAACTAGCCAGGGTGGATCTACAAACATGACCAATCCAAATACAAACACTCTACAAGCCCGTAACATGCTTCCAAAAGTGGAAATGCGTAAGTTTGATGGAAAGGATCCACTCAATTAGATTAACCAGATGGAGAATTTCTTTGATATTCATCAGATTCCATCGGGACAAAAGGTTACCATGGCATTGTTGTATCTTGAACTTGACCAATTCATTTAGTATCGATGGTTATGTGCTCAAAGGAAAAAGAGTGGCCTCAATGTTACATGGATAGTATTCACCGAAGAGTTGCAATTGCACTATAGTTCTAGTGTGTCAGAGAATTATTTCAGCCAATTAGCAAAGCTCAGACAAACAGAACGATCCAAAGATTCCATCAATTCCAAAACCTTTCCTTACGGGTGGAAAATATTCCTGAAGATAATTTGAATGACTTATTTCTTGGGGGTCTTAAAGAACAAATTGAGATTGAGGTGTGTATGTTTAATCCTCATAATGTTTCAAACTCTATGATCATGGCACGTAGGGTAGAGGAAAATTTCTTTCAAGTCGGAAACAAACTGTCAGTAATATCAGAGATCGTAGCACCCTTCCACCATCATTCCCTCGGCCAGTGAGACTGACACCTCAACAAATTGAAGAAAAGAGAGCCAAAGGGTTATGTTTTAATTGTGACAACAAATTTGGACCAGGACATAAGTGTGTGGAAAATAAGTTGTTCTACATTGAGGGACCTATTGAAGAAGAAGAAAATGAAGAAGACGAAGAGGTAGAGCCAGAGGAGGAATTAGGAGATCCCCAACCAACAATATCATGCCATGCAATTTCTAGTATTAGCACTCCCCAAACTCTCAAAGTAGTTGGATTCTTAAAAAATAGAGGGTAACAGTGTTGATTGATTCGGGAAGTACTCACAATTTCATCAATCATAAGTTAGTAGTACGCTTGAACTGCTTTGTTTATCCAACCAGAATGTCAAGTCATGATCGCTGATGGGAAAACTGTTAGTTGTTCAGGAAAATTCCATAACATTAATCTCACCATGGGAGATTACTTGCTAACTAGAAATATGTATGCCATTGTCATGGGAGGAGCAGACATTGTGTTAGGAGTTCAATGGCTTACCACCTTGGGAACCATTGAAATGAATTTCCAAGAGTTATTCATGCAATTTCAATCAGAAGGGAGGAATTTTAAACTAAAAGGACTAAGAGCAAAGTCCCCACAGATGGTAAGTTCTCATCAGATGCAAAAATTGCTTAGAAAGGGTGCAGAAGGGTTTGTAGCACAACTATTTTCATTGGAAGCACATCATTCCAATACATTTATACCCACATATATGCAAGTAGTTATAGATGAGCACTGGGGTTTTGGAGAAATGCCCCAAGGGTCTACCTCCGAAAAGAGACCATGACCATGTCATCCAGCTAGTACTAGGGAGTCAACCACCCAACATCAGACCTTATAGGCACCCTTATATGCAAAAGAGTGAGATTGAGAAGATAGTTCAAGAGATGTTAGAAGCGGGACTTATTCGTCATATTCAAAGCGCTTACTCTTCACCGTAGTGATGGTACGGAAAAAGATGACAATTGGCGCATGTGTCCAGATTACAGGGAACTTAATAAGTACACAGTTAAAGATAAGTTTCCTATTCCTGTAATTGATGATTTGCTAGATGAGTTACATGGTGTTGTTTACTTTATAAAACTTGATCTTCGTTCTAGATATCATCATATTAGAATCAGGGATGAAGATATTCATAAAACAAGCCTTTAAGACACATGAAGGACACTATGAGTTCTTGGTAATGCCTTTTGGACTAACAAATGCACCCTCTACATTTCAAATCTTGATGAATTCCATCTTTAAGACATTTCTTTGAAAGTTTGTTTTAGTGTTCTTTGATGATATATTAATCTATAGTAAAACATGGGAGGAACACTTGCATCATGTAAATAAGGTGTTGGAAACTCTTGAACAACATCAACTTTATGCAAAGCCTTCTAAGTGTTCTTTTGGTGTCAAGGAGGTTGAATATCTGGGTCATATTGTCTCTTATGAAGGTGTTAAAGTGGATCCTAACAAGATAAAATCCATGCTTGAATGGAAGGTTCCCAAAACCCTAAAAACCTCCAAGGATTTTTTGGGCTTACAGGTTATTATCGTAGATTTGTAAGGAATTATGGCAGCATCGCAGCACCACTCACAGCTTTATTGAAGAAGGACTCTTTCCATTGGAATGAGCAAGCTACTATGGCCTTTGAGAAGTTGAAGGAGGCCATGTGCACCACTCTAGTTCTAGCCACCCTAGATTTTTCAAAAACATTCATTGTTGAATGTGATGCTTCAAGGTATGGTATGGGGGCAAAGACTCATGCAAGAAGGGTGACCCATTGCCTTCGAGAGCCACCAATTCAAAGGTAAGAATATCTCTAAACCAGTTTATGAGAAAGAAATGTTAGCAATACTTCATGCAGTGAAGCAATGGAGACCATATCTAATGGGAAGACATTTCAAAGTAAAGACAGATCATGATAGTTTGAAATACTTCTTAGAGAAATGTTTATCATCAGAAGAACAACATAAATGGGTCTCAAAAATGTTGGGGTATGATTTTGAGATAATATTCTCGGAAGGATGAATCTGCCCAGGCATTGTTGTGTGCCATATCTGTATTACATGAGGATTGGATAGAGGATGCAAGGTCTGAATGGAAAAATGACCCAGGTACACAAAATCTCATTCAGAATCTCCAACAAGATCCAAACATGTCAGAAAAAAATTGTATGGAAAGGAGATGTTTTATGGTATAAAGATAGATTATATCTATGTAAGAATTCAATCCTTAAAAATAGGGTTCTATCTGAGCTCCATGCTTCTCCAAAGTAGGGGTCATTCTGGCTTCTTAAATACTTATCATCGAATCAAGCATGATTTTTTTTGGGAAGGGCTAAAAGGAGATGTCCAAAAATTTGTGGCAGAATGCATGGTTTTTCAACAAAATAAGGGTGAAACAATTAAGTCCCGTGTCTTTTACAACCTCTATCTATTCCTAGCCAAAGGTGGGAAGAGGTGTCATGGACTTCATCACAGGATTGCCTAAATCAGAAGGTAAAAATGTAATCATGGTGGTGGTGGATAGACTCACCAAATATGCCCATTTTTGTGCTTTATCACATCCATTTTTTGTGAGTATAGTAGCAACAACCTTCATGGATACAATTCAGAAGCTACATGGGACACCAAAGATTATAGTAAGTGATCAAGACCCTATCTTTACTAGTAATTTTTGGACTGACTTGTTCTCATGCTTGGGCACACAACTAGCTCGTAGTTCCTCTTATCATCCCCAATCTGATGGGAAAACAGAGGTGGTAAACAAGTGTTTGGAGGGATATCTTAGTTGTTTTACATCAGATAAGCAAGCGAGATGGGTCCAATGGTTACCGCATTTGGTAATGGTTGTATAACACCTCCTTTCATACTTCATGTAAAATGTCTCCTTTCTTGGCATTGTATGGGTACCATCCACCATCTATCACTTCATCTTTGAGAGTCCAGCCAAAGGTTCGAGCAGTTAAAGAACATATTCAACACCAATAAGAGGTGCTTTCTAGTCTTAGGGAGAATTTGGCCATGTCACAAAACCACATGAAGCAGCAGGCATACCAACATCGCAGTGAAAGAAATTTTGAAGTCGGTGATTGGGTTTTTGTGCGTTTACAACCATATAAGCAAATGTCCTTAAAACAACACAAAAAGGATAACAAGCTTTCACCTAAGTATTATGGTCCTTATCAAGTGTTACAGAAGATTGGTAATGTAGCATACAAACTGGAACTTCCTCTGGCTACTCGAATTCATCTAGTCTTCCATGTATCTTGCCTAAAGAAGGTAATTGGACAGACGATATCAACCCAGACAGTGTTACCCGAGCTTGATGAAGAGGGTAGAATCATCCTAGAACCAGAATGCATCCTTCAGACATGCACTAAGCGGTTGAGGACAAGGATCATCACTAAGTATTTGATCAAGTGGAAAAATCTAGACAATGAAGACGCAACTTGGGAGGATGCAAATTTACTACAGCAGAACATCCAGATCTTCTCAACATTGGGGATAATGTTGCTTCGAAGGGGAGGGGCATGCTACGCCCTTAATCATATATCTTATATTGGATGTATATAGCCGACTTGTGGCTATCATAACTTCTTATCATTATGTATCTCTTTCATATATGTTATATTTTCATTAGTGGGTCGGCCTTGGTGTTGGCCATAGCATAGGAATAGTATATATAGGGGTTAGTAGGTAGTAGTTTATCATCATTGGAGCATTTGAGTCTTATTGTATGGTTTGGAGGTTGCCCCCTCGAAGTGGCGAAGCTATTCTAATTGCATATTGAGATCATTATTCTGGAATATTGTGTTATTTGGTGTTATATTTCTGCTCATGATCTGAATTATACAAGTAATTTCATTACATTTACACAGAAAAAGGTATAGACTTTTGATGAAATTTTCTCTCCTGTTGTTAAAATGACTTCCATTAGAATTGTTTTAAGTTTGGTAGCTATGGAAGATTTGCATCTTGAACAATTAGATGTAAAAACTACTTTTCTTCATGGTGATTTGGAGGAAGAAATCTATATGGAGTAGCCACAAGGATATGAAGTCGGGGAAGGATAAATTGGTGTGCAGATTGAAGAAGAGCTTGTATGGCCTTAAGCAAGCTCCAAGACATGGTATTTGAGATTTGACAAGTTCATGATAGAACAAAGTTACTCTAGATGTCATTCTGATCACTGTGTTTATTTTAAGAGACTATATAATGGAACCTCCATTATATTATTTTTGTATGCGGATGACATGCTTGTGGCAGGGTCAAACATGCAAGATATAAATGAGCTAAAGAGACAATTAGCCAATACATTTTCCATGAAGGATTTAGGTGCAATAAAGAAAATTCTTGGCATGAGAATCAATAGAGATAGAAAGAGTAGAATATTGACTTTGTCTCAAGAAGAGTATGTGAACAAGGTGTTGGACAAGTTTAGGATGTAGGATACAAAACCAGTGATTACACCATTGGCAAGACACTTCAAGTTGAGTAAGAAACAATGTCCTAAAACACATGAAGAGATTGAATATATGTCCGAGTTCCATATGCTTTAGCAGTTAGAATTTTGATGTATGTTATGGTATGCATAAGACCAGACATTTCCCATGCAATGGGAGTTGTCAATAGATACATGAGTAATCTAGGAAAGGAGCACTGGAATACAGTCCAGTGGATTCTCATATACTTGAGAGGGACTAGTAGTAGACAATTGTGTTATGGAGGGTCAGAGGTTTCCTTACATGGATATGTTGATGCAGACATGGTTGGAGATTTGGATGGTAGGAGGAGCACCACAAGTTATGTATTCACTGTTGGTGGCACAACAGTTAGTTGGATTTCTAAACTACAGAAGATTGTTTCCTTGTCTACTATAGAGGCAGAGTATGTTGTTGTTCTGAAGTAAGCAAGGAGATGATATGGATGCGGTTCATGGAAGAGTTGGGAAAGAAGCAGGAGGATTACAAGTTATTCAGTGATAGTCGAGTGCAATTCATCTTGCAAAGAACTCAACATTCCATTTGAGAACCAAACATATACAACTCAAGTATCACTTTATTAGATCAGTTTTGGAGGATGGACAATTGAAGTTGGAGAAGATCCATACAAGTCAGAATCCTGCTGATATGTTGACAAAGGCGATGACAAAAGAGAAGATGGAAGGTTGTTCGGCTTCGGTAGGTCTTCAAGATTGATCTTGAAGAAGAGAAACAAGTCAAAGAAGAGTCTGAGGATGAGTTGTAATAGTGGGTTGCAACAATTAGTCTCCAAGTGGGAGATTGTTGAAGTTGTGGAGCTTGATTGCAAGTTAAAGTGGCAGTTTGTTTTTTTTTTTTCTTTTTTTTGGGAGGAAATCATGGCCATGGATAAAAATAGCATTGTCTTATTAATAGACTGGAGTTGTTATTTTTATGTTTATTTTATTAATAAGCATGTGATATTTAGGTTGCTTGTGGTTGAAGAAAACTTTTACAAAGAGGTGCACAAGTTATATATATGTGCATGAACTTTGTTTGATGTATGAGAAAGAGAGAATTGTATTGTATTCCTTAGGACCTGAATAAATGAGAAGACCTGATTGTTTTACGGTAGATGTAGCTCAAATTGGATGAGCCACATTAAATCTTAGGTTTATCTTGTGATTGCATGCTTCTTTTATTTCTGTTTTAATTACGTTTTTATTGCTCATCCGTATTTCGATCCTAATGATCAGCTATCTTGGAGCATTCTCAAACCTCATTTTTAGCACTAACATATCCCAAACCGAAGATTAATACCACATAGTTGCACAATAACACTGGAGATAGAATGAATGAGACTTTTTTTGGGGGCACCTCTAGGAGTGTCCTACAATTGGGCCTTTGTATTACACAATTTAATGGCATCTCCGCCTAAGTTTCGAATGGAACATATAGATTCAACAATGCAAAGTAAGCGAAGAAACTAAAGCAATGAGCACCTTCAACTAAGCAGCTACGGGTAAGGGATATCCATGCCGTCAAAATCACCCAGGGCACGAACCTGACCTTACCTATTTGACTCTCCGTGTCGGGTGTCTCCATACTTTACACTCAGCAAGACTTGATCCTTAGTGGACTTCAAAAATTCTTGCCTTCCATTGTACACTCTGGTCAGTGCAATAAAAATAAGTATGGTGCTCATTGATGAAATCTCCATAAAGACGAGGGGGTGTGAAGGGGAGGAGAGTCTGCCATTTTCATTAGTAATCTGCAGGCGAATAAAATTCCTCCATGATGACCTTTTCGTTTGTAATTCCTGCTACTGAATTGGCCTCCGGAGAATTTGGGTTTGCTAGTTTTGTTGACTAATTGTTTCAGGGCCTGTGAACGACATGGCAGACTGTGCGGGGAAGAGTGTGAATCAAATGTGAAAGCATGCACAGGGCATGTGAGCTGTTCGATCAAAAGCTTGGAAGAAATGCGGTCTCATGGACTACAATAATTACGGATATGCACAGGATGGTTTTGTTGAAAATGCGAAGGAACCTTTCGAACAAATGCAGTAGGCAGGCTTGAAGCCACACTCCAAAACCTTTGCACTTATCTTCCCAACCTGTGCCATAATGGGAGTTTTAGAATACTAAATCCAACGACTCCTACAGCTTATGCCAAAAAAACAGCTTTCGAACAGGGTATGCATATCCATAAAAGCATAATGAAAAGGAGGTTTTTGTCAGCTGTTGGAGTTTCTATTGTGCTGGTAGACATGTATGCAAAATGTGGAAGCATACACAAGGCACGTCGACGGTTTGCCGAAATGCTTCAAATAAATATTGTCTCTTTGAATAAGATGTTTACAGGATATACACAAAACTGGTGTTCTTGACAAGGCTCTAACGCTTTTCACAGAAATGCCTCACCCGCATGCCATTTCGCGGAATACCACAGCTTCAACAAGCAAAGCATGTGGAAGCATTCAATTGGCATGCGAATTGTTTGACTAAATGTCTGAAAGATATGTGGCCTCATTGACTGTATTGATAGCAAAGCTGCACAAAATGGGTTTGTTGAAATGGCCTTGGAACCTTTTGGCAAATGCAATTAGCAGGTGTAAAGCCAGACAGAGGACATGGACATTTTCACTAAGCATTGACACTGTTTTGCTGAATGCAACCAGCAGTTGTCCAACCTGATAAGTTCACCTTTGCTAACATACTCCCTGCCTGTGTTGAAATGGGAAGTTTTAAACAGAGTGTGAACATCCACTGACGCATAATATGGAAGGGACTTTTGCCAGATGTTGTAGTTGCAGGTGCCCTAGGAGATATGTATGCAAAATGTGGAAGCATGCACAGGGTATGTGAACTGTTTGGTTAAAAGCGTACAAGAAATGCCGTATATATGCACAAAATGGTTTTGTTGAGAATGCCAAAAACTGATGAAATTTAGATGAATAAACTCTTATAATGCCATGTACGTGCCAACATGGCACATAAAACAGGTTCACTTATCTTTGAGCAAATGAATTAGTCTAATGCGAGGCTTGTTAATTATCGCCAGCATCATTATTAGCAATAAAATAACTAGGAATTTGGGTTTTTTTTTTTTATTTATGAAATACATTGGATAGATGGAAGTGGTTACATATACTGTTTCATGTTGGATGTTTATATGTAGAATTGTATTATTTGTTGTTGGATACTCATAATGAGAAGTAGTTAAATGCAGCAATGTATTGTTGTTTGTTGGTATTTACAAAAAGTGGGTTATATGGATATTTTTCAGAAGACATTCATAATAAGAAGAAGTTATATGCATTGTATTTTGATGGATATTCACAACAAGAAGTTATATGCATTGTCTCATGGGATCCACTTATTATCCCATATGCACCAAATGGATTTGCTGAAAAAGTTTAAAACAATTATTAGCATATTCCCAACCTGTGTTAGAGTAGGAGCTTTGAAACAGGGTGTGAACATACAGTAGAGTATAATGGAGAAGGGACGCGAGACATGTATGCAAAGTGTTGAGACATGCACTTGGTACGTGTAATGATTGCAGGATATGCACAAAATGGACTTGTTGAAAAGGCCTTGAAACCTCTCAAACAAATACAATTGGCAAATGTAAAGCCAAACTCCACAACCTTTGCCATCATCCTTTCAATCCTTGCCAAAATGAGAGATTTAAAATAGGGAATGGACATCCATCATAGCATACTGGAAATCTGGTTTTTGTTACACGTAGCTGCAAGTGCCCTAGTAGATCTCTATAAACACCAATTATCTACAACAGAGAATGATACGTGATTGTTTATTATTTTTTTATTTGAATGTTACCAATTCCAGTTTAATTATTTTCCATTAAATAATTGGCATGTCCACTTAACTGCTGCATTTGCAACCTGTTGGAATAAGTGCAGTGTACGTATGTAAATGCTCGTTATTTGTGGTATTGTTCAGCAAAATTTTAGTGAGCTTGACATTTCCTTGTTGCAGCAGTAGTCACCATAAGATATTGTTTGTCAGACTCCACAACCTTTGCCAAAATTCTTTGAACATCTGTCAAAATGGGAGGTTCAGAATAAGTCATAAACATCCATCAAAGTATAATGGATGATTTATTTTTGTATTATGACTTATTTTTGTTAGTTGTAGTTGTGAGTGCATTTGCAGGCATGTACACAAAATGGGAAACCGTACATAAGGCACATGAACTATTTGACAAAATGCCATGATGTTGAGGCATACACAAAGCATGTGAATTTTTTCACTAAATGAGTAAGAAAATATGATCTCAAAAAAAGCATTTTTTCATTTGTTTTAAATTGACATCAAAATGAAATCACAAACTAACTTCAACTCGACACACCTTTTGACATAGTTTACACCTCATGTACAATTGCCAGTATACACAATTAATATATATAAAAACTCATGCAGTGCTCTCACTGAACTTTAGTTTCTTATATTATCCACAGCTTGACTGCCTGGCAAACTAAAATAGGTACATTCATTTGCAATGTGGGGTTGAGATCTCTCATTTACGCAGTCGTACAATTTATTTTTTCATATCAACGACTGCATCAAAGGCTTCTTTTTTGTTATCCACAGTCTACATGATTTGATTTTGAGTAAGAACAACACTTGTGCCAATTTATTTATCCAAACATATGCTGTCACTAGAGTCTTATTCTTCAATACGTACAATCCCACTTACTCATGATCAGAGCGTTCAAGAAATTATCATAAACACACTATTGCTCTTCTTCATGCTCCCTACAATCCCACTAACTCATTATTAAACTTAAGAGGCATCCACCCCTACAATCCAACCATATATCCAAATTTCAACCATGTATTGTTGGGAATTATCACTACCTGAAGATACCCAACAATAGAGTTATTCCTTGGAAAGACCGTAAACATGGCGTTGAAAGACATGGTATGGTGACTGGCGGGGTTTGCAGGAATAATTAGTTAAGCGCCACAGTGTATTTAACGCGGTTTCTGCAGCAAACATTGACGAGCTGTACTTATCCCAAGCATATGATGTCAACGTGGGGAGAAATTCGAGAATCCAATTAATATTTTTCTAGGGTTTTCGATACGCGGGAATTACTGGTAGTTTGTTCATAGGTTTACACGTAGTAAGAGTTTCCGTATTCATTGAATGTTTGTTCGGCGAACTGTTTGTTTATGCCGCCTTATCCAACGACCTGTCATCTCTCTTTCTTTCCTTGTTTTCTTCAATAGTGATTTGATTTGGGAAAGGTGTGACATTATCCCATTTAGTAATGGGATTTCACAAAACTAGAATTTGGGCCCAACTGAAAAGTCTTAAACAATATTATCTGAGACATTTTTATTTGAGTCAAAGAGGGAACAATATGAAAAAGTGCCACCTAGCATCTAACAAAGACCTTAATGCGACTTACGAAGGAAACACCCTTAATAATATTATTTCTAATTTAGGAAAGGAGGTAACCCCTTTCCTAAATATAGGCACACCTATGTGTGAACATGAGAATATATACATGGTTTTAATTATGTTGAAGGTGTGTTTTTTTACATTGATAGGTGTACTTTTAATGGGAGGAACTTTTACTTTTAACATAGATCGGGCAAGCGAGGGAAGATAGATGCATTGAAGTGGTGTCCAACAATAATAGATGATATTGTTAGTTGTACTTAAACTCCGCCACGTACGGTGATACTACCTTGGTGATGGCTATTCTCCCGATAGAATGCTCCATGTAAAATGCATCCCTCCATAAAAAAATGCTTGCCCATACATGCGTGGGTCTCGCAGCCAAGTGTCACATCATAGGCAGATTTTGTTTTAATATATGGGTTTGACAATGTATAGTCGCATCTATCTGGTCAGTAGCTTGGTTGGTAAGATATAGTAACTTGGCAAACGGAAGGTCATATGGTTGAATCCCCACCGTGTTTTTCAGACATTGTTTTTACAATGAGCTCCATTCACTTGTTAGAGTTGTGATTTCTTCGCATCACGAATTGCCTTGCCCCACTCTTATCTTGATCTACAGATCTCGAGTTTTTATATTCGATATGCTTCTCCATCGCCGGTAGAGAGATCCTATTCACAACTCACAGTAATTTGTTTCGTGTATTTGGTTTTGATCCCACTCATCACCAAGTTCACTAAGATAGCTCACCGTATATTACTCGTTCTTCAACTTGATAACTATTCTTAGTATCCCGCATTTGAAGGCCGATGAAATAAAAGTTCTCACCGCTTTTTTCTATGTTCACTTGTCTCTGGGACCACATTTAGATACAACATGATTGAAGTTCAAAACTTTCTCATTTATATATGTCTCATTGATTATAATTTTCTCAAATTCCATGGCTATAATTGGTAAGAAATAAGTCGCTTCATCGCAAATACATCTCGTAAATATGTAGAAGCATGTGATTTTTTTAACAAAATGTCTTAAAGATATGTGTTATGCTCGTTTTGCAATGATTGTGAGATATTCAAATAATGGGTTTGTTGAGAAAACCCTAGAGACTTTTCTCGCAAATGCAATCGGCAGATGTAAAACTAGAATCCATTCCACACAACATCTAACACGTTTTCCTCTCTACCCAAACCACATTAAACATGTCAATGGATTTTTGCAGATCCTGTAACGAAAACATGTCAATCCTCGCTTGGCCTCGTGCCCCTAAGAAGAAATTGAAACAAGGGGTGGAAATCTAAGAAGAAGTGGGTGTTGTTCCTCGCTTGGCATTGTACCCATGTTTTAGCTTCGCTTTGGTATTCATTGCGAACACCATGTAAACCTAATGCTTTGACAACCATTGGTATTCTCTCCCTCATCAAATATCAATATGCCATTGTAATGTGAAAATCCCATGTGTTATACCTCACACGTTCCTCGTGGCATGCCCCTTTTATTTTCAATTCTTGTTTTAATATAGCATGGCAGATCTCCTCTAATTATTTTTTTAGACTTGTACATTACACGTTGCACTTTAATATCGTAGAGAGCAATTTTCTCTTAACTACTTAAGAAATCATATAGAGTCCTAGTCTAAAACTTTTGATTCCGCGGATGAAAAACTACCTACCACTCATATGACCAACCATTGGAGAGGCTCGGTTTTTATGATTGTTCGTGTATTGCTTGTTCTCCTGCAATTCTTTGAGCTAAAAACTTAAAATAGGCATTGCAAAGTGCTACAACAAGCAAGCATTAAGGTTGGGTTTTGAACATGGAACCCATTGGATTTTCCCCCTTTGTATTCTTATGTAAATTGCATTTGGTTTTACAACAAACAAGCATTTGGTTGGGTTTTGAACATGAAATCTATTGGATTTTACCTTTTTTATTTTTACATAAATCACACTTGCATGAATAATCCAATGAAGCCTATAAAATAAAGTAGAACACAAATAGCAAATATTATTTGGGTAGGATCAATTTGAAGTGTGGAATAGATGTAAGACATGCATGTATTTAATTACCAATTTTTCTTTCCAACACCTTAAAAATGATATTTAAAAATATGTAAGCCCCCTTTTTCTTATATTTTCTCACAACTTCCTATTTCTTTTCCCTTATATAAGGGGAAGGGTCGGTTTTTGGTATCATAGAACCAATGAGCAAGTTAACGGCTACGACTAAGAAACCCCTCCTTATGGTTGAAAAAGGACATAATGCAATGTTTGCTTGAGCTCCATATTATTGTTTATTATGTTACATGTAGACTTAACATGTTTTCTCCCATTGTTTTATTCTTACACCTCTATGTATATGTCAAAATATATTTCCAATCATTTATCAATTTCTTTTTAATAAAACTAAACTAACCCACCATAATTAGAATATTGAAGATTTTCAATTCTACAAACTTTGGAAATAACTAACCCTTTGTAAACCATGTTGAGACCATCGTATCCTCACATACACACATATAATTTTATCTTATGGAGAAATAGTATGAGTCCAATAAAAGATCTAAAGCGACCCATCCAAGTTAGAATAGTGAAGAGCGCCAAAATTCTACCAACAATAGAAATAATCAGTTCTTTCAGTAAACCATGTTGAGGCCATCTTTTCCCCACACACATTTACTTTTGTCTTTAGGAGAAATAGTATGAGTCTACACTAATACATTTCATATATTTAATTTTTGTCTTTTGTCTTTAGGAGAAATAGTACGAGTCTATTTGGCTTGAAAAAGGTAATCGACACATACATTTCTTGCATTTAATTATTTTAATATATGTCATCTCTTTCATGTTTTTAATTTATGGAAATTGTTTATTGTGTATTACATGAGTATTCTATGAACTATTTTATTATTAACTTTCTATAATAACCCCAATATAATACTGTTCAAGTTCAAAGATTATCTCTTATTCCCAAAATATTAAAATGAATAAACCCACAATATTGTATTATTGTTGATGTTGACCCACACACCAAAAATCATTTGAGGTGTGTGTGTTTGTGTGTGTATGTGTGCATGTGTGTGAGCGCGCGCATCCTTTAGGTATTCCTTTTCAATTAAAATGATGATTAATGATGTCTACAAAGAAAGGATTCCATGCCAAGCAAACATGTTAAACTCCAATGTAAAAAAATAATGAACACAAATGAAAAACATGGTATATTAGGAATAAATTTTGACACATATTTTAAGGGTCACATAAAAATTGCCTTTATGTTTCGTATATTGAGCAAAAGTTGTAGGAAAGAAACTTGTGATAAGCCACATCCTTTCAACAATTTTTTTAAAAGGTGTTCAAAATGAAAAGTCTTATTCAAAAAGTTGATCCTAAGATTTTTTTATACATATTAGGGATATCCATGTCATACTTTCATATGAAAAAACCTAGGTAGTATATGGTGCAAAGTGGCAAAGGGTATAGGTAGTATTTGTCTTTAACACGTGAAATTTGATATTGAGGACTGTTTCACAATATGATTAGTTGTGTCTCCTACGTTTGGTGGTTTGGTTCTTATTTACGATTTCCAAAGTAGGAATGTTGCGAGTGAGTCAAGTGCAACAACTCAACCTAAATATCTCCTTCACGTGAGAGAAATGACTTAATTTTCCTAGATATCCACAAACTCTAGTGATAACACTAATTGATGTTGTTGGCAATATGTTGTATCCTAATTGAGAGGATAAGTTTGGATGAAAAAGATGATATGGATGGCATTGTAGGTAAGGGAAAATATATAACGAACTAAGAAATATGTAAATGTTCTATCTATGTAGGTGGTGGTGAAGGAGACTCTACAAAGCCCCTAAGGGCATGGAGGATGTGGAAGCCAAGGTAAATGGCTTGGTTCTTTCCCCATTAGGAACAGGACATCACAATCCCTTGGTAGTCTGTGAAGATCCTTGATTTGGAATTGGATATGAAATTTCACCGTGTTTCCTCCTTTACTAGTCCTATGAATCAAGTGTGAATGGTCACCCTTTTTGGTGGGAATGTTAGTCAGCACACTCACAACATCCCATGGATTTGGTTGAGGTCCTCTTGTCATCTTATGAGATAACTTTCATTGTTAGCAAAGATCTAATTGTTGTCAATATTCCTATGATGCCTATGTCGGCCATCGCATCGAAATTGTCAGTGATGGTAGTTTTGAGGTTCCCAAGCTTATGTTTCTACATACCTTTTAGGTCATCCAGATCCGCCATTACAATTGTGACTTATATTGTGCCACTATCGATGTTAAAAATACATACTTTGCCCCTCCCACTTGAATAAGGTTGCATCGACATGGAATTTTCCATTACAATCTCCTATAACAACACATGCCTTCTCTGTTGAAATCCATGAAACAATTTAATTGTTCCTTATATTTGAATAGAAAGAAACAAAAGATTTTTTTGAATTCCATATTAAGAAAATATACAACTATACTTGACATAAAGTTTTTAAAGTTAGACATTAACAATCTTCCCTATCTACAAAGGTGGTTAAGGAGTTATTGTGATTGCATCATTTTGTCCCCTTCGTCATGATCTTGCCTCTCCATCTGGGACACCAATGTGGCTGATGGAATGTTCTTGTCCTCTCCACCATTTTCCTTTGGGTGTTGCATCTTGTACGCAAGTTTTCCTTCTAATATTTCGACAATGTTAAAGATTCAACTATGTCATTTATATATGTTAAAAAGATTAGTTGAAAGTTAGAAACCAACACAAAGCAATTGATTCCTAAATCTAATCTATTCAACAATACCTCAGATAGAGAAATGGATTGAAAAAGGAGAGAGATTATACGTGCACTTACCTACAAGATTACAAACTCCTCTTTTGATGTGTTGGATTTTCTCTTGGATGATTGATTGTTGCTTCGATTTGTGGATTCATGTGGACAACATCTCCCCTTGATTTTCCTTTGATTTGCTTGATGAAGATGATGAAGGATTGATTTTAGATGAACGATGAATTGGATTGATTGAGTGATTGAAAAATATAAAATGGAGGAGAAAAGCTCAAGTTCTTCCTAGTATTTTCCAAGCTATATATCATGGAGGAGAAGAGCTCAATTTATAGTTAATGGGTGGAAGATTTAATGGCTAGGATTAAGCCAAGTTGGATTTGAATCAATGGTGGAGAATTCATGTGAGGATTAGAGGATTCTAGAAATTTGAATTTAAAATTGATGGAGGGAAGAAGCTTCCATTGAATTAAAAATTCAATAGAAGGAGAAAGTTAGAGAGGCTTCTAGATTCATAAGCCTTTAGGTTTAGAAGTGGAGCATATGATTAGGATTAGGATTAGATTAGGTTAATAAATGATGATTAGATGTGAGATTACATGGAAAGACTAGGTGTAGGTATGCGTAGAGTAGGTGGGTAGGTGGGTGTAGGAATATTAAATTCCTATAAAATGTTAATAGGATATAATAATAAAATAAAAGGGAGTAATGAGATTAATGATAAAATGGGAATTAATAATGATTTAAAAAGATTTGTGATAAATGATAAATGATGATAAGATGATAAATGGGTAAATATGATAAAATGGATTAATAATAATAATTAATCTTGTTATTAATTATAATAATTAATCTTGTAATTAATTATTATATGGATGATGTTGGGGACAAAGTTAATCGTAATTAACCATGTCGACATTTTAGATGTCTACATTTTGCCCCTCTTTGAAGTGTTATTGCAAAGCAATGACAGTTCAAAGAAAAGAAGAGAAGATGTTAGGATGGTGATATGATGCCCCCTCGAGGGGTTAGGCAGGGAGGAATGAGGCAGGTAACCACTCAAAAAGAGGAGAGGCCCGAGTTAGTAGATGAGAGGATTGAGGATGAGAAGATTAAAGGATTAGATGATGAGAAGATTAAGGATGAAGATGCAGGATGAGAGGATTAGAAGATGATTAGAAGAGTGAGAATCTACAAGTAACTCTTCCGCGCACTCCGACCTCTCGAGGTCGTGCCGAGACAATAGCGGGTAGAATATGCGTGGGATGCAGACAAACTAGTTAGGTAGTCTAATGTCTTCGACACGCACTAGTGGAATTTGTGAATCTAAGGCAAAGAAGGCCCTTCTAACTTGGACTGGTGTGATAGATCGATCGGCAAGGATGACTCGCTCAAGGCTCCAATCAATATCGAGCTCGCGTGATTCGATCTATGGGTTGTGGAATACGTGGAAAATGACCCGGGATAGTTTCGTATGTCTCCGATAAGGTCATATAGTGGATGGTGAATATAATTGACTCTACGGACGATTCTCTGGCCTAGTCCGGAATTCTCTAGCTTCGTTAGCCGCTATATCTAATAAGGACAATTGTTCGATGATGATGGGTGGAAGTGGAGTGGATCTAAATACCAAGGTGCATAGGGTAGTGTCTATATCCGATTGACTTGTGGACTCGTTGGGTGTGGATCTGTGGATCACAACCATAGACTCTGGTTGTTGGGTCCTCCCGTTATGGTCATACGCGAAATCAAGTTCTAATCCCTAGATCCAAGAATCGATGCTTTCTCAGCCTTCTATGTTTAGGACCAATAATCGTGTGATTTTCTCATAATATCTCACAGTGTTCGCGCAACTGGATCCTTAAACCGGTGTCTATGTCTGTGAGAGTGTCTCCTGCACCCAGCTGTGGGACCAAAGGATCACAACCAAAGGTTTGTTCTCTTTCGAACCCTTCTACAGTCATGTGAGTGCTTTACCTAGGTCAATCTGTAGTTTGGTTGGTTCGACCAAAACGTGTGTGCTTGGTCGTCTTCTATGTTTAACCCTCTTAATTGAGAACTGATCAGTTGTAAATCTGTGGTTGTTTCTCGGAATACTTGTATTCTGAGATTTTGGTCTATGTCAACTATTGCTGTGACGAGGTTTGGTTGAGGCACGATTGGCTCAAATATATATTCCCTGGGCTCCTGAGGTCCCGTGATTGTCATACGAAACGAAATGTAAATCTAACTGTAATGAAGCAAATTTTAACTACGTGGACTAAATCTAACATATATATAACTTTTATTCTTCTAAGAAATCTTTTAACAATTTTAAGGAAAGCAAACTATTTTAAGCGTATCTAGGAATAATAACCAAACAATAATTTAAAACAGACAAGATAACCGAGTGTAGTTATTTTCCTGTGCGATTTGTAGAATTATTCTAAATAAATAAAATAGCTCATCTAATTTATTTGCAAGATTCTCGATCCTACCTCTTTAAGTGAGGAGTGAATCATAGTTTCTCAGAAACTATCAATCCTCACAGCTTCCCTGGCAATATCGAGAATAGAATTTACTGAAATGAAGCAATTTATCTACTTTATTTGATATGATTCTAACTAGAACTTTGAAAGTTAAAACCTGGATTCCGCAGAACAGTGGCGAATCCGATGGTGTGTGTGATCTTGTCCCCTCAGTGTGATCTCCTCGTTCTTTCGTGTTCACGTGATCCGTAAAAGCGTGTAATGCAAAGCACCGATAGGAGTAGATATTGGGACAAGGACAACTCTGTAATGCAGATCGAAAATGCGAGTAGAGAGAGGGACAGCGCAAGAGTACAGAGCTTGGCTTATGCGATTCCTAATGGGATTTTACCGCGAGTCATGCAACATGAAGCGACCGTAACTCAGAACTATCTTATTCAAGAGCAAAACCTGCAACTTTAATGGCTTCCTAAGCTATTCTGCTCCAATGGATTCGATAAAATAACGACATCGCTTTGCATGTCGGATATGTGGCTTACCAACAAATTGAATAAAGCTAACCTGCATATAATGAACTCGAACTAAGAACTCTAAGCAACAATGAAAATTAAATCTACAGCAAAGAGAAAATTCAGAGACAAACTTCAGACTGGATTGGATGAAATGACAGCACTTCCTGCACAAGATGGGTATGTGGCTTACCAACAACTGAGTAATCTAACTAAAGATGCAAGTGAATTGAAACTATGGCTTCTTAAACAAGATAACAAACTAAAATACTAAAAATGAGGAGATGAGAGCAAAGATCAGTCTTCAAAATCAAAATCCAGACCATTTGTTTGAGCACAAGCCATGCATTTATAGGAATTCAATCACCCAAAAATCAAAACCAAACTGAACTCCTAAACAATAAACAAAGGAAAAACACTATTCCAGGGGACCAAAAACATAAATGCATGCTCAAGTCGGCAAGGAAAAGCTGGTGAATCGTGATATTTCACGCGAGTCGCGTCAAAAGAACGTTCTGGAAAACACGCACAGACCGACCGCCGCCCGAGCAGGTGGCGGTTACAGACCGCCGCCCCGATCGTGGCCACGAGACCGCCGCAGGTGGCGGTTTCTGGCACATCAAGATCAAGAGGCCAAGGAAAGAGGGAAAAAGGGGAAAACAAAGGGCGCGGGGGCTAAGTGGGGCATGCGGGATGTTAACGCATACTCCGAGGGCTTTTCCGGATCCCGAACACCTTGCGAGGAGACCTGTATCATCATTGGGGAACTTGTTACACTGCTCCTAAGCAAAGACAAGACCTTACAATTTTGGGTACGTATATATCGCCTTCTGAGAAGCATTTTAGCCATGAAGAGGCATAAAACGGTGGGTCCGAGTATGGCAGTCCCGAAATGGGGAGTTAGAAGTTATACCTTACTCGTCCGTGTGTTGAAACGACGCCATCCGAAATTCCCGCTACCTGCAAAATGAAAAGAGAACTCAAGTGCAGATAGATACAAAACTTGGAAAATAAACGCTAAAATAATAGGGAATGAGAACGTACCATTCTGTATGGGATAGGAACTTACCTCCATCAGCGCTCCAAACCTGCGAAAAAGTCTTTTAAAATGAAACAGGGTGCTATATATATGAAAGTGGGCCCATTTTCCTATTCATTTGCGCGAGTTGATTTGATTGATTTTGAGCTCTGGGACCCACGGTGACGGTTTTTGCGTGAGTAGAGTCAAAACGTCCGCACAATGAGATCGTGATCATGCCTCCACACGTGCGGAACACCACCGCCCCGCTAGATCACAAAGTTGGTTTTCTTTAATTTTGTGTTTTTCCCCTTTAAATTTGAAATGTTAAATTTGTCAGAATGGGGGTTATTTTTGAAAATGTTAGGTTCAAAAGGTCCACTCTAGGGGGCGCCATCGGGTAGGCTCCATTTTTAGGTCAAATGGTCACTTTTTTTTGTTAGTTTTAGGCTTTTTAGGATTAAAACCCGCGTGGGTTTTCGGACCACGACCGCCGCCGCCCGGCCTGTGCGGCCACATGACCGCCCCCGCTCAGGGGGCACGACACGACCGCCCTTAAGGCGGTGGTTACAAAACCGCCCCCGCTCAGTGGTGGCGGGTTCCGAATGTAATGCAAAAGAACTTAATTTTTGAGATTCGCACTTGTATTTTTTTCGCACTTCTATACGTTTTTATGACCTTCTTGGTATTGTTCAGATATTAACTTGCTCTCTGCTTTTGTGTGTTTTTGGGTGTATGCAAAGAGAGAGGAGTACATTAGATGGAGCAGGAGAGAGAGTGTGATCGCTCTCGTGGGTACCGGATGCCCTTTCACAGATGAGGAGGACACACTACAGAGGGCCAAAGCATATCGCAGATATCGCGCGTGCCCCATGTTGCACCATCGAGTCACATCCTTTGTGACTTATTTTCTTATTGGGATGCAGATCGGAACACCTTCCGACTGCCAGGGGTCCGTGGTGAGTGGACCATTACACTCGAGGATGTCTACCGCATTCTGGGAGTCCCGATCATTGGGCGGAGACTTACATTAGAGACAGCAGGCTCACGGGCACAGATTGCACAGTGGGCAGCATATATGGGAGATGCAGTTATCTCCACGGGGTCGAAGAAGGGAGTGAGAGTTCGATCCATTCCTTCTTTGCCTATCCCCGTACTTCGACAGGCCGTCATGGGGATCCTTGCCTCGAGACTGATCGGGGACAAGGGAGGGGATACATTGTTATACTGCTGGGCCCCCATCATTGCATGCAGATAGAGGGGCACAGACGGATATACGCCTGGGGTGCAGATATTCTGGGGACCACCTACCATGATTTATACAGGGTGGTCCATTTACAGGGACAGTCATTGAGCCACCCGACTTTAGTTATGAGTTGGGTGTATGAGCGCTTTATCCCTTATGGCAGAGGCGTGGAGGTAGCAGATCCTGGGGCTGTGAGGGCAGCCAGATGGACAGATATGTCGGTGCTCAGAGCACCTCATCAGCCAGTTGCCTCCCTCACTACTGCAGACATGGAGGCGACACCGTACCGGCTTATGGCCGGCATATGGGGCGAGGAGACTCTTACCCTGATCTCCTGCTCCACCACAGGGCAGCTCATTGATCGAGTGGGGCGAGTAGAGGTACATCCTTTCGGCCGGGTTCCTCAGCAGTTCGGCCTACCATATTTGGGCATGCTTCCCCCAGTGGCGCCAGTTTACAGATCAGTCCGCGAGGCTAGAGGGGGGCCTAGAGGCCGTGGTTGGACAGCGATCACTCCTGGCATTCCTATCAGCAGCCTGGGGGATAGTTCGCGCTGAGGGAGAGCCGGTGCGCCTCGGGCACCTTTGCTTCAGATTGCTGCGGGTCCTGCTCATAGCAGCGATGACCCTATAGATATTGATTCCGACTCTGAGGAGCTCACAGAGGGAGGGACAGAGGAGGAGACCGAGGACAGCGATCCTGAGTGGCATGACACTCAGGATATTATGCAGGCAGAGAGGGCTGAGCAGAGCGCAGAGAAGGACACTCTAGCTTCAGAGGAGCCACTCTCTCAGGGCCATGGTGGAGAGGATGAGTCGGGCCTGCAGGGTGACATGTCCCTCGCCACTGAGCAGCCCTCGCCTGGGCAGCTGCATCCGCGCAGGTGCCGCCCCAGCGACCCATCTTGGATGCCTGGGGATCCGAGTAAGTTACCCTTCTCCCTTTTAATGTTTATTTAATTTAGGATTTGTTTTAATTGCCATCTCTCCTTGTGTTTTTATCTTGTATCTTTTCACCTCTTGCTTGGTTTCTAATTCATTTTTCTCCTTTGTTTGCAGAGACTGTTGACGAGTGGCGGGATTTGATCCGCAGGGTATGTACCGATTCCCTGATGATCCCCATGGATAGGACCCGCGCGGAGCTATCCGTAGATGCCGGGGAGCCCTCAGCAGCCGGTAGGCATACCGATGTCTTCGCTCCCATTTGGCACGTGGCTAGGATGGTATCGACCCTCCGCACAGAGTTAGCGGGCTACAGGATGGCTGAGCGCCTCATGAGGAGCCATTCTCGTGGTGAGACCGCGGCTGCCCCTCGGGGCCCCGAGCCTTCTGTACATTCAGAGCGCCGGCGCAGCCGGAGTCCTAGGCGTGGGCGTGCACCTTCTCTGAGGGGTCGCGTAGGGATCGAGAGGCCTCTGGCCCTCGTGTATTTTGTATTATATATTTTTTGTATATCACGGGCTCTTTGAGCATTTTGACCATGCTTAGAGCATGATGGCATCAGATATAAACATTGATTATTTTATATATACATTCGTTTTGGATCAAACGCTTGTCACTCATGTTTTCCTTTCTATTTCCAGCTTTCTTGTGTATATTACGATGTATGGTTTATATGCTTTCTAGAATGTATGCAATGGAAAATGATGATGCAAATGTTTGCTTTCTTTTTGTGTTTCATGATGCCGATACATGATATCAGAGATATATTGTGATCTTGAATTTTAGCTTTCGTGAGCAATTTGGATACCTCATGTTTGTTTTGGCAAAGTGATGAAAATAACCAAGATGATGATGAATGATTAACTTGCCCCACTCCTAACTCCACGCAACTAGTAAGATGCGAGGGCTTATCACCAAGAGCCAAGAAGGGCGCAAGTTATGAAATATGGTGAAATGATAGTGATGAAAGACAGATTTAAGCTTTCATGGAACCAAATTGAAAACTACAAGCTTACTCTACCCGAATGACTTCATAGTTTTGGATGCAACTTGCTTTCATGGTTTATCTAGACTTAGACCCGTAGATGGCCACATAGTAGACAAAATCTGGGTTTTTAGGATTTTAACTCTCTTGGGATTTTGAACATCTGATTCATTCGTTTTTGACTCAAAGTTTGAATTGTTTGTTTATGACCTTTTAACGTTTGCTTTGTCAAGAGGACCCCTACACTTTGCCCCATGCTACTAGTAAGAAGCGTGGGTTTATCACCGTGGGCAAGGCATAGGTGAGTAAGGGCATTTCCATCCTTTCCCAACCCTACGTCACTAGTAAGAGACGCAAGCTCATCACCGAAGGTGGGGCAAGGAAATGTGTAAAAATAAAATTTTTCGTTTAATCACTTTTGACTTGCTTATTTGAGTAAAATGTCAATATATGCTTATTTCCAAAGAGATGTATATATGGGATAGATGTGACACCATGAAGCTTCTAGAAATGCACCATAGGCAAGACACCTATCCTAAGAAGAAATCAAAGCGAGAACAAACTTGCAGATCTTGGTATGGTTACCGTTAGGACTTTGTCATGTCTGATTTTATTTGATAAAAGATTCCGAGATGATTCGATGATACATGAAGATGGAGAGGTATGATTTAAAGAACTTTATGCCAAAAACATCACGAGTTTGTAATGAATTGCTTTGAGAATAGATTCCTTGATCACAATTTATGTAAGAAACAAGTGGACAAAATGATCTAAATCTATATGAAGATGCAATGTAGATAATTATACAAGTAGTGCTAGTTGCTTATGCGTAGAATCGCTTGAGGTGCAGGGAATTGACTGTTTCACCAAATTCCTCACCTTCTAGCGTACATAAGAGGTAAGCACCATTTCCGTAGTCCTTCATGACTCGGTATGGGCCCAACCATTTGGGCCGGAATTTCCTTCCTTCGCCGGTCTTCTTGTCGATCCGACTGTCTAGTCTTAGAACTAGATCACCTTCGTATATATATCGCGCTCATAGACCTTCTTGTTATACCGCCAAGCACATTCGGTCAGATAAGCTCTGTGCCGTTGTTCAAAGATCTAACCTAGTTTCATCTAGGCTTTCTAGTTGGGAAAGACGTGCTTCTCTCGTAAGCGTCTTCATCCGTAATCCTCAGAGTGAAATGCGGAGACTGGGTATTTCGACCTCAAGCGGGAGAACTGCTTCTGCCCCAAATACTAGCGAGAAAGGAGTTGCTCCCGTTGGTGTTCTTATTGAGGTTCGGTGGGCCCACAAGGCCGGATATAACTTCAAATGCCAATCTCGCTTGTTTTCTTTCACCATTTTAAGGAGAATGGCTTTCAGTGTTTTGTTTGTTGCTTCAGCCTGTCCGTTGGCTTGGGGATAATACAAGGAAGCCGTATGATGGCTTATCTTAAATTTACTGCATAGTTCGCGAACTTCTTCATTTTTAAAAGAAGTTCCATTATCGGAGATAATGATTTGTGGGATACCGTACTCGCAAATGATTTGGTTCAAAATGAACTTGGCAATCACGTAACTGTACAAGAGTAAGAGGCATGGCCTCCACCCATTTGGTAAAATATTCAAAGTGGCCGTGATTATAAAATTATGGCCATCTCTGTGGATGAGGGAGAGAATTTCCTATTAAGTCTAGACCCCATGTAGAAAAGGGCCATGGAGTTGCGATTGGTCAGAGAGCTTCAGGCCGGCATGTGGATCTCGTGGGAGAATTCTGGCACTTATGACACTCGCGTGCAAACTCTATCGCGTCATGTTCTAGAGTGGGCCGTAAATAGCCCATTCGATGTATTTTTCGAGTGGTGGCATGGCCACCGAAGTGGCCTCCACATATACCGTGGGATTCATGGAGAATCCTCTCGACTCTTCTCGTGTCGACACACCTTAGAGCATTCCATCGAATGCTTTTCGATAGAGCACCGCTCTATAATGACATATTTAGCTACGATTATGCGTAACCGCCTTCTTTGTTGTGGTGTAACTGCCTCCGGGTACGTATGGTCTATGATATAATTAATGATATCAGTGTACCAAGGACACTCAGAGATAGCGGGTCGAGTTTCATGTAGTATACGCATTCATCCGGAAAGTCTAAATCTACTAAATCACCTCCGTCTAATGGGTCACAACCAACCAATCCGCGATGATTTGTCCTTTAACCGACTTCTGATTTACAAATGTTAATTCGAACTCTCCCATTAAGGTTATAAAACGTCCAACCTTTTTAGATAATGACCCTTGTGTGAGAAAAGTCCGTAAATGGTCCGTTTTTACCATGACCTTCGCTTTTGATTCAAGATATAATGTCTTAGGCATTTAGTAGAAAGACTATGGCAAGGCATTCTCATTCGCCTCGTGTATAGCGTGTTTCATAGTCGAGCAGCGCTCGCTAATGAAATAAATCACACGTTTCTCTTGTTATCGTCTTCTTGGGCCAACATGTGCAAAGCGAGACATCGTAGCTCGTGAATATAGAATTAACGGGTGATCTAGCTTAGGTGGCATTAGCGTAGGTGGCGATAAAAGGAAACGCTTAACTGCATCAAAAGCTTCATTGCAATCTTCGGTCCAATCAAGGCTATAGTCTTTCTTGAGTAAATTGTTGATTGGATGAACGGCGAAGCTTAAGTCTGGGATAAATCTCTGGATTGCACCCAGCTTTCCGAGAAATGATCTCGATTCCGCATTCACTCAAGGTGGGACCATTTCGAGGACAGCCCAATTTTGGTCGATCAACATCAATCCTCGTGACGATATGATGTAACCTAGGAGCTTTCCTCCTGTTACACCAAAGACGCATTTCTCTGGATTTAGCGTGACTCCGTATTCTATTAGACGTGAAAGAATGACGCGGAGTACTTCGGGATGGTCACAACGCTTCTTGGCTTTAGCCAATAAGTCATCTACGTAAGATTCCATGATTTTATGAATTAGATCGTGAAATATGTATGTCATGGCCCCCGCTGGGTACGTAAAGACCGGCGTTCTTGAGACCGAATGGCATAACAACAGAAAGCAATAGGTTCCCAAGGAGTTATAAACGTGGTTTTAGCTTGATCTTGCTCGATATTCTCGATTTGATTATATCCCGAGAATCCATCCATGAGAGACAAGAGTTCAAAACCACCAGCTGTCAGATCAACAATAACATCTATGGATGGTAATGGGAAGTCGCCCTTAGGACACGCTTTGTTGATATCTCGAAAATCTATGCAGATGCGTATCTTTCCATTCTTCGAGAACGGGAACGATGTTAGATACCCATTGGGAGTAGTCAATCGGCTTGATGAATCCTACCCAAGGAGTTTTATTACCTCCTCTTTACCATGAGAGCTACTTTGGGCTTCATGGGTCTTGATTTTTGTTTAATTGGCTTTGATCTCGATCTAGTGACGAGGTTGTGCACCGCAATGTGGGGTGCGACTCTGTCATCTCCTTATAATTAAATGCAAATGCCTTCGATGTTCTTTGAGAGAATTTGAGTATGTATTTCCACCTCTTTCCGGGGTTAACGAAGAGCCTAGTTTCAATATTCTGGTTCATCTCTCGTCCCGATGTTGACATCGATTGTTTCTTCGATCAAAGAGGCGTTACCTCTTCGAACTCGTGGTGCTGGAGGTAAATCTAAATCATCCCCATTTTCTATCGCAGTATATGCTAGGTTCCATTTGTGAGGGAAGATCCGTTACGGGATTTCCAAGTAGGAAGACGAATGTGGAATCAAGGATAAATCTAGCATGTGATAGGAGAGATGTAGTGCTGCATAGGCATTTAAATAATCCAAAGTAGCCGCATCACTATCAACATGGTCTAGGATGGTAGATTCACTTCCGCTTAAAAGAGGATTCGTCATTATTTTTATCAATGGTTCATCACGAATGGACACCGTGAACTGGGTATCTTCTAACTCATTGCTTGGAGTAAAACGTGATGCTGAGGTTGCTATTGAATCGAGAAGATTTTTCTCTCGGGATTGCTTCAATGGATATGAAGTCAACGCCTTGCTTAAATCTAATACAACATTTTCAGAGAGTTGCAAATGTTCGGCTTTAGTTTCATATACTTTAAACTTGATTTGTCACTAATCGCGAGTCTCCCAAGACTCGATGTTATCAATACCAATTCTTTTGGCTAAGGTAAGGCCAAGGAGGAGGGCTTCGTATCAGGCCATTGTTTGTGCATTCAAAGTTTAATTTAAAAGTGAATGGGAGGACTTTTCCTGGGCGAAGTAAGAATTATACCTGGCCCCGCTCCATAACGGCATTTAGCTCCATCGAAATGGAGAGTCCAATACTTAGCCGGGAGTATAGATGTTGGGGCATCTGCTGCATTTGCGCACTCTACTTCTACCATACAGAGGTCCTCTGCTGGAAAGGAACCAACACCTAGGGAAAATCCTATGCCTACTGAATCAAATGGTAAGAACATTGGTGAATCTTGTTCTATCAACTCAACGATTTTCGCAGTAGTCCCTAATGATACTGTTTCTTTAGTTTTATCTTTAGGGGTTGGAATTGTTTTGGCTATGCTGGTAGTTTCAAGATCCGTCGTAGGTACCAACTTTTCCTCTGGTTTTGGGTCAGTGGGTTTATTAAGTTGGTTTGTTGGAAGTTCAAATTCTGAGTGCACCCCTGGTCTTTTCTTTAAATCAGCTAGGTGCAAATCGAAAGGTTTTGATCGCCTTTGGCTACAAATACCTTTCCTAGATGCAAGAATCTTACTTCTTGAAATAATGTAGAAGGGATTGCCTTCATTCGGTGTATCCATGGTCTACGAGTATCATATTATAATTAGTTTCCGATCTATAATATAAAACTCGGCCAGACTGTTTTTGGGCCCTAAGGTGACCGGCAATATTATAGTTCCTATCGAAGTGGCTTTAAGGCTATCATAGCCTCTCAATGTATTTCGAGTAGTGGAACAGTTTGTTTCCCCATATCCAAGTTTTTGGAGGAAAGAGAAAGGGACTATGTTAATCTCGCGGCCCCATCACAACCATCGCCCATTTTACATAGTTATTATAAACCCATACTTGTAAGTGTAAGGTTGGATCACCTCGGCGTGTGATCTCAGCATCTGTGGGCATTTTACTTATTTCGAATATGAATTCGACATCCTTGTCCGGCTGCCCCGGAGGGTGGATATCAAAATCTACGTGATTTACTTGTGTTTCAGGAGGTGGAGTGATGTTAATTAGATGGCCTAGACCTAATGCTTCTAAAAGAGCAGCTCTGTGAGGGGGAGAGTTCTTTAGTAAGTCCAAAAATGAAATGTGTGAGAAGGTCTTTGTTAGGTCGCTAATTAAATCATAGGCACCTACGGGTTTTTCTACTATTTGCTGACTCTTATCTGTTTCTGGCAGAGGACTTGGGCTCGGTTGAGAGAAATACTCTCGTGTTCTTGTTATAGCTTCGATAGGTAGTTCAACGTCTAATTCTACCAAACTGACTATCTGGGTCTCTGGCTGAGCTCCTAACCGTGGCGCAATCGATGGATTTAATGAAGTCGAGGCTTCATGATCATTGTTTCCCGTCATCGCACCTTTGTTTGTTCCAGTTGGATTCAGCCTATTGCTATCATGATTTGGGAGCGGATCGTTAAAGATCTCGAGGGGAGCATTCTCGAGGGGAAACCGCCCTCGCGAGCGTATTTGGTGATGATGAGACGGATCTCGCAAAACAAATCGTGAAGAACCTGCTTTGTTCTTTCCGGCAAGCGTTGCAGATAAATTTATCAGTAGTCACGACATGTTCTAGTATCGTGACCCCGATTTTGTGGAAACCACAATAAGAATTGGGATCAGAATTCTATTTTGTTGGTTAGGTGTGTATTGTGGCCTAAAATTTCGATCAAACTGTTGCCTATTAGGATTAAAGTTTTGGAATTGTTGTTTCTGGTTTTGACTTTGGTTTTGATAACCAAATGAGTTTTGGCTTGGCCCTTGTATGGGATTTCGCCGTTGTTGTTTGTTGTTGTGGATGGTTAAAATCCACTGTATTGATCGTCGGGGTAAAGTTGTTGTTTCGTTGGTTGTTTGTTTGTGACGGAGTATTAACAACATTTACCCTCTTGGGCTGGTCGGTTACCCCATCCGTTGTTACCCCATGATTTTTGTTAAGGATTTTGGGTCCTTGATTGACATTTGTGATAGTCAGTAGTGTTTTGAGTGGAGGTGATTAACCTCCCGCTTGTTCCATATGTCTTACGACCACTATCTATCGCCGCTTGGTCTATTCGAAGAGCGCTCTCAAGTACTTCATCGTAAGTTCTTAGTGGGAACTTCTGGACTTCTTCCTTCACCTCCTCGCCGAGAGAATGAAGGAATAAATCGCATAGTTCCATCTCGATCCATGTTTGGAGCACTTGTCAAGAATAAAGAACCGTACGCCACCTCCGGATGAAATGGGCGATGATTCGTTGTGTTCTTGTTTGATGTGCAAGAATTCCCGATTCCTGTTCTCAACAATTTGTTCATGTCGAAGGCTTTGATGAACTCGACACGAGTTGTTTAAATGAATGGATGGAGGCTTCTGTGTATCCCGTAATACCGCCGAGAGCAATGCCTTCCAAGGTTTTGGGAAATATTTTAGAACAACCCCATCCCAAGGGAGTAATTCTCGTATGGTCAGTAGCTGTAAGCTTTGATATGTGCGTTGATCTCCTCACCCTTGAACTTGGGTAAATCAGAAGAGGTCTGAAGCATGACGCTTCGTATGGTGAAGTCTAAGGGTTCCTTTAGATATTCTCGAATAAGTCCCTATCGCATAGCTTTCACCATGATGGTGGTGCCGAGGGAGTGATGGTGGGATAGGTTGTTGATACGGCAGCAGATGCATGGGCAGTGGCAGGGGCATAAGGAGGTCCCCCGCATTTGAGCAAACATGCCGGGAGAGGAGAAGATATCTCCTTGTGGTGATTTGGAGTACATGTTTAAGTATGACGGGGTATTGTCAAGGAATGGATTGTTTGACACTAGACCGGGAGGAATAGTGTTAGAGATGATGGGCCTGCTGGCGTTTGTTGTGGATAGTGAGGTGGCATGCCTAACGTGCCTACTCCTGTGAGGAGATCTACTTGGCCAGAGTGGTATGGAGGATTTGAACTTCCCGTTTGTATGAACGGAGAATTTTGACTTGCTTGAGCAAGTTCTAACCCTCTCACTTTTTCTACTAACGTTGAAATGACTTCATTTGGTGAAGTCACGGTGTTTTGTTCGAGCGGCGTTTGTCAGATACACCCCGGTGTCAGATAGGTATGTGATATCCTGTCATGAACTGATCGCTATCTTGCCAAGTTTCTCCGAGAGTATTTCCTATATGCAGTGGCATAGAGGTATTTTCTTGAAAAGAGATCTCGGGTTGTATTTGTAAACCTCCTATAGGTGGGTACATACCCCGAGAATGTTGTTCACTCCTAGGATAACGTATTGACTGTCCATCATCTAAGACCAGGTATGGATCTGATTGCCTACTAATTTGTGGTCTAAGTAGCATTTGAGGAGACGAACCAGATTCTCCGGTAAACGTCATATTGTTCGAGCCTGAAGGCTCTGTTTGTTGCGTTCGAGGGGGTTGATCTAACTCCTCAGTTTGAAAAGATGAACTATATCTGATTCTTGGGGTTTGTGTTGACAACTGATTAGTTGAATAGTTGTCACCCCATACTGAGAGCGAGGGTGATGATTGCCTATTCTGTTGGGCGTAGTATGCCTCAAGACCCAAGAGGGGTCTGCCATATGCATCGAATCCCGACATATTCGGGGGGTATATGAATACCCGCAGAATAATGGGAAGGAGCGAAGGTGATTTGTGAAAGGAAACGTGATATTATGACTCGAACGAGAAAGTAGGAAGTTTTACGTCAGCTTCACTAATTTCGTTTGTTTCACGTCGGGTTCACCAATTTTGTACGCCGGAAAAGCGACAGGCGAGCGTGAGAATCTACAAGTAACTCTTCCGCGTACCGACCTCTCGAGGTCATGCCGAGACAGCCGGTGGGGGTAGAATATGCGTGGGATGCAGACAAACTAGTTAGGTAGTCTAATGTCTTCGACACACACTAGTGGAATTTGTGAATCTAAGGCAAAGAAGGCCCTTCTAACTTGGATCGGTGTGATAGATCGATCGGCAAGGATGACTCGTCAAGGCTCCAATCAATATCGAGCTCGCGTGATTCGATCTATGGGTTGTGGAATACGTGGAAAATGACCGGGATAGTTTTGTATGTCTCCCGATAAGGTCATATAGTGGATGGTGAATATAATTGACTCTACTGACGATTCTCTCCGCCTAGTCCAGCAATTCTCTAGCTTCGTTAGCCGCTATATCTAATAAGGACAATTGTTCGATGATGATGGGTGGAAGTGGAGTGGATCTAAATACCAAGGTGCGTAGGGTAGTGTCTATATCTGATTGACTTGTGGACTCGTTGGGCTGTGGGATCTGTGGATCACAACCATAGACTCTTGGTTGTTGCGGTCCTGTTATGGTCATACGTGAAATCAAGTTCTAATCCCTAGTATCCAGTAATCGTATGCTTTCTCAGCTTCTATGTTTAGGACCAATAACTGTGTGATTTTCTCATAATATCTCACAGGCGTTCGCGCAACTTGGATCCTTAAACCGGTGTCTATGTCTGTGAGAGTGTCTCCCACACCGGCTGTGGGACCAAAGGATCACAACCAAAGGTTTGTTCTCTTTCGAACCCTTCTACAGTCATGTGAGTGCTTTACCTAGGTCAATCTGTAGTTTGGTTGGTTCGACCAAAACGTGTGTGCTTGGTCGTCTTCTATGTTTAACCCTCTTAATTGAGAACTGATCAGTTGTAAATCATGGGTTGTTCTAATACTTGTATTCTGGAGATTTTGGTCTATGTCAACTATTGTTGTGACGAGGTTTGGTTGAGGCACGATTGGCTCAAATATATATTCCCTGGGCTCCTGAGGTCCCGTGATTGTCATACAAAACGAAATGTAAATCTAACTGTAATGAAGCAAATTTTAACTACGTGGACTAAATCTAACATATATATAACTTTTATTCTTCTAAGAAATCTTTAACAATTTTAAGGAAAGCAAACTATTTTAAGCGTATCTAGGAATAATAACCAAACAATATTTTAAAATGCATAAGATAACCGAGTGTAGTTATTTCTCGTGCGTGCGATTTGTAGAATTATTCTAAATAAATAAAATAGCTCGCATCTAATTTATCTCGCAAGATTCTCGATCCTACCTCGTAAGTGAGGAGTGAATCATAGTTTTCGTAAACTATCAATCCTCACAGCCTTCCCGGCAATATCGAGAATAGAATTTATCAAATGAAGCAATTTATCTACTTTATTTGATATGATTCTAACTAGAACTTTGAAAGTTAAAACCTGGATTCCGCAGTAATGCTGGCGAATCCGATGGTGTGTGTGATCTTGTCCCCTCAAAGCATGATCTCCTCATTCTTTCGTGTTCACGTGGATCCGTAAAAGCGTGTAATGCTAGCATCGATAGGAGTAGATTTGGGACAAGGACAACTCGTAATGCACCAAAATGCGAGTAGGAGAGGGACAACGCAAGAGTACAGAGCTTGGCTTATGCGATTCCTAGCGGGATTTTACTGCGAGTCATGCAACATGAAGCGACCAGAACCTATAACTATCTTATTCAAAGAGCAAAACCTGCAACTTTAATGGCTTCCTAAGCTATTTCTGTTCCAATGGATCGATAAAATAATAACACATCGCTTTTGCACAAGTCGGATATGTGGCTTACCAAATGAATAAAGCTAACCAGGCATATAATGAACTGAACTAAGAACTCTAAGCAACAATGAAAATTAAATCTACAGCAAAGAGAAAATTCAGAGGCAAGCTTCAGACCGGATTGGATGAAATGACATAGCACTGCCTGCACAAGATGGGTATGTGGCTTACCAACAACTGAGTAATCTAACTAAAGATGCAAGTGAAATGAAACTATGGCTTCTAAACAAGATAACAAACTAAAATACTAAAATGAGGAGATGAGAGCAAAGAGAGCAAAATCACTTCAAAATCAGACCATTTGTTTGAGCACAAGCCATGCATTTATAGGAATTCAATCACCCAAAATCAAAACCAAACTGAACTCCTAAACAATAAACAAAGGAAAAACACTATTCCAGGGGACCAAAAACATAAATGCATGCTCAAGTCGGCAAGGAAAGCTGGTGAATCGTGATATTTCACGCGAGTCGTCAAAAGAACGTTTCGAAAATGCGCGCACAGACCGCCGCCCGAGCAGTGGCGGCGGAAGATACAGGACCGCCGCCCTGATCAGGGCGGCGGTCACGAGACCGCCGCCGCAGGCGGCGGTTTCACATGAAGATCAAGAGGCCAAGGAAAGAGGGAAAAAGGGGAACACCGTGGCGACTTCCTTATCGGGGTGATGAAATCCCATTAATTCCACCTAGTAGGAGACCTTTTAGATGTGTTAATTGATTTGTGAGTTTGGTTGTGTGTGGAATAAGTTTGAATGCAAAAATAATTTACCACCTACTTAGACTATGTGAGCATGCAAGAATAATGAAGCCAAATTATGAACAAACCTAATATACTGCAAATAATATGAACTCCAAAAGAAAATAGATCTCCTTCTTTGTTACTGAATAATGAATTACAATGTTTCCTAAATAGGAAAACAAATCCCAACTTGAGTTGCCAAGCAAACTGTAACTAACTCTGACTAAATCTACTCTAGGTGGCGGAAATTACTATTTTTAGCAGTTTACTAGAACTTGCTATTCTTAGTAAGTTCACATGCTTATTCGTATGGGCACAAAAATTTCCACGCATCTTCTAAATCCCTAAATTAGAGGAATTACCAACTTTATAACTCATAATGTAACTAACAGACTAAAATTAACTAATTCCCAAAAATAGAAAAAAACTGAACTATAACTTAAATCCTAATTTTCGGCCTCAAGATGGTGGATTTAGGGCCCGAAAATGTGTCATAAACTTGCCCCAACTAGTAGGGCAAGTTGCCGCTGCATTCGTCTCATCGAAACATGTGGTTTCAAAACAAATGCAGACTCAGCGAACACCCGAGCTCAAGTTATGACCTTGTCAAGTTCCTGCTAATTCTCGGCGCATCAAAGAATGAAGGTGTTATTTTTAAATACCAAAATGAAATGTTATATTCAATGAGATCATGCAGACAAAGGAGGGAGAGATATGATGCAAAAAGAGAAAATAGGGATAAAATGATGAATACCTCGATAAACGCTTTTTCCTTTTTGTTTTTTTTGTTTTATTCAAATTAAGCACACACATTTTTGATCTAAGAAGAAATCCGCCACACACACAAGCAAGAAAATCCAACATGTGAGGTTAGTAGAAAGAAAGAAATTGAATATGAAATGAAATAAAGAAAAGAAAAGAAAACTCACAAAGAGAAAGGGTGGGTCCCACCAAGCGTACCAAAATGTTGATCAAATTTCTCGCTCCTCTTTCAAGTTAATGGATGGTGGAAAGTGTTGTCTCCAAATCACTGCACCCCGAATTGCTAAAATGTTGTTACGACGTTCGGTGTGATTGGGACACATGGGATCACCTCTCAAGTTGTGGGACTTGGGCTCGAGGTGAACCTCCAGAGAAGGCCGGCTTCCTCTTCCTAAACTAAGTGTTGTACTACTCCTAGTGTAATAAAATGACTATCTAATCCTAGGCTAACATTTTCATGAGTTTTAGGGAAAGAGATTTGCAGAAAAGAAACTACACTAGTCACGGTGATGCACCAAATAAAGGGGTGTTTACACTAGGGTTAATGCGGGTAGGATGCTTGCATCGTTGACCACCCTCACCTATTACAACTTGAAAGGGTACCAAATACCACAAACCAGAGCATATGTTCCTTTGTTAAACTACAAGATTACAAAGATAGATTACACTTAGTCAAAACACAGTCACTTTATCATGAGGATATAACACATGCACTTACAAGGAATTCATTCATCTGATAGACAATGATATCATAGCTTTAAATAATAGAAGGAAAACTAAACTTTTCACAATTGATATCAATACTATTTATACCATTTACTCACAACATGAAATAAAATAATCTGAAATAAAGGTAGATCAATCATTCACATTAAGGAATTATGCATTCACAAAACATACATGATTAACCATTCACACAATAAATCAGAACTCTCAAGGCAACATGTTACTCTTGAAATATAATTGAAAGGTTTAAAATATTTGGAGTACTCTTCCAAGCTTGAAGAGTAACCTCCCAAAAATAATTTGTATCTCCTTGTTCTCTCTATTCTCCCTAAATACTCCTTATACTCAACTATTTATAAGCCTTTTAGGCTGAGCCATAGTTGGGCCCTTAACTAACACTTAACTAAAAATAGAAATGTCATTAATATTAAGGGAACATGCTCCCATGAAAATAGAAAATTGTTGCAAAAGGTTTTGACCAAGTCAACCCTACAACTTTGACTGATTCGGAGCTCGAATCTGTCCTCTCATGGCTGCTCAACTTGATCTGGGTTCAAATTCAGGTTGTTACTATCTTCAGAAAATGCCTCATCCACTTTAGAAATGGTGGTTCTTGCACCCTGTAACTCACTGTATATCTCAATAACCTACTTCATCTTCTCTTTTCCCCTTGATGTGGAAGTAGACATTAAGCTCTATGTTTCAGAAGCCAAAGTTGGAGAAATTCCAAAAATAAAGTCTTGAAAACCCGAAAGAAAAATATTCAAAATTTTGCAGAGGAAAGTTCCGAAAGAAATCTCCAAAGTCAAAAGTTTTGAAATTCGAACCGGAAAGTTCTAAAAAATTTTTCTAAACATTTTTCTGAAAATTTTTCGAAAATTTTCTCCAAAACTTTTTTCCTAAAATTTTTTCAAAATTTTTCCAAAATTTTTTCAAAATTTTTTCCCGAAATTTTTTTTTGAAGTTTTCAAAGGGATTTTTGAGTTTCAAGCTTAAATTTTCAACTCACTCAACATTTTTAATCCCAAAAATCTTTGAAATTCTAAAACGGAATTGTCTGAAAAGAATCCCTAAAATTAAACTCGAAAGCTTGATTCAACTCGGCTGCCTCGTTCTTGAGCTTGGTCCTGCGATGACTCCACGACCTTCATTGCTCACTATCCCGATTTCCTAATTTCTGAATGTAGATTCAACCACCGAAATGAGCTTGTGCAGAGCTCGCTCTACGCAAATCGCACTAACACATGCCAACTAACTCAACAAGCAGCTCGGCCACTTTTAGCTCGTGCCCATTTGTGATTAGCGTTGACAAATTTTCAAGCCTTACATTGTCCTTTCTTAAACTTCTAAACTTTTCTGTGAACAAATGGGACATGAGGGTATGACAAGACACCTGAAAAAACATATGCCAATTTTAACTGTGTCTTTCTTGAGTTGAGCAAGTATGGGCCCTTCCAAAGGCAATTTTCTCATTCCGAGACCAATTTGAACCTCCAAGATATGAAAAAGAAGGAACAATCCCAGAGGATCCCAAAACCTTTCGGAATAACATACAAGGCTTTCAAAGCTTGAAGTTATCCTGATAACCCTGAAATATTTATGGAAGAATCTTCGGTCTCAAGGTATTATCATATTGTCCATTTTTGCCTAGGGGGAAAATTGACAACATTTTTGGTGACCTCTCAAGGATGCTTTCTGCTAAGCATAATTCCAGTAGCCTTAAGTCATCCATTGGGAATGGAGTCAATATTGTAATCCTAAAAGAAATTTGATCCTCTGTGATATATCCTAAAGTCTCTTAGTATAGCAAATCTTAGACCTCCCTGGAATGCTAAGCATGAAGTATACCGAATCTGTTTAAGACTTGGCATCTATTGAACAAAGTAGATCATGAAACTCTTATGGAATATTCAAACCCTCTTTCTCCTTGACACCTTCCAATGATGCTACAATGTGTAAAACAAACAAGAGTGACAATGGAAAACAAAAACACATGAAACAACTGAAAACCATACATGCCCCAAGTGGAACATGCAGGGTGTGCATTGCACTTATTCTACTAAAAGCAAACCTATACTACCCTACACTAACCAGAGCACAGGTGAGCTAAACAAACCCTACAACTGGTTGTGTAAAATAGCTCCTTTCCTCACAATGGATTGCCATGCAAATGATGTGATAATGGACATGGCTGAGAATATGAGTAAAAAACTGAAACATGCCCAATTCTCCACTTGGTCTACTGAGACATCAACTGGAAAGAGAAATAATTCCTCTTTTAGTTGCTCTACATTTGTCCTGTAGAAGCATTGCAACTGATCCTCATAATTTTGAAACTCATCCTCACACTCTGAAGTGAATGTGACTGGTTTTGGCTTCTCTTCTAGATTCAATGAAGCTAGGTACCTGATAGGACATGGTCTAAACCATTGAATATCCTTGCTTTTTCTGAACTTCAATTTTAACAAGAAATCCTTGCTGAAGACATCCTTGAAAAGAATGATAATCCATGAGATGATTTCCCTCTTATTTCCCATTTACAAACAACTCTTCTCCTATATGAATGAATGGTACTGAATTGATGTCCTCTCCATTTATTTTTCCTTCTTTGACAACAAGAAGTTCATCCATGACATGCAACTGCTTTGGACCGCTTACAAGCTCCAATGGAAACACTTGAAAATCTCTGCAAGTGTTTGAAGAGTATTGCTCATATAGGAGCTTTGCTTTCATCTGAAGGCAAAGTTGTTTCAGCATCTCTAACCTCTTCATCCCACATGAAACCTACAAGATCAAATCCTTTCACCTGTTGTTTTTGGGACAATTAAGGGAAGTAAGACCTCCTTGGTTTTCTTCCACCATTACTTGTTCATCAAACAAATTTGACTTCACAATTGAAAGTAAGAAACTCTCAATAATATCATCTTCACCCAAAACCTTCAAAGTTGACTTAGTTTCTCCCGCATGCTCCTCTCTTTCTTCATTCAATGAAAATTGTAGATGATCCAAGTCTTCCCATTCAAGGAGATAACTTGAAACTACAGGTGGTGTTAGAAGTGGGTATTTCTATAGGCTCTTCTGCATCCAAATACTCCTCCGAATCTGACAGAAAATCTACTTTGTTCTCGAATGTGCAAAGGGTTCAACCTCCCTTATGGTGTTTCCTGAATTAGCAACTGATTCCCCATGACCTTTCTCATCTTCAAACATAAAATTTGCAAGATCAAATTCATCTAAGAAAACAGAGTTTTGAAAAGATGAAGAAAGGGAAGAATCTAGAAACTTCCTGCATGGTATAATCTATACTTGAAACTTCTTGAGTCCATCATGGAAAGAATCCCGCTATGATCAAGTTTTTGTATTCGATGATGATGTTGGAAAGTCACTACAATGCTCCAAAAGTGATGCAATTTCTTGACATGCTTGACAGGTAGGATCATTACACTCATAAGAATCAGCTTGTACACTTGAGAGTCTTTCTTCTTCAGCTTCCACATTCTCTTCTCCAACAGACTCTGCCACCTTTGGTGATTCAAACTCCTTTGATGGGACTGAGCCAATATGAATACTACATTTTGAATAAGTAGACTCTGTCGTCCTCTTTGTTCAACTCTAGATTTGTTTCTAGTACAAAACTAGTTTGTTCCACTTGTTCTTGAGCCTCAACTTCTGCAGAAGGTTTAGTCAAGAATGAAGTTTGCTTGATGTTAAGTTTTGCAGCCCATTTCTTAGATTATTTGCATGCTCTCTTTTCTATTTTCTTGACCATATACTCCTCCCTCTGTCTCATTTCTTGACAATTCTCCTCCCAAAATGGATTTGGGACTATAAGAGGAGGGGTGGGTTGGGATTTAACTGATTCCCTCACTATTTGAGGAAGAGATCCAGCCCTTGTAGAAAAGAGGGAACTTTAGAAGGATGAGGCATGGAAGATTCATGATGAAATGGAGGAATAGGAAGTGAAGGAAAGGAATTCTTCAGCAGGAGTAGAAACTAGAAGATTAGGACTATGGGGTTCAAGTTGAAACTACATAGATGGAAACATGGGAAGAGGGTTGTAAGGTGGTAATGTAGGGGCCTCCCATTGATAGGATTGACTAACACTACATTCATAAATATCCCTTTTCTTGATCCATTCTCCAACTTGAGTCATCGTCTTGATTATGAATTGAAGCTTTTGTTGAGGGCTAAGCTCACATGGTATATGGCCAGTCCATGGGTATGGAATTCTGAAGCCAATCTAGGTTGCCTTTGTCATTTCATTGATCCTTATTCATACCATGTTATGCTCCAACTCGAACCTTCTTCTGCAAGTGATCCTCTTCAGGTGTGGAATAGATTCCAAAATCTTGCATGCCATTGTTCTTCAGTAACCCCCATGTTTGGTGGATAACCGAATTGACCTGCATCTTGCTTATGTGAACATGCATGCTCAAACTGATATTCATCATGAAATTGGTTTGGAGGTGAATTGTAATAGCCTGAAGATGGAAAGAAAATTGCCGCTGCTGCAAGTGGGAGTCCCACTGTGGAAATGAAGCCATGATTGCACAACTTCATGAATGAGAGAAAATGGAAAGATATGGAAGAAAACTAGATGGAAAATGGATAAAATGAAAGTTTGCAACATAAAGAGTAGGGTACTTAGACCAATGGAGTCACAGTTGTGCTTGGGTATACCTCCTAAGGCTGAAATTTCACTAAGAGCACAACAACTTAATGAAATGAAATGAACACAATACACACACCTATGAAAGATGTGCCTCTTGTCCCACCGGGTGTGCCAAAAACTATTGTCACCAAATCACTGCACCCCCGAATGGCCAAAATGTTGTTAGGACATTCGGTGTGATTGGGACACATGGGATCACCTCTCAAGTTGTGGGACTTGGGCTCGAGGTGAACCTCCAGAAGAAGGTCGGCTTCCTCTTCCTAAACTAAACACAACACTACTTCTAGTGTAAGATAAAATGACTATCTAATCCTAGGCTAACATTTTCATGAGTTTTAGGGAAAGAGATTTACAGAAAAGAAACTACACTAGTCATGGTGATGCACCAAATAGAGGGGTGTTTACACTCTGGAAGGGTTAATGCGGGTAGGATGCTTGCATCGTTGACCGCCCTCACCTATTGCAACTTGAAAGGGTACCAAATACCACAAACCAGAGCATACGTTCCTTTGTTAAACTACAAGATTACATTAGAAATAGATTACACTTAGTCAAAACATAGTCACTTTATCATGAGGATATAACACATGCACTTACAAGGAATTCATTCATCTGATAGACAATGATATCATAGCTTTAAATAACATAAGGAAAACTGAACTTTTCACAACTGATATCAATACTATTCATACCATTTACTAACACATGAAATAAAATAATCTAAAATAAAGGTAGATCAATCATTCACATTAAGGAATTATGCATTCACAAAACATACACGATTAACCATTCACACAATAAATCAGAACTCTCAAGGCAACATGTTACTCTTGAAATATAATTGAAAGGTTTAAAATATTTGGAGTACTCTTCCAAGCTTGAAGAGTAACCTCCCAAAAATAAATTTGTTCTCTCTATTCTCCCTAAATACTCCTTATACTCAACTATTTATAAGCCTTTTAGGTTGAGCCATGACAGTTGGGCCCTTAACTAACACTTAACTAAAAATAGAAATGTCATTAATATTAAGGGAACATGCTCCCATGAAAATAACAAATTTGTTGCAAAAGGTTTGACCAAGTCAACCCTACAACTTTGACTGATTTGGAGCTCGAATATGTCCTCTCATGGCTGCTCAACTTGATCTAGGTTCAAATTTAGGTTGTTACTATCTTCAGAAAATGTCTCATCCACTTTAGAAATGGTAGTTCTGTACACCTGTAACTCACTGTATATCTCAATAGCTTACTTCATCTTCTCTTTTTCCATTGATGTGGAAGTAGACATTAAGCTCTGTGTTTCGGAAGCCGAAGTTGGAGAAATTTTGAAAATAAAATCTTCGAAAACCCGAAAGAAAAATATTCAAAATTTTGCAGAGGAAAGTTCCAAAGAAAATCCAAGTCAAAAGTTTCAAATTTTGAAACGGAAAGTTCGAAAAAAATTTTTTCCAAAATTTTTTTGAAATTTTTTTCCGAAAATTTTCTTTGAAACTTTTTTTCGAAAATTGTTATTTCAGAGTTTCGGGGTTTTGGGATTCAGAATTTTCAATTCACTCGACATTTTTAATCCCAAAAATCTCTAAAATTCCAAAACGGAATTATCCAAAAAGAATCCCGAAATTAAACTCGAAAGCTTGATTCAACTCGACCTACCTCGTTCCCAAGCTTCTGGTCCTGTGATGACTCCACGACCTTCATGTCTCAATGTCCTGATTTCCTTATTTCTAAATGTAGATTCAACCACCGAAATGATCTCAGTGCAGAGCTCGCTCTATGCAAATCGCACTAACACATGCCAACTAACTCAACGAGCAACTCGACCACTTTTAGCTCGTGCCCATTTGTGATTGGCGTTGACAAATTTTCAAGCCTTACATTGTCCTTTCTTAAACTTCTGAACTTTTCTATGAACAAATGGGACATGAGGGTATGACAAGACACTGAAAAAACATATGCCAATTTTAACTGTGTCTTGCTTGAGTTGAGAAAGTATGGGCCCTTCTAAAGGCAATTTTCTCATTCCGAGACCAATTTGAACCTCTAAGATATGAAAAAGAAGGAACAATCCCAGAGGATCCCGAAACCTTCCGGAATAACATACAAGGCTTTCAAAGCTTGAAGTTATCTTGATAACCCCGAAATCTTTATGGAAGAATCTTCGGTCTTAGGGTATTATCATATTGTCCATTTTTGCCTGGGGGCAAAAATTGACAACATAAAGAAAATAGGAAACTCCAAATTATGAGAGGGTTTAAGGCTACCTCTTAATATGTGATGATGATAATGAAGATACGGGCACAAAGATCCTTTCTACTATGAGCTCGATAACCTGCACAATAAAGAGAAGCTAAACAAGATAAAAATTAGTAGATAAGATGGTGGGTTACCTAAAAGGTTAGTCCGAGAAGTGATAACTTCCTAGGGATGGATGTCAACCCACTTTGATAAAAGATATATAAATGATAATGGATGGATAGGATGAAACAAATAATAGAATAAAAAAGAGATATGAAATATGTTAAAGATACTAAGATGAAGATCTGATAATGATAAATGAAATCAAAACCGAACGGGTTGATGATGACGATATTGATAGGTATACTCGGATTTTATTGATCGTGCAGGAGAGTATCTCAAAAAGAGTGCAGAAGACAAATCGGATCTAATGCTCGGATGTTACTGAGAGGATCCGGATCTGGAGTTGGGATGCTAAGGAAATAAAAAGGATGTAAGAAAATTGACATATTTGATAAGAAAATGCCAAATGCATATTGGTTTGATGGCGACTAGGCTAAAATGATGACCAGGGCAAAAGGCAAGATTTGTGCTCCTAGATAGGTGGATCATAGAAACAAAGAGGCTTGGTTGTTAAAGGAAGTTGTAGGAAGATGACAGATGATGCGGGGACAGAAATAGAGTATTTATGGATCATATCGATGGTGACTAGTTTGGATCAACGACAATGGTCATAAGGAAGATAAGATCTAAAGTGCCAAGTGTGCATAACTGAAAGATAAGAATGTTTGAGATGTTATAAGGACTGGAAAACATGTGAAAAAATGAAGAAATGTAGGAAACAAGGAAAATGTAGATTGGGTCAATGGCGATAGCAGCGGTGGCGGGTTGATAGCAACAAGGGGTAGATTTAGGGTTTTTTGGGACTAAGGATGGGAAAATGATTGTGGGAAAGGATCAATGAAGGTTGATAAATGACAAATCTCCAAGGTAACTTGCAGACACTGCAAGATTGGTGCAAAAGGGGGATGATATAAAGGTGAGGGCTCTAAGAAAGCAATAGACTTCAAATCTCCCAAGATGGCATGCAAGATCTCCAAAATAACTCCAAGTTGATGGTTACTGCTCCAAAGAAGATAAAGAAACAAAGCAAAACTTGCAATAAGCCCGAATTCTAAAAATTGCATCTCTAGAGAGGTGGTATGGATATACTTATAGGATCGACAAAGTGACCCGCACAGTCACTGAGAGACTACAACAAATCATCAATTTGGGCGGTGGAGATGATGCTTAACTTGATACAAACGGCCCCAATTGGGTAAATTTAGGGTTTTGAGCTCTTTAGGTGGGTTAGGGTTGCATAGGGAGGATAAAAGGTGGTTAGAGGGTAGAAATGCATTGAATGAGGGTAGATGGGAGTCTAGGGATGATAAATGGAGTGTTTAGGGATATGATTAGGGTAATGGATGGGTTTAGGGATAATTAAATATGATTAGGGATGAATTGGGGAAGATAAAATAATGATAAAGTTAAGATAGGAAAGTGGGAATTAGATAGAGTAAATAAGATTTAAGAGGGAAAGGGGAATTCAAATAGGAAGAGAGGTATGTACATGTAAGATGATGATGAAGGGGAACAAATACGGGATGACAGATAAACATACCAAAATTTGGTTTCTACAATTTCCTCCTTCAAATTTAACTTCTTCAACAAATCGCCTTCGATGTCTCCATTGCACCATTTACGTGTAATTTCTAGTATATTAAAACCCATAATTCTATTAAATACATCAAGTATTTACATAATATTTATTTCAATGAGCATGTTTCACATTAGAATTGTGCGGTGCTAATACCACCATCATTGGAGACTATATCAATGTCATATATGTTTTTGGTATTTGACGTGTAATTTTAATAAAAAAATTGTCCATGTGGCCATGTTTTTCTTAGTTATCACATCAATCTCCTTGAAGCACCTTCTATGTTGCATTGAAACTTCTCTTGCTTTGGATGAAACTTCTACACTCATAATAGAAGTGATGTGTTATTTCTTGAGCTATTGAGAATTTTAATTCACATAGGTTTTGACTTTATTTATTTGAAGATTTGTAAATATGGAATGAAAAATGTCTGCGTGACCATTTTATCTCTATAATAATAGACATCCATTCTCTTAGGTGAGTTATATGTCATTGGATTAAACATAATTTCATCATATGGAAACAAATATGATTTATTCCTCCGAATGCACTAGATACAATGGAAATCCTTCGCTAATTTTGACGTGACTTGGCACAAATCCCTCATGGGACATGTTGTCGGTGCCACATCTTGAGCCTTTTCATGCCAATGGGAATTTCCTAACTAGAATCATGGATTTCTTGAGTGACAAGTGATGTGTCAAATATCTTTACTGTGTAGATTCCTTTTGAGATTTCATTGGCATACGACCTTATCAAGACCATCAACGTGAAACCCATCATATATATATATATATATATATATATATATATATATATATATATATATATATATATATATATATATTATATAATTTATTTTTGAATTTTTTTGTTTTTTTATATTTACACTTGGCTTATAAAGGTTTTTTTTTGCGATTGAAGAGAATGAAACATGAATTTGATAAGATGAATAGGTTCCCATTGGGTAGGAGGTGCATAAACATATACAAATTGTAGTTCTTATTTGCATCATCGATGTTTTCAACTTGATAAGTCGATGGTGGCACAAGTTGTGAAGATGGAATTTCATAGGATGAACTCATAGTTGAGTTTTCACCACCCAAAGTATTAGTGATGATGCACTCGTGTGGCAATATGGAATTATTGTTGTTCCAACGATAAATTATGAGGACAACAGGAACTTGAGCAAGTCACATCCGTCATGAAACACCCAAGACACACACCACAAACTCCCCATCATTGAAGCCACCCATTTACATGAGGCAATCATGTTTTCCCACTATGCCCATGAAGCACCATGTGTCCATTTTGATTATCAATTCCCTCACTTTATTAATCGATGTTATACTCAATGGATTCGCACCCAAAAAAATTCTTTGAAGCTAAGTCATTTGGATCAAATCTTTGTTTTACACTAGCGCAAAGAAATGTTGGAGGGACTTGACACTTCTATGTTAAACATGATAACTTGAGCTTATTTCTCATCAATGCTAAATTGTCTTAATTGTTGAGTAAAACCTCCCATGAACTATCATTAAGCCTTACCTATCCATTACATCCAGAGGTTAACAAAACCTCTAATACAAGAATGCACACAAACTTTCCCTCCATAAAGTCGTCTCTCTTTCTTTTATTTCTTGCTTAAATTACTCTTCTCTACTATGCTATAATGTATTCTTTGTCTTTTTAATGTAATCCTAACAACCATGTAATTTTGGTTACATTAATTATGTTTTCCTTTTTTGAGGTATCCTAGCCAACACAACATGTTTAATCACATGCATTAATCTCTCCACATTTATTTTCATCACTTGATCAAAACACTTCATGTCATACTCCACCGCACCTCTTATCTTCACATATATTATCCCCATATTATTGAACATAATGTCCAATTTGTCATGCTTTTCAATATCCAAACCCATATTTGTGTGTGCATCTTCCTCTTTTCTCACAATAAAGTGGATGAATGTTCTCATGAAAACATTCACTCGGTTTGAGAAAAACTTTATCTACAATAGTTGGAATTATGAGTTTGGTTGTGTTGTGTGAATAGTCAAATTATGACCTCTCCAATTTGTGACACTCGGTTTGTAATTACGGTAACTTCACTTTCCAAACTTTAGTGCATCGATAGTCATTTCCCAATTAGAAGCGCAACACTCCCCACTAACAAGTGAAAAGCATCTTGACGATGTTGATTCCATTTTAGGCGTTATTGACATTCGGCCGTATCAAGACTATCCATGTGGCTTCTCATTTTTCGTCAAATCAAAATCGGTTGTAGTTGGGAGAAGCTTCCTTCTATCCACATGAGACAATCATACCAAAAAACAACAATAGCCACTCCCTATATCCCCATCTTTAGGCGCACCCCAAGCATTAAATTTATGGGAACAATAATTATGGCACAACACATAGAGGCACCATTGCATTACGCATCCACAAGTAAATTCTAAGAGGATGGAGAAATGCCTCGACTAACAAGTCTCAAGGCGAGAGATAGTTATGTGAAACCCCTCTATTTTAGTAATTTTCTTCTCCTTTCCACATCGAGAGAAGGATTCACTTCATGTTGAGCTAGATACATGCAATGGGAACATAGGCAAAGAGGAGAATGATTATTTTCCTTTGAAGCTTGATACCAAGAAAGCTCCATCACTTCACTTTATAAGCTTGGTTGCATATAGGAGAATGAGTATTTTCCTCTCGAAGCTTGATACCAAGAAAGCTCCATCACTTCACTTTGTAAGATTGCTTGCATATGTGACCCATCCCTATTTCTAGTGCTAAAATGATTGAGTAGTTTGTTATCTTTGCAAATACAATGGCAAGAGATCCTCTTGCCAACTTCATCTCTCCGAGACGACCCATAAAAAGTGTCGATAATATATCATGGATAAAGAATACAACAACAATACCACTAATGCCATGGGTCCAGAAATTCTACTTATTGCTTTCATTTCTTCAATAATGTGCAACCAACAATATAATCAAGAAGTGAGGAAATTTATTTTTCAAGAAATAACAAATGGAGATAACCCTTTTCCTCCAAAGATTATAAAAATAGGGAATATAAAAATATTCTTAATTTTTTTTATTTGAGTGAGGACATAAAAAATTGAGCTAGCAATGTTGTTTTTGATGCAAAACAACGGGTTTGTAAACCTCAAAGCAAAACAAGGCAAATGGAAGCTACAAGCACGATTTAGAGGAAATGGAATCAACGAGCAATATTTAGGATCAAATTTAAAATTAACACTATGAAACACACACCGTGCCTCCTTCCAATACAAGGATTCCCTCTTTTTTTGCTCACTCCAACACATGCCTCCAAAAGGCATTCCCGCCAAATAGTTACCCCTTTCAACAAGCTATCAATCATTCTTATTGGTGACTTGACCCAACTACATTATGTCAAGGATTTCCCAATTTATGTCATTAGCTCTTAGGTTCAACATTGTGGAGAAGCTTTCTCATTTAGGGCACCTTGTTTACAATCTTCAACACAAGTCTCTTTCCAAGTAACATTCGCGATGGTAAACAAAAGTGACATGTGGGCCATATGTAACTTGTTGGAAGAAAAAAGAGAATCACCTATGTTCCCTCCAATAGGTTCCCCAACCTCGGAAATTCTCCTCTCTCAATCCCCTTCTTCGTCATGACTAATTTCAATAAAATATAGAAAATAAAAACTTTTTCCATAACAACGACAAATTCAACTTAAGCATGGCGGTTGTGAAAATTTTACTAAATATCTACAAAATATATTGGTGCCCATGCCCATGCCTACGCTATTGGTTGAAGATCCTAAAAATGTACTCAATTCATAATCGCACGGTCTCATGTCCAAAACAAATGTTTTTTTGTCTCACAAAAAAAGATCTACTTTTCGTTTCTCAATATAATTTACAAGTGAATTTTGTTCTTCGTAAAGGCCAAAAGGTTTCGCTTATGCCAACTTGTGGGTTGAGGCTAGGTTTGTCAATAGTGCGATCGACCAAGTTAAATATATTATATTTAAAGTTGACACAAAATGCCCCAACATCTACCATGTATTGTGTTTATCATATTCAACAACTGTATCAACTCAACATGGGATGGCAAGGCCCTCTTCCATGCCCCTATCTCTATACTTTCCCTCGAAAAACACAAGTGAATTCAACTCAAAATGGCATGGGCTCTAACTATCCACAAAACATAAGGATTGACACTACAAAAAGCAATTGTTGACATTGAAAGTATTAAACGACAAGGGTTTGTTTTCAGAGCTATCTCTAGAGTATGTTACCTATTGGATTTGTGCATTACACCTCCTTTATCCTTCGAGTAGTTCACACAAATCACATGTGGTCCATATGTGACTTATGAAGTAAAGTAGATGATCACCTACATTCCCTCCACCAAAGTGTCCTTGCTTTAGAATGTTCCTCTCCTTATCGTGTTCTTCATCACCTCCCTCTTCCTCTTCTTGTTTCACCTTCGCTCCTTCCACTTTAACTTCTTCAATGCCTTCCACAACTCTTATTTATCTCCATAAATACTCCAAATACATTTAGTCTTACATGAATCTTATTTAAAGATTGGAAAAAACAAAAGATAACATGATGAGTGCCTTACAAAAAAACACTCATCAAAGACAAAATTCAACGAGACTCGTAGAGTCTATGCTAAATTGTAATATGTAATGATTTTTCTACAAATCCCAACCCCAAAATAAAAGAAAAGTTCCAAATGCATTCAATTATTCACAACTCATCCGGCGGTGAAATAGAAACACATAATTTAAAGCAGTTCGTTGCCAAAATCCACGTACCACGTGTACAAAATCATGCGGCAAAAGTCGCAACATCTTCCCCGAGGGCCGACGGTGTTGGCCCCACTCCAAACGTCAAAACCGCGTGAAGTAAGATTTGACTGTTTTACTTTTCACTTTTAGAATACACGTGCTCTGCTGTCCTTACCTACTTACCGCTAACAATTTCATGGTGGATTTTGTAATGATAGGGTTTTTGGATAAGACGAATGCATGTTGTAGACAAGGAAGATAGAATGGCATTTCGAATTTGGACTAAAGCTCAAACTTGTGTGTAAATAGAGACACCTAGCATCCAAGTGAAAAGGTTCATTCTCTATGGCCGACCAGTCTAACTGTCACGTGAGTTTGCAAACAATGTCATATATTAATTTTAACTAAAATATTCACAAAAATATTGTCTAGTGTGTATGGATTCGGGTGTTCAATTTTTGTTTCTACACGTTTAATGTGCGTGATCGTTAGACTCTTCCCTTTACGGCCGGATGATAGTGTTGCCACTCTATGACCGAGTTTTATCGTTGATTAGTTATTTCCTATTTGTTTAATTTCTCAAATGGATAATTTGCCAAAAGCATTGCCTATTATAATTGTATATCTAAATACAATGGACTTAATACAACAATTTTGTATTTGTTTGATTTGATTTAGGTATGGCACTTGGATCAAAAATAGGCTCCACTATGACATGCTATTGTTTTCTTCCTTTCCATGTTTGGCTTTGTACAAAGTTTACATATATATCTGTTTATTTGGCACATATACCTTATTGAACATTATCACCTTCATAATTATACTCTACTTGGAGTATGCATCAGTAACCTTGAGAAACTTGCACCCTCATTTTGAGATGATGCATCTGTTTTCTTTCCGGGCTTTGTAATTACCACTATTTTTTCCTCCTTTTCCATTTGCACCCAGCTCTTCAAGGTAGACCATGACTCACATGGGTGGATCAATTCATCATGGATCATTTATCCTTTGACATTGATACTCTTCAACTCGCGGATTCTTTCTTTACGTTCTTACCTTGTCTATTTGCATCTGGCATTCCTTAACCTGTAATATCTTCTCTTGGATCCTACTACGTATTTCTATTCCACTTGCACATTGTAATCTTGTGAGATTATATTGATTTCTCTAATTTCCGCTTGAGCCCGTTCACCAACATCATTAAACATTGCAATTAATATTCTTGACATTAAATTAAAATTTTGACATAACTTTTAATAGTTTCAAATTTCTTCGCACATATTTTTTCAGAATTTTTAGCAAATCTAATTTATCCTTAAATGAAGCATTTGTCATTCCTGCTCTTGTTCATCTTACTTTTAAAACACAACCAAATATGATATAACAATCCGTAATTTTTAAATCCTTCAAATTTTACATAATTTCAAATGTATTCAAGTTATGCCCATAACTATTCACCGAAAGAAAATAATAATAATAATAATTATCGATGCCAAGGCGGCTGCTTTTTTCATCACCGAAAGGCTTATAAATGGGAACCTTGTACTCACGTGCGGGAGGCAACTAACTTTGCTACGGCGAACTTGTGACCTCTATAGAAACACATAATTTAAAGAGGTTCGTTTCCAAAATCCACGTACCGCAGGGTCTGCACGTGTACGAAATCGTGCGGCAAAAGTCCAAATAACTTTCCCGAGTCCGGTTCTTTTTGAATTTTTGTGGGAAGAAATAACAACATTTATGAATCATTGGGATTACTATATATCATATCTTTTAATTTTTATAGTGATTTAAATTCAATTTGCATGGTGTAAAATATTATGCGTTATTATCCTGCCCAAGGCAGGTATATTGCCTTCACCTTTGCAATTAAACATTTGCATGTTTCCAATCAAATTGTGACATCTGTATTAAAAATGGGCTGGACTATAGTTTTTGGTTTTGATTTTTTTGTTGTGGCAAGATTTGATTGGTGGTTGGCTTTATGTGCACTGTTCATTGATAAAACGTAGGAGTTATGGGACATTAATGCATTGACTGTCATGCACAGAGCAGGTCGCTTCTGACAGCTTTGAGTGGCTCGAGGAAAACGCCTGTTTGTTTCTTGTACGCCGTGTAATTTCTCATTTGCATCTGCGCGCCAGGAAGTGGAGGACTCTGAAGAGCAAGGTGAGTTTTCATGGCAGGGCGATTTAATCTGTCTGTTCGCATGTTTTTGTCTGCTGTTTATCTTTTAGTTCGAGTGGTTATTGTATTGATTGACACTGTGAAAGTTCGACGCAAGGAATTAGTTAAAACTGGCTCTGTTCCATTTCAGTATCATATTTTTATTTTTTATATTTTCTGTGTGTTGTGAATGGATTTTTTTATTTGTTCTCTGTTCTGTGTTTTGTGTGTTTGTGTCATTTTGTCTGCATGGAGAGGAGAGGAACAGGGCATGGGGAGGAGGGGAAGATGGAAAAAGCCCTCTGCAATAGCATCGCTTTCATTTGGATTTGGAGGACGCGCTGGAAAGCCCCCGCCCACAAAAACAGAAAGGCCGTTGCAAACTTGTAAGTCGCCTGTAAACCCAATGAATGGGGTCTGTGAAAATTACAGTTGTTGGGGTCTGGAATATAGCTAAATTTTATTATGAGCACTGATAACAACAGGGAAAAAAAAAACATGACTGAAACGCACAGAGGTTCAAAGCCGTGTAGCATATTCCAGCAGCTTTTCAAACAGTGAATTTGAAGCAAAAATCAAGCAAAGGAAGCGTCCAAAACGCGTGTTACAGCCAAAAATCCTCCGATCTGTGAACGCACAGGTGTCATTTGATGACATCTCCTTAAATATCCTACAAGGTGCAATGAATCTTGCATATTTTTCCAAATTACTGCTATTTTTTGTGTCTTCAAGAAAATTTAGAGATCATTTTTAGAAAATACCTTGCCTTTTACAGATACATGGCAAATAAATATCAAAAAAACCTTGAAACGCGTACCTATATGTGAACAGCAGTGCTTTTCGATGATCTTTTCCTGCTCACATGAGCGATTGCTGACAGCTTTCTGTTTTTGGCCATTGTAGATTCAGATGCGGCTAAAAAAACCTAAAATTTGCCTGAAAAGTGTCCAATCTGTTCAATACTGAGATTACTGGAATCGGCTTGATCAGAGGAAGGCCGCTGTATGGTCTGACTTCGAATCTTTGCAGTCTGGTGCAGAGATGCCATCACTGATGCTCCCCCATCCCGATTTTGCAGGCAGTAGAAACGAATCTACAAAACAAATTTATTTTTAAAACAAAAGAATACTTGCGCGTACAGATTCAAGGCTTGAACGAAAGCCAAAAACGAAAAAAATACTTCATTTACTCTCCCTAACAAATGATTTCAGACATGGATATCTGGATATATGTTCAGAAAACAATTCAAGTTAAAATTGGTCATCTCTTGGATGAGATGGCTCTCAGTTTTCCCATTAAGGAATCTGAATGGTCCCTCGGGGTACTTTGAACAGACTTCCATTATTAGAAAGGAGATACGTTCCTAAATAGTAACTAATGATTGCCATTCTATTATTAGTTTTCTTTGTTTGTTTGTTTTGAGAGCCATCTTGTGCAGGAAATACATTTTCATCTTAATGCATGGCAACCACACTTATCCCAAAACTATAATCCGATTAAACTTTTAGATGTGCTGTTAACAAGTTTTCTTTTATAATGCAGTACCATAATAAACACTAAGTTGGCTGTGGATATTGTGTAATTTGACACATTCCATTGATTTTTATTTGAGTCTTATCGGGTTTGCATATCATGTGCAGGGTTCAGGCATTAATTGTCTCACCTACTAGAGAACTTGCAGGCCAAACAGAGAAAGTGATTCTTGCCATAGGGGATTTTATAAATGTTCAAGCTCATGCATGTATTGGTGGTAAAAGCATTGGCGAAGATATAAGAAAACTGGAATATGGTGTTCATGTGGTATCGGGAACCCCTGGAAGAGTATGTGATATGATCAAAAGGAGGACATTAAGGACTAGAGCTATCAAACTGCTTGTTCTTGTATGTATTGGACATCTTTCATTATAGCTTATGTCTGAAACTTCTAAGCCCTAATTACAAGTATTTTAGTGACTTAAGATGTTTCTTATTTCCAATTTTGATGTTTGATCAGGATGAATCTGATGAGATGCTGAGTAGGGGATTCAAGGACCAGATATATGATGTTTATCGATACCTTCCACCAGAGCTTCAGGCATGTTTGTTTTGCTTGATAGATTTTTGATTCCTAGTTTGAGCGTCAATGTGACTGTGTTGTCATCTGACAGGTTGTGCTGATATTTGCAACTTTACCACATGAGATTTTGGAGATGACAAACAAATTCATGACTGATCCTGTTCGGATCCTTGTCAAACGTGATGAATTGACGCTAGAGGTATGTATGAGACTGAATTTACTGTAATGCTATTGATTGATTAGTTTGACATACTTTATATGATTTAGATTTTTCCTTGCATTGCTTCTGAATCAAGCATACTCATGCAATATATTGTGAATTATAGGGCATCAAACAATTTTTTGTTGCTGTTGAAAGGGAAGAATGGAAGTTTGACACCTTATGTGATCTTTATGATACTCTTACCATCACTCAAGCTGTCATATTTTGCAACACGAAAAGAAAGGTATGGCATGTAAAATGCTTGATTGTTTCTGTCATAGATATTATATTAATCTGACCATGAAACCTTTGTTTTGTATCTATACGTTGACTGGCTTACAGAGAAGATGCGGAGCAATAATTTCACGGTTTCGTCTATGCATGGAGATATGCCACAAAAAGAACGAGATGCAATTATGGCTGAATTTCGTGCTGGTACAACTCGGGTATTAATCACCACAGATGTTTGGGCTCGTGGTCTTCATGTTCAGCAGGCAAGTTCTTGTCCTTGGCCCTTTCCTCTGTTCTTTCTATCTATTTTGAAGTACATTTACATTTTACCTTTTATAAAGTTCAGGTTTCCTTGGTGATAAACTACGACCTTCCCAACAATCGTGAGCTTTACATTCATAGGATTGGTCGTTCAGGTCGTTTTGGTCGAAAGGTATGGTATAAGAATTTTGAGAGATATTGAGCAGTATTACAGTACTCAGATAGATGAAATGCCAATGAATGTGGCAGACTTAATCTGAACAATTCAATTGTTCCTGCCTGTATTTTTAGCTTCAGAAGGATTTCCGAGTTGTTCTTTGGATATCACATGTTAAATTTTACTTGAGTTTGCAGCAAGTAAGCATATTGCTTGAAAGGGTTAGACGGACAGCTGCGAGCAGAATTGTTTGCCTTTTGTTCCAAATTTGGAGTTTTGCAATTTGGGATTAAAATCACACTTTCTGGGGTTTTTCTATTTTGTGGTGTGGACTATTCAATGCTCACAGCTGTATAACGAGATTATTTGTATCATCTCTTTTATCATGAAAAGCTTGAAGTTCTACATTGATTCAGGCCTATTAGTGGCTATCACTTTGTCATTTTCTTTCAGTTCAAAAAATCATGTGCAATGTATGTAGTCTTCCTAGTTGCTTGATGATGCTCAATATCATCATTTTATTTCGTGTTTAAAGAATGATGTGCACAAGTAATATCCATAGTTGCTTGTTTTCTGTGAAAATCATGTGCTGGGAGTTAATTATTTTATAGCTTTTGCCAATAGTACGTTTCATCATCATCAGACTGATTATTTCTACAAGTTATTTCTAAACATGATTAATTTGCTTCTAGGTTCAGGATTTGATTGGAGCAGTCTAGAAGGTTTTTGACATGTTTTTGTGATGCTATTCAGAAAGTGTTGTGCTGCTTACAGTTGAGTTGTTAGAGCTAATTAATTATTTTGTTTTTAATAAAGAACAATTTTGGCTTTTGTTTTTAATTAATAATTTTAGATTCTCTTATTTTTAATAATAAAACAGATAGTTCTACGGTTGAGTTGTTAGAGCTACAAATAGAAAATTAGCGACGGGTAAGTCTATATATATTCAGGCCAGAATGAATCAGCTATTGCAGGTACATTGGAGTCATAGATCTATATTTCCTTTGATTTTTTTCTCTGCCATTAATCCAACCAACAAGTCCAGGTTCTCAACATAATTACCATAAACCTATGACAGTTACATGCAAGATAACTACTCCGTTTTCTGCTCTTGTAGGATAACTACTCTGTTTCAAGCTCCAATAGGATAACTGTCCCAACTGCCAATGTGGCATCCAGACCCAATCAGGTAGACTTTCAAGACTTGAAATACTAGGGTTCTGCCCATATTGATTCATGATTCTGGGCATCTCTTATCAATATCTGCCAAGGAAAGTGGTAGCGTTCAAATGATCCTGACACTCATGCTGTCAAATTTTCTCCATTAATGAAAAACTATGAATTCCAGAGCAGAGTTCTTGGATTATGCCAGTTAAGTTTAATTCTTTGTTTTGAACCTACGTCTTAAGTTATGATATGTAATCACTTCAACTTCCAGCGGTGTTTTGCACGTAGTTTGATACAAAAAACTGCATTCATTATTAAAAAAAGATACATTACGCTTTATTTTTAGTTCATTTATTGCCCTGTATTTCCAAGGGATATTTGCTGTGCTATTCCAGTCATATACCATAAACAGTGCAAAAGTGGCTTTTCTAAATCAGAGGCCGCAATCTAGGCCGTTGAAAGGGTCTGGAAATATGTGTGGAACTTGTGAACGAATCTTGCAGGAACCATATTTGTACTGTCCCTAGGTTGCAAGGTTGGTAAATTATGCAGTTCTTAATGTACATGTTGTTTCTATACATCGCTGCCGAAGGATATCTGCAAAGGAGGAAATATGCAGTATTTTCTTGCTCTCGAAAATTCTTTTTCGGGAGAGTTGCCGGAATCCTACGGCCATGACTGCAAAAGCTTGTTACGCTTCAGGGTCAATAACAATAATCTAAGCGGCAAGGTGCCCGATGGCATATGGGGCCAACCAAATGCCAATAATATTGATCTCAGCTTAAATCAATTTTCCAAGAAATCAGTCCGGAGATCCGGAATGCAAAGAATTTGTCGTGGCTGATCATTCACAACATGAGATTTTCGGGCGCCCTGGTGCCACAAATCGGCGTGGTGGCAGAGTTGTCCAAGATCAACGCCACTGATAAAGAAAAAGCTACTCTTACCTTGTCCTTTGTTCATAACAAAGTCCTCCTCAACACAAAACTACTTCTTGGCGAGCATTTGCCATATCATGGCCTTGTTTTCCTTGGCTTCATGTAGAACATATTATTTTGTTTCTCTACATCTCAAGCGATGATCTTTTTAGCTTATATGGTCCTATCGAGATTGATTGCTTTTTATGAGTGTTTTTTTTTGTTATTGAATATCGATAGTTGGGTTAATATATGCCATGGTATGGTAGCCCTAGTCTTTGAGGCATTCTAATATCTGTATACAAATAATTAAAAATGATTTTAAATTTGATGTGTATTTGACCATTACGGGGTAATATTTTTGAATCCTTAACACATTTATGTAGCTAAATTAACAATCCAAATCGAAGGTCTCGATATTGATATCTCTTAGCATTTTTAGATTTGTGTAATTAAGATATCCATACTAATTATAAATAAGAAAAACCTATTTTTATGACACTTTGTTTCACCAAAACTAGTTTATAAAAACAAAATAAATAAAAATAGACAAGTGTTATGGAAAAAAGTTTCGTTACGAAAAAAAAAAATTGAACTAAAATAAAATACAAAGAGTATAATCCAAAGTGGATTTGCTCAATACAGACAAAAAATGACTTTTACATAATTATTAGTTTTAAAATTGCACGATTTTTATTTTTGTTTATTAATCGTCGAAAATTCATCCAAATTAGATGTTATTAATGCATTTTTGTTCTTGTCATGTCCCCCTCTTTTTATGATCCCCTTTCCCTCTCTTGTTTTTTTGTTCTAAAATTCTATGCATGTTATATCCAGTGTCGGTGGCACTCCTCAGCCCCCTTTTTGGATTTTTCAAAGTCAAGGTGCACTCATCCCTTTTATTCTTTTTTTTAATAGTTTGACTATCATATGTTGATTTGGTATCAATAAAGTACTAATTTAAGTCCTAAATAATCCCGAGAATATCTATGGGAAACTTTGGGTGATGGAAGTGACGTGTAACAATGTGAAGGATAAAAACATCTTTAAAAAACCTAATGCGCACTAAGGTCCATGTGTCTTCAAAGATGTCGAAAATGGTAGTGTTATATGCATAAAAATTAGGTGTCTACACAATAATTAGGTGTCTACACAATAACATAATGAACAAATGTTATAAAAAAGTTTTTTTGGATTGGAAAAACTTTATAATTGATAATATATAATATTATAATGTTGATCGAATAATTAATTAGGGAAAAACTCAATCCTAGAATGCAATTCAAATATAGATACATTAGCCTCAAGAAAATATCAAAATTACAAAATCAAGAGAACATCAAGAATAGGGTTGTCATAATTACATATACTTAATAAAAGTGTATTTCAATCCAAAAAGTGACAAAATTAAAGACTAATAAATGGAGGACCACAAATCACACAAACAATAAGGCACTTAGGAAACAATGGAAAACATATCATCCAAAGGAGAGGAAGGAGGGGTTTATCAAGTTTTCTGCGTGAAAATTGGTACGTGGAGGGTCCGTAGTGTTAGGTATGGAATCCCATCATCCTTATACTATTTTTATTTGTTTTCCTTGCCATGCAAAGAAGGAAAAATGGAAAAAGACAAGTGGTAAACTTGCCTTGGGGAGGAATTCCAAAGTCACCATCACCACTTCCTCAAATTTAGTCAAAAATATCGCCACTACCCTAGAGAGGTGAATGCCATTGGGAAATTGAGAAAATTTATGTCTTATCCTAGAATGATGATGGCAAAAACATTGACCACAACCCTAATAAGGAGAGTGGAAATGGGGAGAATATGAAGGCATCTAACTAACAATTCAGAGTGCACCTTCAATGGTCTAGAAGCGATTGATGGTGATCCACCTAAACATGCGAGACCTTCTAATGGGCCTGGATGTGAAGAAAAATATTAGAGATAGTAGTAAATTTTAATTCACAAATAAATATATTTCAATTAGTGCTTATAAGAAACATAATGATTTTTATCGGGGAAATTTTAGCAGGTGAATATTTGTAATTAGGAATAGTAGAGATTTATGAAATCCTAATTGGATGTTTGGTCATTGTATACTTGCCCCATGCTTTGCCAAAAATCTCACAATTGTTACTATTTCCTACTCGCATAGCTAAAAGATTTTTAGTCTCAATGAGGTTCTTATTGATCACCTTTACATTGATGGTCCACGACTATAATAAATGTTTGCATCGCCACAAATTATATAGGCCCTTGGATCACAAACTTAATTTTCCATGTGTATGTGTGTGTATGGATACATACATACATATAATTTATTTGAAAGTTAAAAGTTAATGCTTTCATTTATCTTTTGTGAATTTCAAATTTACGATTTCAACATTGATCCAAATAGAAAAGGAATCAACAATAACATATTGCTTAGTGCATATAAAATTCATTAAATGATTTTCAACGCTATCAGAGGTTACCGTGTTCAAGTTTACAAGATAGTACCCTACAGTAATCGGTAAGTCAATTGATCAATGATCCATTTTAAATTTGATAACATGTTTGTGATCATGTGATATCACATTTCTTTCTCTACTTTTGTGAGTTATTGATGCTATTAAAATTTGTAATGATTTTCAAATTATATTTTCTTAATTTGTGGCACTCCCAATATAGGTGTGGTATTTCCATTTCATTTTTCTCTTGCTCTTTACATGGCCCTCCATACCTTATTTTTTCCATGTCACATGACACCGCAATGCCTTAGTTGATTTTCAATTTACGCAACCATTTCTTATGTTCCACATGCGTGATATACGAGTTTCTTCGCACCAAAAAATGTAACCATGCCGCAAAGGTCTATCATACGCTAGAAAAAACTATTTTGAAATGCCCCTCAATGACAATATTTAATTTCAAATCTCCATATGCTGCAAAGCTCCATTCTTTTCACCAAGATTTTAATTATTTTTATTCTATTGACTATTCCCCATGTGATGTTATCCTTGTTTTATGTTACTATAACAATAATTAAAACCATTCATAAAAAATGGCAGGTAACAAGGAAACCTCAAGAAAGAAAGCTAGTGCAACACCTTCTAGTTCTAATAGATGAAACATCACATCTTATTTTGAGAAACCATCTATGGAAGCTCATCCATGTCCACCACTATCAAGGGATCATGATAGCATTCGAAATTAAACTCAGAATGAGTTCAATGATAATTTCATGACTGACACTATCAATGATGATGAAAATGAAATGCCTCCCCTTGAGAACATCTCATTGGCTAAAGTTGAATATATATCAATAGAAGCATTATGTTCCAACTCTAGTGCTAAGACGCTAAGTTCTACTTGATTAAATGATGAAAGTGGAAATTCTTATAGTCAATGAAATTCCACCACCTCAAATACTCCAGAGACACCTCTTTTTGGAAAAAGAGGAAGAAAAGAAAATGAGACTTGGGAAGGAGTTTCATGTTAGAGTGGGTTTCTAAGATTCCATTTATAGAACTTGTTGAAAATGATATTAAATTTGAACCTCCCAAGGAATTGAAATATACAACTTGCAGCTAGAAATGGGCAGGGATAAGACAATGCAACTTAAATTGGATACTATTGAGAAGCATGTAGGAAAGATTTATGAAAGGTAAATTGTCAATGGAATTGTGAAGAACAATGTGAGATGGAAAATTGTGGATGATTGTTCACATATGAGGCATGCAAAATATTATGAGGAGCACACAATAAATCAAAGATTAATTGATGAAAATGGAGGAACAATTACATCTCAATTTAACAAGGTCATTCAAAATAATCTTGTAGGTAAAACAATTCAAGTAGCTATTACTTTTCACATTCTTAAAAGAGGTCATCCTATAACATGTATGTAAACTAGACTTGTCAGACTAAGAGGAGGTGCAATGTTATGTCGATAGTTACATATGAGGGTTTATAGAGTCATTGAAGTAATTTAAAGATGCATCAAAGAGGTATGTATAACATGGGTAGTAAGGCACGTAAGGTTTGTGGATTTGTGGAAGCAATTCCAAGACACACTAAAGAGGCATATCCAACCTCGATAGTAATGCATCAAATATTTTATCCCATAGCCAATTGACCATTATGTTAGTGAGATGGCCACCTCCAATGTGGCTTCTCCCTACTCTCATGGGGATTGTAATATAACACGAACTAGGAAATCAACCTAGGTGGGATTGATCAATTATTTGACTAAAAGAAAATTTTCAAAGTTGTAGAAGCAATTCCAAGGTACATTGAGCATGTGATTAACTAAAAATAGAGAAATGTAAACTTTTCTTATTTTATGAGTTAATCTAAATAGAAACTAAATGTTATATTGAAGTGTTAGATCTAAATATTTTATTTTAATATTTGAATGTATTGAAATAATAGAAATGAGAGGGATATAATACTAACCTTAATTTAACTTACCTCACTACATACCTGACTTAGCAGGATGATGTGTGAAGTGGGAAAAATGTGACCGAACAACTGACCTCGGGAAGGGCATGAAATGAGTATCCGACTTTACTAAGGTGATTAGAAGGCTATTGGGGTGCCTCGGGCACCCTAGTCTCGTGATCTCGGGCGCTTTGTATACTACGTAAAAGCTCGGGATCCGAGTTTGGAAGTGTCGTAATATCTCTATAATACCTTCATTCTGCTCGTCACATTGGTGTCATGATAACGTCGCATGTGTCGCTATAAATGTTGTGTGAAGATCTACCTGCAAAACCTTATTCAAAGCATCAATTCCTAAAAATAAAAATGCATATGAATAGGTCGAACCGACCTCACCGCCAAACTAGTTCTTTTATGATTGAGCATTGCACTAAATTTTGGACCCCATGTAGTTCTATGTGCATGTGTGTGTAATTTTTACCTAGGATGTCCTAGTGCCAATGATGCGTATAGGGGCAATAACTAGATATAAAAATGAAAATGATGGATGAAATAGAAACAATACAACCCTTTCTCCCTATGCTTGTGTGATCTGAGATGTAGAAGATGCCCAAATGCAGTCCCTTGCCTTAGTAGATAACTTCCCTTGATATTAAGATGTCCTCTCATATTGTAGTGAGTATGTTATGTTTATATAGGGATCTCTTGTTCAAATTTTGACACTAGTGACCCAAAACTACCGACTATGACCTAGGGGAATGCACGAGGTAACAACAAAGACCAACCTCAAACAAATAAATTAAGACCACAAATTACGATGAAATGGGCACCTAAAATCAAAGATCGGGGTGCCTGAGAGTATAGGACTAGAAACGAAAAATGAGGAAATTACGACACTTAAGACCTTCTAAAAGGCACCCAAAATCGATTAGATAAGTGACGATTGAATAAGACAAATAACAATGACAACTCGATTAACAAGCAACAAGACCAAGGTATGGGTCACTAGTGAATACTTTTATTATGTAAGATCCATATATAAAATAACATACCCGGTGGTATAAATGTAAATATAAGTGATTTTGTGACTACATTTTCCCCCACTTTATGTTGGTGAGCGAAATCTCAGTAACATAAAGTAGATAGAGATACATACCGAGAAAAATCGAATAGGCCCTTACTATAGAAGAACGTGCACATGTGTAGCGAATCGTGCCAATAGAACTATAAAAGCATGTTGAACCATGGATCATCGAGTTGTTCCATGCAACATAATGAAAAAGCATAAGTGTCAAGATGAAGCATGCTAAATGAAAATGATGATTAGAATGTAGAATTATTTCGAACGTGGTTTAATAATGAATTGGTGGGTAGGGAGTGATCAGTTCCCAACCCGAATGCTTTTATATGAATGGAATAATCAAAGGATTTGGGCATCCTGCCACTAGAGGAAGAGTGTAGGGAGAAAAGTGTGTCATTCTCCAAAATTTAATTACATCCTCAAGATCTAGCCACTGCAGATAGAATTAGATCAAATTTTGTGATTTTTGGATCCAAATGATTTTGATTAAACAATTGACCCATATAGGAGTGATAAAGGAAAGACACTCTTGCCCCCACTCCACGGGTGTCACCGTAATGTGAAGGCTTCCAAGTTAGGTCATCTAGAAGCGAACATGATATGAAATAGGTAGCTTCCAAGTTAGGTCATCGGAAGAAAATGCAAAATGAATGAGGTGGCTTCCACGTTAGGTCATCTAGAAGCAAATATAAGATAAAAGAAGGCTTCCAAGTTAGGTCATTTGGAAACGAACACGAACATGTATGATGGCTTCCAAGCTAGGTCATTTGGAAGCAAGCGTCAAATATACAATAAATTCTTAAGTTATGTCATCCGGGAGAGAGTGGTGAATGTAGATTTGAATGATGTGATTTGATTTGGTTACTCATGGAGAGATTTTGCACTAATTTGCCCCAGGTTAGGTCATTAGAGGGAAGTCGACAAAAATTGCCGAGATGTCATGTGAAAATATTTTTAATCACTTTTTGCCCCCAAGTTAGGTCATTAGGGGAAGTTGATAGGTTATATCATGTGATCGTGTTTGGGAAATGTTAAACAATTATTGCCCCCATATTAGGTCATTAGGGGAATTAATGGTGAAATGTTGTGGTATAAATTTCCAGGTGTTGGATTCATGATGTTTAAACACATGGTGATGTAAGGGGGATTATAGGGGAACCCTAATAATATGCCCCCCCTTTCGGTGAAAGAGGGAGTGATGAAAGGAACGAACTCTAAGCCAAAAGTAACGACAAGAGGTTAAAAATGCATATGTAGTGAATAAGAGACATCAATAAGGAGATATAATGTGTGTGAAACATGTACAATATGGTGGTAGGAGGAATTCTAAAAATAATGCCACAAACGGGGTGTAAATCAGAGTAAAAACACTCAAGATATGAGTGAAACAATGTAACGTGTATTAGTTGTGGTAATAAACACGAAATAGGGACCATAAGTAAAGGTAGTATTTGAAAAGTGACTATAAATAGTAAAGTGAAAAGTTATCTTATCACTTCATTTGTCTTTTACGCAAGTGTGAGAGTGTGGATGGAGTGAGTGAAGATGCCTTAAGCGAGACCATTATGTCCTAGCCAGTTTGAGAGAGTGGAAACCGTTGTAGCATTGCGTCTATTGTGGTGTTGGTAAGTGCATTATTTTTACCAAAATTATAGGGTGTAATAGGCATTTCAGTTGAATTTTTGAAATTTGGGGGTTTTTATTTTCTTAGTGTTTAGGACCTAGAAAAGAGAAGTGAGGGCGCTAGTGACCCCTGGGACTATAGTGCCCAAAACTATGCGCTAGTGTTCGCTGCAGGGCACCCTAGTCCTACATCCTGGGTGCCCCTGGTCAAATTTTTTTATTTTGTAGATAATGGCAAAAATGTGTTTCTAGTATGTTGAATAAGTGTGTTTGGTTGTATAAGGTGTTATAATGCTTGCATTTGTTGTTGTTTGGTGTTTGTGCAGAGGGATATCCACTCGAGGGAGTTCCATGGTGGCCGTCACTTGAGTACATTACTTGGATTGGGGTTGTCGGATGATGAGTGGGATGTGATGGACCATGCCGGCCTACAAAATATTGAATGGATGGGGATGTGCCCCATAATATGCCTATGTTAACTGCATTGTGCGAGAGATGGTGTGCAAACACATGCACATTTTGGTTGCCTACGGGGAAGATGACAAAGTGACGCTAGTGGATTTATATCGCATATTCCAATTTCTGTTATTGGGGAGAGGGTACAAGTGATGGTAATAGTGGATATGGAGTGGTAGATGTGCTTGACGTGGTGATAGTTTACAGGGGCCCAAGTACCTACCGAGGTCCATATCAATTTGGATGTGATATTACAGTCTAGGGTTCCACAATTGCTGAAATTCATCACAGTGGTGATTGCATCATGTATAGTTGTGGAGGGAGGGGATGTCGGCATCTTATATAAGATGCATGACATATGTCATCAGTGGATAGAGAAGGATGGGACGAGATACACATGGGCATAGTGTGTGTTGGCCCATTTATACAGGGACTTGTATCGGTTTACGCAGATGAGCATGGTGGGGGTATAGGGGCCACCACACTGCTACATATATGGGCATATGAGAACATAGTTGTATTGAGACCAATTGCAAGGCCACGAGGAGAGTGGGATCGTCCTAAGATATATGCTTGACGTTGGGTGGATATTCACAGTAGGAATATGGACACATGATTTAAGAGCACCGATAGATAGGATGGGGCCGGAGTTAGTTATATAGAGGCCATATCATGATTATGGGGAATGACCTGAGGATGCTACAAAGTTGTGATGTATTCAGAGGACCATGTGGCTAGAGGACCGATTTTTAGGTGTGGAGGATATCTTTTCATGTGGAGAGAGTATCACGATAGTTTGGTATAGTGCAGGATGTGCCCCAGAGCCATACATATGGTTGTGAGCTGTTAGAGCCCCTAGAAGGCTAGGTGCTAGGCTAGGGCCTACAATAGATCAATTGATACCACCAGGATGGATGAGGTAGACCCAATGATAATAGGTGTAGATGGATATGATGCAGGGTGCACGGAGGATTATTAAGCATGGTGGGTAGGCATCGGTGGGTATTACTATACCTAGTATTTCATGGGTTCTATGGAGTTGCCACCGAGAGGAGCGGGTGAGGTTGTGTCCCGACCTGCAGCAGTTGTGGTAGAGCGTAAGTATTTGTGTATGTTGATATTGTGGTTAATGAAGTGTTTATGTTGTTTTATACGTATTTGGCTAACGTGGGGTTTTATGTTGTGTTTACAAGAGATACCTATTGGTCATTGATAGTGGACACATCGGTATGCACAATGACATGGAATGTGTTGAGTGATGTACTATGTGGAGAGATACTAGAGTGTGTTGAAAATATTGCGGCGAGCATGCCCATCTATTTGAGCCATTGGTCATAACGGTGGCAACATGTACGATGATTCTTGGCAAGAGGGACAAGGCACGTGAGGAGACTCGATGCACTTGAGAGGTGGTAGGTGGTGTTCCCTTGGCCCGGGACATGTTTGCACGATATGTAGACTTGCAGGCATCGAGTTTCGGAGTAGAGTATGGAGATTTCTATGTTACGTAGGCGGGTGGAGAAGTTTCGGGCTGTGAAATGTGGCATCATGTTGGTGGTGAGGCATATAATTATAGGGCTCTCGTGGTACACAAGAGTGATAGTGATGATGAGGTTTGACAAAGTGATGTTTGTATATGATGTGGGGGATTTCCCCCAGTTATGAAACATGTTTTTAATGGGATGATGAATGTATGAACAATATATGTATAGACACTTGTTTTTGATATATGTTAGATCTAGGTTTGATATATTTTGCCATCATGATGTAATGGATATCGTATGGTTTTATGGTTATTGTTCTAGTATATGTATTTTATTGTATGTGATGAAGATAAATTTGTATGATGATTTTAGTAATGGTAGGTAAAATATGCATCGTGAATGATGATGTAACTAATGTAATATGATTTATAACATGTATAATGCGTAGGTAATGGAATGATGATAATATAATAAATGTGGAAATAGATGAGGGTATCATAATGAATATGTAAGAATGTGATGCAATCGTAATAGGATACAATGATGAAAATATGGGGGGTTAACAATTCCCCTAATGTGTGAATGAATACACTCATGTAAGTAAGACCCCTTAGCTTGATCAAGTATGAGTTGTGTAATCAAGAGTGCGTCATCGGGAAATGATTGAGGTATGCTAGATGAGCGGTGGGTCATGTGGCGAAAGGTTCTTAGAACTAATCCCTCAATAGTTGTGTAAGAATCGTAAGAACACAAGTGTGTATCGGGGTAATTGATAATAATCACCTACTAAAGACTAAGACGATGGGTGGTGGTGAAAAAATGTGGAATGGATGGAGCACAAGTGTATGAACCAAATGGAATTCATGTGTAGTGGCCATGGGGTATGTGGAGATTGGTGGAAAACCATGAGATGCAACAACATGAAGCGGTGTATAACATGGATGGATCGGATGCAATGAATGTGATGGTGGAAATGATGGATGAGGTAGAGAATGAACATGTGGCGGTGGAGCATGATGATTTAACCGAGCACGTAATGGAGAAGAGTTAAGTGGGGTATGCCCACGGTGGACGGGGTGAAGGAGACAATGAGCGCTCACGAGAGGAAAAGGAGATGATGTCAGAGTCCACTAGTTTTTGTATCCTTTCACGTAAGGAAAGGAAATAATTTTCCTTATGGCCAGAGATGCGATGATAATTGTAATAATGTTGGTCATGTTGACATTACAAGTGGTGTGGGGGATGATGTTGGTTAGAGGGTAACCGAATCAATCGTTCATTGAGTAATATGTGAAGCACATCATGTGGTCGAGCGTGAGGAGAGAAATACAAAGGCTCTCGTGAAGGAGGTGGAGTGGTGGAAGTAGGAGCTTATTGTGGAATTGGAGAAGGATGTGGTGGTGGTGAGGAAGTGGGTTGAACTTGTTTGGAATGCACTTTAGACAATGGTGGAGATTGCTTTGGGTGCTCAACTAGTGGTGGGAGTGGAGGAGCAATGGAGGGAACTATTGGAGAAGTATGTGGGGTTCCATGACATGTGAGGATGAAAGATATTGTTCTAGATCGATAACCTTATAGCACAAGAGAATGAATGACTCACAAGTGTCGTATTGTAACCTTTGTTTAAGTGGAGGAATGAGACCACAAAAAAGATGAATTGTTTTTCTAAGTCACTAGGTTGGAAGATAAGCTGGTGTATGCAAGCATTGAATCGTAAGATATAATCTTGAACATGTTCAGAGGAGCCTTGATGTAAATTAGGAATGTGGTCATACGTAACCCTAGGGCCATTGTTAAGAATGAAACAACAGAGGAAAGCATCCTCCATGTCATAGAAAGTGCTAATGGACCCAAAAGGTAGATGAGTATACCATTGGAGTGCCTCATCAAGTAAGACTATAATGAAAGGCCTTGAGTAACAAATGATCATTAGAGTAATCAGTCATAAGCGTGTGGTAATGTAGGATATGAGCATGAGGATCACCAATACCATTAAAGCATGTGAAATTAGGCATGAAAAAATCTTTAGGGAAGGTGGAATTATGAATCTTTTTAGGAACAAGATTTCCATGTAAAGAATTGTTGTCAATAGAGGCATAATAGGCTCTACTTTCTAAAGTAAGAGTATGAACTTGTGATTGGAGTTGTCCTAAAGCATGCATGAGAGATGTAATATTTTGTGAGGGGAAGGTAAGAGATGGAATTAATGTATTAAGTGGTTGAAGTTTTCCATTATGATTGATCATAGGGATGTTAAGAGGCGATAAAATGGAGTCAGATGCTAAAGGAGTAGTGGTAGATGATGATGTTGGAGATATATGATGACTTGTATTAACATGATCCCTAGTAGGTGCAAAGTGAGCAAGGAAGAAATATAAATAGGTGAAGATGCAGTAGGGGAGGTGTAGAGGATGTGGGGTTAGAGGATGAATCATGTACAATAGTAGATGTAACCTTAGGAGAATATTTTTTTATTAGATACGATAAAAATAGGATCAGCTCAGGGGCCATTACAAAAGGAGAATAAAAACAATCACCAAGAAGGAAACGAAACAAGTCCCGAGAAAGGAGTTAAACATGCTTAACTCTTACAAAGAAAGACCAAACTTTATAGCAAGGTGGGGAAACAAGAGAGAAGGAGAAACCGTCTCCAAAATGACAAGAAATGAGGCAGAGACATGTGCGCCATGCATTGGCTATTCTTGGAGGTTCGGATACGAAGCACTTTGCATGGGTATAGGATGGAAATAGATCTACTATTGTGTGTTAGCTAGCGAGTAGTCTATTATTAGTGCACTTGCATGTGTTTCGTTTTGTAATGGCACGTGGCTAATAATAGCATGCGACCTATTTTGGGAACCGATAAACGGTGAAGGAAAGTCCCCACCCTTATATATATATATATATATATATATATATATATTGAACTACATAATAGATAGATATATATGTAGAGAGGAGATATATATAGATATGTTGTTAAATCTATTACACACATACTTCTGTAATTGTAATGAAGCTTCTGTATACTTATTACGTTTAATACAATGGAGGATATTGATAGATCTAAGTATTAGTTCTACATGTAACTGAATCTAGTGTATTATTGATCTCATCATGGTTAATACTTAATTATGTTCTTCCCTAAGTATAGATCTGGTATGCTTTGTAGGATGTTGTGTTAGTAATGAAATTGCATGCATTAAGTCTTCATCATGCTAACTTTGCAACAACAACCCTAAAGAGGGACCTGGTACCTTTGCGCACATCGTGTCGTCGAGGCTCAACTTAGGTTGAGTGATGTGCCAAAGGCATCTAGGATCTTATTGGTTTGAATTATTGAATTCTAGGCCGCATCACCTCTCTCTCTCTCTCTCTCTCCCCATATTTTTGTTCTCGAATTTCAATGCATGTTGTATCTAATGCATGTGTCACTCCTCAACCCCCTTTTGGGTTTTTCGAGTAAAGGTGGACTCGTCCCTTTTGCTCTCTTTTTTAATGTTTTGACTATTATATGTTAATTTGGCATCAACAAGGTCCTAATTTAAGTCCTAAATGATCCCGAGATTGTCTATGGGCAATTGGGGATGATGGAAGTGATGTGTAACAAGGTGAAGGAGAAAAACCATGCTAAAAGAACTTATTGTTCACTAATGGTCCATGTGTCTTCAAAGATGTCAAAAATGATATTACCACATGCACAAAACTAGGTGTTTACACAATAACATAATGAACACATGTTATAAAAATATTGTATAGTTTTTTTGTAATTTTTTATTGATAATACATAATAGTATGATGTTAATAGTATAAAAATGGGGAAAGAAATCAAACCTAGAATGCAAGTTAGATCAAGATATATTAGCCACATGAATATATTAATATTACAAAATCAAGACAACATAGGGTTGTCATATTACACACAATAAAAGTGTATTTCCATCCAAATAAGTGAAAAACTGAGTAATAAATGAAGGACTACAAACCACACAATGAATAAGGAACTTAGGAAATGTTGAAAATATGTGAATCAAAGGAGGGGAAGGAGGGGGTTATCAATATCTCCCCATAACAATTTGTGCCTAAAGGGTCCCTAGTGTAAGGTATAGAATCCAACCATCCTTATACTATTTTAATTAGGTTTCTATGCATGCTTAGAAGGAGAAATGACAAGAGTCAACATGGTAAACTTATCTTGGGAGGAATTCCATAGTGTCACCACCAATTCATCGAATTTAATCAAAAACACCACCACTTCCTTGGAGAGGTGAAGGTCATGGGGAAAACAAAGAGAAACTCCTTCTTATCCTAGATTTCCAATGAAAAAAATCTTGATCACAACCCTAATAAAGAGTGTTGCAAGAGGGAGAGGATTCTATTAACAACACATAGAGTTCTCCCATAGTGGTCAAGGGACTTATAGTGCTCCACCTAAACAACCAAACCTTCTCCTCGTGCACCCGGATCTGAAGAAAAAATATTGGAGATGATAATACCTTTATTATTCTTAAATAAATATATTTTAATTACTACATTATTAAAAATAGAATAATTTTTATCTTTTGTAGACACAAAATAACGCTTTGGGTCATTATGTAGTCCCGATTACATACTACTCTTCATATGATTCCTAAGTTATAAAATTACTAATTAACCCGTGTCTTTGGCCATCTTTGCTTTGTTCTATTGTCACTTTTGGTCTTGCACACCTTCTTGCTCGGTCCCGACCCTTGATTTCTTTGAGTTTGGATACCAACGCCCACCTGTCGGGATGCCAACTCTAGGTGCCCCCATCCCCTCTGGGTGCCCTTGACCTCTTTGTACTTTACTCACATCATTTAGGTCCTTTTTAGCCATTTGAGCATCTTATCTTTTTGGTAGTTGGCCTTTTCGAGGTTAATTATGAAATTCAAGCAAGGGAATCATATAAATATAAAGTTATATGATCATAATAAAGGACCAAGCACTAAGCATTAGCTATCACCACCTAAGGTTACATCCAAAGGCTATTCAAGAGCATTCAAGCATCCATTCAAGGGAAAGGGACTGCATTATTTTGCATACACTTCATAGGAGGGGAATTTCATTCTATTCCATGCACACATCTATTTACATCTCTTACATCTAACTATTTGCTTGATATCAAGTGTGACATGCACAAGAGCCACCTAGGGCACAATTCCACACACACACACCTAAAACTACATTGGGTCTAAAATATAGTGTAACACTTAGTTATAAGTTCACTCATTTGACAAATGATGTGATTTGACCCCTCATTTGCATTCTTTTATTTTTGGGATTTGATGCACTATTGATAGCGGTTTTAGGTCAATATAGGTTATCAATGACCTTGGTGATCATTGTGTAACATACTAGTGACCAAAGGTGAAGGATAATAAACACCTTGTGACCATGCGAAGGAGGTTTTTAGGGTTTTAGCAGTCATAGGTTCCAGAAACATGTCTAGGGCGCCCGTAGGTGCCCATGCCACTCTCCACGTGCCTCGGTCCAGGAAGATTTTCAGTTCACACATTTTTCTAAGGCTTTGTGCGAAACTTCTCCCTCTCTGTTCACTTGGTCATCACTTTGGCACATTCCAGAATTAATTGCAAAACATCTAAGTCATATTATCTCCTCTTTTTAACTAGGGTTTCAATACTTAATTTCTTAATTTGCTTGGGTCTATTTTGCACTTAATTGTTTATTTATTTACTATTATATAGCAATCAAATTTAGGCATTTATTTCCATATTTGCTTAATCATCTTTTCATATATGAAAAATATATCAACAAGACCTATTTCCAAAAAAATGTTGTATTTTGAAGGTAGCATAGTTGAGTTCATAAGAAGAACCCTTTTCAAAGTAAATAATTATAGAAGAAAAGTTTTTAAAAGGTATGCATCCTTTTCTAGATATATTGAGCATGAGGAAAAATATTAAAATGGTTCTTTATGATATTAACATTATTACATGTAGGGAATGTGGGATTTAAGACCCCAATATGTTTAATCCTATCCCCAACTAGTAAACCTTGATAGGGAATGCATAAGAGAAATAAATATTTTTTTGGGATTAATATGAATGTATTATACTAAACTCCTATGTTTTTGAATGATGCGATATTACACATAACCCAAATGCTCCTATATTAGTAAGGTCAAATGGATATATGTCCTAGGTAGATAACAATTTTATTTGTTAGAATTTATTTCCTCCTTTTTGGTTTGATTTTTCTTAAATTTGAGACATTGATTCACATATGTAACATTATTTTTGTAGTAGATTGGACACATGGACAAAATATAATTTCACAAACATCCCATTTATTCATTTGTATATTTTTTCTTATTTTATATGAGGGATACACTAAAATTCCTTATGTCACATGCCTATATTTTTGGGTGGTTTATGGTATATCGTTCACTCGAATGGTTGAGTAGAAAACTAAACATCGAGAGAAAAATAATGTATTTTGTAGGGTTTTCATTAAGGATTTTCTCAAGGAATACCAAAGGGTATAAGTCCAAGTATGATGTTGACATGGTTTTCCATCGAGTTTAAGAAGAATATGTTGACCACAAAAACTCTAAACTACATCATAGCTATATGCCACACCAAAACTTTTAGATGGTCTTATGTGGTACTAGATGTTGTTTCACAACCAAGAATGAAGACTTGAGTAACACATGCAATATTTTGTAATTGATCCAACTTGTAAAAAAATAAAAACTAGAATAAATAGATAGGTTGAGAGTGTGTGTAGAGAGACTTTAGAGCGTGCATATGAAGATTTAAGTATATATGTGAGTATATTTGGGAAATGAAGTGAGGTTTGTGAGAGTGTATATAGTCGACATATTTTTGGTTAAACATTGTATTGATTAAGTTTTTCATATTAATAAAGTGGATATATTTTAGGAAATATGTGTCTCTCATTTATTCTTACAAGATATGATGATATGTTGTAGGTTCTAATTATATAGCCCTACTTCAAAATTAATTTATGAATGTGATATTTTTCCTTAATTTAACAAGTCTATATTATTTTTCACAACATTGGCTCTAATTAGAACTTTATGAACTTAGTAAACTAGTAAGACAATATAGTTTATGTCAATAGTTCATATAAGAAGTTAAATGGGAAACATTTTGAATGTATTTAAGTAGAAATTGTAATGAATGGCCCTATGGATAAATATTTTATCACCCAAATATGATATATGTCATGTGCAATTGGTAATGGATTATGGATGATATCGATCTACCCTAATGATCCACTTAACTAGCTCTCTATGCTTTGCAGATATGTTTCGAATGGGTACATCGTGAAACATGCATGCCCCATTGATAGGTAGACCCAGTATGGTATGTACATCCTCTAGGGTAAATTTTTTCTCAATGGCATCTCGCACCCAACCCTCCATTCAAAGTATCAAATCTGATCTCCCAAAACCAATAAACATGTGTATCAATTTTGGACCCAAAGGAATGCACCGCATCTACATAATACACCCAATACCAAGTGCCACTAACTTTTTTATCCTAATCCAATAAATACCTCAATAAATTTGGTAAACATGGCGCATCCATAGTTTTCCATAACCAAAATTGTCTTTTTGACTTATAAACCAAACAAATAACATTCATCTCATCACCTTAGTGAAAGAAACATATAATAAAATAATCAACATAAAAAGTTTAGTTTAGAATTGATTTTTATTACATTCATTGTGTAGCCTAACAACATTAGCCATCAAACCAAAAAAATCCTTTTATCTATTGCATCATCCATTTAGCAAAATGGATCAACCACATAAGAAAATCCAACCTACATG